>BOPP01000051.1:4239029-4280103 GCA_017312745.1 Gryllus bimaculatus | reverse complement strand
GGATGGGCGTGTGGGACGAGAGGGTGGGAAACGGGGGCAACGGCAGATGGGAAGACAGCGGGTAGCAGGGAAAGGGTTGGACTTGGTGGTGGCTACGGGCCTCACTTGATGTTGGTTCGTGGAAAAGCGGTAGCAATGCTGAAAATAAGCTGTAGGAGGAGAGAAGGATGAAGATGAGGAGGATGTGGTGTCGGGAGTGACGTGGTGTCGGTGATGGTTGCATTGTCAAGAAAACTATTGCGATGTTCACTGGTGGCGGTGGTGCGGTGTCAAGTGGTGATGGCGGTGTCAAGTTGTAGTTGCGGTATCAAGGAGTGGTGGTGGCGTCCAGTGGTAGTGGCGGTATCAAATGGTAATGGCGGCGTCAAGTGATGTTGGAGTTACCTGATGGTAACAGTGTCACGGATCAACGGATGGTGGCGGTGTCAAGTGGTGCTAAAGGTGACAAGTGAGAGTTGAGAATTCAATTGGTGGTAGCGTAGGCAGGTGGTGGTTGTGGTATCAAATGTCAGTTGAGTTATCAAGTGGTGATAGTGGTGATGTCAAGAAGTACTGACTACATATTATATTTGATAATATTATTTTTTTAATGGATTCTAATTCTAAAATAAAGACTTATTTGAATCGAATAGTAACAGTAAAAGTTCAGTTTATGAAATTAGACTTAGTCATTAATGAGAATAATAAACGAAAAAAGTCGGGTGGACACATTGATTAGTGATTACTAGGATGCGGATTTCTACGATTTTGCATATTTTTGTTCGTTGCTTCGGTGCATAGCTATTGAAAATTCTTGACATTTGGTTAGAATTGGATTCTATTTAACTTAGTTTGTTATTACATATTTTGGGATATTTGGCCGATTTTTCCTATTGGTATATTTTTAATTATAGGCGCATATTTTGCATATTTCGTTAGCTTAGAGACATATCTATAAAGCGTTTCATCTTTTCAAAGAATCTATTTATTTGTGAGCTATCATTGATTCAAAAGAGCTTGTCACACTTTGCGGGTTTTTTTCTGTAGATAAAATACTTGTGCAAATGTAGGATATTTCTGGACAACGTATTTTTTAAATCATTCAGATGAAATACGACAAGATACCCTGTGTACTTCACCAAGATGAATATTTTATTCAATTATTTCTTTCGCGAAATAATGTAGATTGTATTATATTTGTACAAAAATATATCTTTTTGTTCCAAACATTTTTCTCATGAGTTTTATCGAAAAAGGTTTATAGAGGAAATGAAATATATTTAATTTTAATTGCATGGTTAAATGCATATTTCAGTACTTTTAGGATATAAATGCATAGTTTTAAAAGAATATTTCAAGATTTTTTTAGAGCATAAAAATCCTCTGCCGAGTGATTACCCTCATATTTACTTTCTATAACTTATTTCATACAAGATATAGTATTGTAATCGTATAGGGAAATATTCGACATGAAACCTCTCTTTTCAAAATAAACTTCAATTAAATTTAATACCAAAAATAGAAAATTATATTTTCATAATTATTTCTCTCCTATCCAGTAAGGCATTAAAAATATTTTTTAATAAACCAATTTCACGCAAACAAAACCAATAATCCACTACATGAATCTTACTTAAACAACTGCACAACGTTAATATTAATTCTCCATTGACGCCGTATAACAACGAATAACCACCGGAATCTACTAAATGCAATAAACAACGGTAGGAAACAATGGCGCAGCCAATCCGCATTAAAGGCTGATCCGAAAAATAGGTCCGTCGTAAACAACGTGCTGCGCGATAGAACCGACGCAATCCGAATAAAAGAAAACGAACAGGGAACACGAGGATAATGGAATGGAGTCCTCATTACAACGAAGTCAACCTGTGACCAACGCGGCGGCTTCATTCAACGGCCTTGTTCCGGGGCTACCAACCGGCGGATGGCCCTTTTCGCAAAACGATTGGCCCCTCTCACACTTCATTCGGCAAATTGTTGACGTCATTACCTTTGTAGGCCATGATACCGCGCCATATTCAATCCCACCTTTCAGTGTTGGGCGCCCGCGACGGCAATAGATTTCCGAACGAGCCGCGAATTGGAAACAGGCGCGTTCACGCAGGGACAGTGGGGCGGCAGGTCGCACAACGCGAAAGCGGCATCGAAAAAACAGCACAACAGCAACTGAGAACAGACTAAGTGACTGATGTTTTCAAGCACAATTGCTGCGGTGATTTTTCCCGTTAGAATAGTGAATGTAATATTCCAGAATAATAATCTGACGGTGTACCTCCCCCTTTGGATGGCAAGATCCGGCGGCGACCGGAATCTCTGCTTTCCCTCTTCAGGTATCTGCTCCAGTAGGACACAGCCTTAGACAGGACACGACGTGTATGGAAGTGTAGTGCTTGTGAGTCTAAGTGGAAAGTATAGGGCGAGGACGAGGAAGGAAAATAGTGCACGATCCATGACCTTTTTGTCCGCATTTGCTTACATTATAGAAATAGTGTCGAAAATCCGCTACCGTTACAAACACTGTGCGTGAAGACATATGTTTTAAGTATAATATTTCGGTTACATAATAGCAGCAGGCAGTAAATGTAGTCTGGTGGACGAAAGTATTCTGCCGCGTGAATCAACCTAACAGGGCACGTAAGGGAGGGGAAACTGAAGTTCTGAGAGACTAGTGGAAAGGCGTGGCAGGGTTTGTAATTTCATTGCGCCATATCTCTCCAACGTACCTCTGGGGTTAGTTTGACGTTTTCGTACTAGTTATTGAAAGTAACATGCGTCAGACACTTTTTCTACGAACATAAGAATACAATTTTCTCAAAGAGTTTTGTTTACAAACATATTTTCAAAAGCAAATCTGTTAAGTGGTCGATTAGACTGGTATAGGGACTAGCGCCAAGGTACCGATCTTCCTACCAAGGCTAGGCCGGCGCTTTCGGCCAAGTACATTTTGAGAAAAACAAACACATGTATAAACTAAAGTAAACGAATGGCTCTTGCTGCCGCGCAGCTGCCGAGAGAATCAAGGATGTTTCTTCTTAACTGTAGTGCTTTTTCAGGCTATACTCGTACATTATCACCAACAATTGTATGTCTGCTAGCGTTCAGATTGGTGGGGTGGACTTCAACTTTAGATGATTGCTACTCTTAATATCCAGTCTACTTCCAAATTTCCATAGCAAGTTCGTTTTCACATATTTTTAAATTGAAGTCGGTTGGACTACAATTGTAGACCGCGCGAGCAATACGGGAGCAATACGGGAGACTGAAAAGAAATTCGTCTTGCAGGAAATCCGAATGATGATGCACTATTGTTATAATATTGTCATGACTGCTGAATGTGTTCAATTTGAATTATATTTTTAGCTTCATTTTTTTAAATTTGATGTCACCCAAAGTATAGATATTTAATTAAACATATTGTACAACTTGATTTAAAACTTGTAATATATGATTTAAAATTTTGAAATTGTTCTAACATTTTATACTTCATGCTAATCACATCATGAGGCATGCATATCACTGTAGTTACACTAATAACTCTTTATATTCCCATCAATGGTGTGATGGACTGTGATGACTCTCATTTACATTACAATTTTACATCATTAATAGATTTTTTATTATATTAATAGGTTGAAGAACTATCAAAGGGACTCTCATTAAAACGAAACACATTAATCAAAATGTCTAGCATGCTGCTCTGCTGTGCTCTACTATTATTGAACATCTGCTTCGGATGCTATAGAACAGAGGACATAAGTAAATATAATAGAACTATTACAAAACTTCTAATTGCAAATAAAACACAGTATCACTATTTCTAAATAAAATAATTAATTCCTCGCGCGGAACAGTGGATTTAGTAACTGATGAAATCTAGGCCATTATTGGTTGTATAACTTTGGTATTAAAAAATTAAACAAATATGGGCCTCGTAGAGTTATGTCTTTTTTGCAATTTTCACTTTCTTTTCGTTGATTTTACCGCCCACTTGACAGACAAATAACATCTAGTCCAATAGTACCAACTGTTCACGGGGTCCGTCCACGGTCCAGCTACGTATCGTCCTTCACACTCGACAATACGGATATAATTTATAACTTTAACTTTCGAATTAAAACTCGATTCTTTGTCAAAAACTGCTAATACTCTCCGTGTTTTAACGTTAAAATCTCATTACTAAAAAACATTAACGACGTACCATGGAGCTACATCGCGACGCGTCCAAACTGTTATTCCCCTCTGTTGTGACAGAACGACGCCTGTCTTCAATATCCACTGTTTCAGGACGCGGAGATCAATGTCAAATACGTTTTTCGTTTCTTAGTTTCACGCCACTTTTCATGTCACACAATCGCTACTCTTCCATTCGCTAACTTCCTTCTGCCATTCTTTTCTTATATTGTTCATATTGAAACCATTATATTTCTTTTTCACGTTTCACAAAATTCTTTTCCTTTTTTATTGATTAATTTCTGCATCATCTCAAGAATGAGTTTCTATCTAATCTCCGTTTTAATATTCGTGTCACTCTCATGACTTTCTATATTGCATTTATTATTTATTAATATTTAATTATTAGATTTTATTATATTATATTTATTATACAGTTTTTTCTATTTTTTAATATTTTCTCATATTTACAATTAAATGAATATTACTCATATCAGTTTTAAAGCCCATCATTACTCTTCTTTTCATAGTATACCATTACATTTTTTATTTCACTGTTTAAATATTTTATTACATATTACTTTTTATTGTTTTTAAAGTTTTGTTTAATTTTTTAATGTCTTCGTTTATTCGAGTAATGAATAAATACCCCAAAATCTAAGTTCTTTGAAAATTTCGGTAACCATACCTGCTTCACAATACTTCATTCTACTGAAGACTTCACACCTCTTCATTGTCACTTTTAAATATAACTTCCACCATATATTAGTTTGTGTTTATTTAAATTGTACCCAATTATGTAAGTACTTGGGTAACTACTATGTAAGTAGTTATTTAGCTCTGTATCCCACTGCAATATTAAGCTTTAATAATGTTGCATCTATAATTTTGTAATGTATTAGAAACCGTAATAGTCGCTAATACCAACGATGTTGATGCGACTATGAATAAACTTCTTTTAAAAAAACTGCTTCACTTAATCAATCCTATAGGATACATCATTTTAATGATACATCGTTTTCAAGACTCCAATTTTGGCATTTTCGAACCTGCTCTATACGCGCTCCGAATGTGCCGGCGATGTGAGGAGTTGCGGCCCACTGTGCTGACGCTGGCTGTCACGCGTCCGCGGAGTGGGACTCATCGCGGCCGGTCGACCGCCTCTTCAAAAGAACAATTCACTGTTTCGAGTAATTTTCCGTCGACAGGAAGCGGGCGCGAACTGTTGAAAAGGATTGTCCGCCCGTCGAACGACTCCACGCGAGTGCAAGGCGAATTACACGATACAGCGTCCTCTTCCCGGCGACAACAACCGCTTTTGTGGCCACTAATAACCCTGCCACAAAGGCCAGCGCTGATTATTTGTATGCCCTGAAGGTGGCACCTGCCACACGCAACGAGGCGCCATTCAGCCCCCCGTGATTTAATACACCGGCGAACGCGGCGAATAATAGAAATACTTCGGCAGCTGAAATTAAACAGAGTGCAGCACAATTTCAGATTAACTTCATTTTTAAATTGCCAGTCTGACAGGAAGTGGCCTGTTGGATTTTCGTTCTGTTTTGTAAGGTACTGAAGTTATTGAGGAAGGTGTTCACCGGTGAGGACCAAATATAAATGTTTAGGATTGAGAAACATGATGTGTGGCAAACTGAAAATGTCACCGATCAAAGTCAATTAGTGTTTCCCGCCACACTGAAACAAAATAATGTTTCTCATAAATGGCGTAGAAGAAATTTTCCTCTACCACAAAATATAACTTGTGACTGTCAACATTCATCCATCTAACACAATACTCAAGACGTGATGTTCATCAACTCAACTCAATATTTCTACAACTCAAAATTTTAAGTGTTGAAATATTGCCATTTTTTGTTAATATCGCTCTGAACATCTTAGTTAGGCCACTTAAATTTGTAATTTATTGCCTAACAATACAAAATTAACAAATAAATTTAAAGTGGCTCGCGCGCATCAACCGCCACCTCCCGCTATAAAAGCGTGAAATACAATTACGGTAATAACAATCTTAGCCGTTGATGCTCCTGGAATCACGATTCAATCGAATTCGGCAAATCATTAAACTTAGAAGTTGTTGTCTTTTGTAGCTGGGCCGTATTCTGGGCCTGGGCTGGGCTTTATTCTTCTAGATGATGATATTGATTCAAAAGATGAATTTAATATTAATCTTCACTATTATGTAGATGATGGATATGATCGAATATGCAATGAGGTATCTTTCACTTTCACTGGCTCCTTTCCATAATATGATACCAGTTCCCGTCCTCTCTCAAGACTTCAATCGACAGCTCTTGTTTCCGTAAGCGCAAAAGCCATCATTACTGGTTGTCCATATGGTATGCCCCCACCTTCACTAGGTCGACTTTCACTAAATTTCGAAACAGGAGTTGCTTTTAGGAAGATCTGGTCGTATGTACACTCTACATTATTATGCAAATCTTTCTTCAATTTCTGATTTGGCTTCTTAACAATTCCCAATGGTACCCTTATTTCATCCCTCCTCTAATGCTTACGTGCGGAAGTTCCCAAACTGTCCGTTAGATTACTGCCTAGCCTCTTTCTTGTATTCTGCCTTCTCAATTCCCAATTTTCACAACAATTTTCAGACGAGAGTGGGCATATCTTTAAAAAAACTTAATTTATTTTCTAATCATTCTGAAACTTCTTTTATTTGTTTAGCATATTCCTTGGTCTATCACCACAATATTTCTCATTTTTATGGCTGTAGGTTAAACGTTTCATTATAGCATAAACAGTTAAAAATTGGGACCCGTGTAGTCACTTGGTCGTAAAAAATTATGCTACATTTAGCATGAATGCAACACGTGCTCTCTATTACATTTGAGCTATCTGGAAGTATTGTAATGTTCCCCAATTACCGTATGGAATAATTAAGAGCCAACTAGCGCTCAATACTCAGTGAATAACACTAGGCAGTCCGCAACTGATACTATTTTCTCAATGACGCAACGTCTCCATTTAACAAAATTTTAAAATAATTTTCCATCATTTCATTTCCACATTAATAACTACATTTCATATAATACATCCGTAATAAATACGTTAAAAGTTATTAATTTTTAGAGTTATCAATAAGAACACGTTTCCATTCTCGGATGCTTTTTGAATAGAAGAAAAGAATAAAGTTCACAATTGGAATTTGAATCAGGAAAAATGTAAGTCGTCTTCTCCGCTTCGACCTTGTCCTCGATTCCACTCCAAACTCGCACGTGCAGTAGCGACTCGAGTAGCTCTCGGTCTAGGAATCCCGTGAAGCGGCGAGCGCGCGCGACCGCCAAAGAACGGCGGGATGAGAACGCCGTCGCGGCCGCAAAGGAATCTCGTTCAGTTGCTTCGGAGTAGGCGACGGGAAAGCACTAGAAGTGGTCGAGCAGCGAACGAATTACTCCGTCGATTCGCAACCGCTCGAAAGAGACCCCGAACGTTAGACGAGGCTTCGAGGGGCGGTGGGGGCGGACGTGGGGCAGGGGAAGGGGTTGGCCGTGAGCGCGGAAAGGGGTGGGGTGTGGAGTGGGTAGTGACGTGGGCTGCTGTGAGCTAGAGTGTGGCGTTGGGCACATACGTGAAGCAGGACGAGGTGGGAGCGGAGGGCAGGAGACGGGTCGGAAAATCGTAGAAAGGACTAGATAGATTGGTAAGGAGAACTGAGTGGACGGGCGTGATAAGAGGCGTGACGGTACCACGTAAGAAGATACGGGACGAGACTAGACACGTTTAGTCGCGACAAGGGGGATCCAGACGAGTCAAGAGGAACTTGACGTATCTAGACGATTGATTGATTGTTTAGTGATTTCCGGCAAGTCAACTACCAGGGTCGTTAGTTCCGTAAGTGTAGTGCATATTTTTGTTAGAGAGGTGACGGTGATATTTCCCTCGCTGTATGGCGAGATCCAGCGCCGAACTCTCGTCGGTTAGTGGGGTTTTCGCAAACCAGGTATCTCCACAAGTGGGGCACCGCATTAGCCGGGACAAGCTCTTGGATCCTAACGGGTCTCCTGGCATGTTTGGTAGTGTAGTGCAGTCAGTGTGTGTGTGTGTGTAAGGGGTGAGGATAGGACAAGGAAGAAGAAGATAAGATTGCGCGCGGTCCGTGGCCCATTTGTTAGGGTCTGCTACAGCATTCTCCTGGTATTGATCAGAGAAACCACGTAATACTACCGATCAGAGCAGCTGGCCGTTATTCCAGACTGAATTTGACCTAGCTAATAAGCTAGTGTCGAAAATCCTGCCATCGCCGGGACTCGAACCTGATACATCCCGGTCAGAGGGACTGTAGAGACATCAGTGCCCTGAGCTATCTCTCCCGGTGTATCAAGACGAGGTGAGGCAGGTCGAGGTAAACGAGGTAAATGAGACGAGGCAAATCGACATTGGACGAGACGGAGAGTGACAAGACGAGACACTCATTTGAAACGAGACAATGCGGATCGAGATGACGTGAGACGAGATGATGAGGGTTGAGATAAAACAAGAAGAATCAATATGAGATGAGACGAGATAAGGCGAGTGAAGATAAGATGAGACAAGTCGAGGCTGGCGGAAATGTGAAGATGCTGGTCGAGGTCTGACTTGGCAGGTAGAGGCCTGATGAGGTGGGTCGAGAGCTGACGAATCGGTACGTGGGCCTGATGAGTCTGGTCGAGGCCTAATGAGGCTGGTCGAGGTCTGAGTGAAAATGACGACGCGAACGAAATGTCGAGTAGAGATGAGATGAGACATGGCGAGAGCGCGTGCTCCGTTACGTGACACGCAGAGAATGTTTCGATTCTCGCAACTACTTTGCAGCTGCGTGTGGGTTAACTGGAAAATATATCCACGAGAGAATATTTCATTGTTTACAGAACTTGTTGAGTTTTTCGCACACATAGCAACCGGGTGTGCGGCGTTTGTGTGTTTTACTCCACATCCCGATTCCCGACAACTATAATGAGTTTTAGAGACGTCAGCAACCACGTAGGTGGAGCCTGCCGCATACTTACAGTTTATTACACGTTCGAGGTGAAATTACAGAGATTTAGAGCACACGTATCTGTGGAACGATTCCCGAAAACGCTAATGACTTCCAAATAGGATAACGATGAAGCGTCATTTTGTTTTGCGTACGTGTCATATTCTGACAGGCCATGCGTTTCGAGGCTTTGACGGGAGCGCATGAGTCGCTATTGATGAATAGTACGTTAGACAATGTGCAGCCAGCTAGTAAATATCTGTTCCGCGAATACAAAAATAGTGATGACCAGGGATCAGATTCTGAAGACTTAAAAATTCTTTAAAAATGACCTAAAAATTATTTAAAATATGGTGAAAATGAGATTTTTTTAAAAATACTGAAACATTTGTATGAATTTTTGAATCAATATTATCATTCTAAATAAAATGTGTTCATATGCAATTCAATTCAGTATTAAATCTTTATTTTAGGAGAAAATGAATCCTTAGCCCCGATCTTCCAACCAATTTTGCAAGGTCGATAAAGTTGCCGATGATCAATATAATTTTGAGAGTTTGAAAAACAGACTCAGTAGTGAATTTTGTCAAGAACTGATGAAACAATACAATCTTTGTTTTAGCGTCTCATCCACGAAACTAACATAAAACTAATAAAAATCCCGAAAAGGAAAAAACTTACATTAAAAAGACAACAATTACGCAAAAGACAAAGAATAACCTACCTACCACCAACCTACCGAAAAACGCATACATACTAAAAAAGAATTGGCATCATTTGATGAGAATTCTAGAAGATCGACTGGCAGATTTTCTCTAACTACAACGTAAATGGATAGAGCCATAGGGGCAGACCGGTAAAGCGAAGGAAGGACAGACTTGCTGTCGGAACGGGCCAATTGATTCAATACACGACGATGATCAATGAATAAATAAACAATTATAATTTCTTCCCCAATTATAACCATCAAGGACGATAGAGGATCACATAGTATCTAATTGCTATGATTACTGAAAGTCATAATGATTCTGAAATGTGCCTAGGTAAGTCCAGACCTCCAAGAAACGGCCCAGCCGATCGTCCCAATTTGGTATCTCTCACGTAGGTTAGTCTATGAGGGCAGGGAATGATAGAATGCAAGAAAAGTACTGATATTTTACTGAATGTTCTATCCCATGTGGTGTCCGAGGTTCTCACCCGCTGGATGGTGATATACGGCGCCGATCTATACGTCGCCTCTGAGGACTGTCCCCTCGAAGTACGCCCCCCCCCCATTGGCACACCGTTGTAGCAGGAAAAAAACTCTCCTGACATGTGTGGGAGTGGTGCATATGGTAAGTGTGTGAAAGTCAGAAAAGACGACAGGTCAGGTAAGAGGAAGGAAAGATTGCGCAGTTCTTGGTCGCAGGCCTTTTATTGATCGAAAAACTCAAATAAATTTACGATGAGAACTTACGGCCACTAGAACTCTTCGGACACCTGGACACCTCTTATTTCGATATAACTATCGAATGACTGTCGAAAGTCCGCCAATGTTGGGTCTCGACACCTATGACCCCCCGGTCAGAGTCGCTTCAGAGGCAACGGCGATGCTGGATCTGAGCTACCTCAGCCGGTAAAAAGAGAGCCGGAGAACTTGAGAAAACTACAAGAAATTAGCTTATTCCTCCACGAAATCGACGGATAGTGGGCGCATTCGGCAGCGCGCTAACCAGACGTAAGAGTTTGCTATATTTGCCACAAGGCATTCGGACACGAAATAGAAAACATCTGTACCATGATCCCAGGAAACTTTAATCATTGACAGAAGTGTTAGCAATACTATGTACGTAGGGGACATTTGCCCAGGAGCACATGCAAAACATGAAGTCCAGTAATCAGAAGTTAGAGCTCCCACGTGGCAATTTACAAATGCCCAGCGATTCTTCAGAAACACGTTTTTCAAAAAGTTTAACTAGAATCGTTGTCACTGCAGCTACAAAAGTAACTAGTCAAGTGGAGAGTGTTATCCATCAAGCATATTGCTAAGCTATTCCTGAAAGCTTTAATTATTCTGAATCGTGTCAGCAGAATTAAAGCACACGTCAAGGAGCCAGAAGGAGTGTGGAAACTCGTGGGTGATGTTCACGTGTATTGTCATGACGTCAAATCTGCGCAAAAATAAGAGGAAAGTGAACTCCTAGTCTCGAAACAATGTATTGCAAAATCGCCTTTCCAGTTTTACATCCAATAAATTGCCTTCCCGGTTTTCTCATTATTTTTACTCGGAGTACAAAGAAAGTTATGTAATGCTGTGCAAAAAGCTGCAAATTTTAGGCAGAAATACTTTTATTACAGATAGCTGGTAACGAGAAATTACAGATAGCTGGTAACGAACATCCCTAAAGTTACGTTGTAAGTTTTGAAAAACATTCTCTAGCACGTGGTGTAGCCAGAATCCATATTTTGTGGGTCCTTGATACCGAAAAATTAATTGTCGGCGAAACGTCCCTCCGTCCGTCCCTCCGTCCCTCCGTCCCCCTCCGTCCCTCCGTCCGTCCCTTCCGTCCGTCCCTCCGTACGTCCCTCCGTCCGTCCTCCGTCCGTCCCTCGTCCGTTCTGCCGTCCCGTCCCTCCGTCCCTCCTCGTTCCCTCCGTCCCTTCCGTCTCACCCCTTCCCCGTCCCCTCCGTTCCTTCCTCCGTCCCGCCTCCCTCCGTCCCCGTCCGTCCCTCCGTCCGTCCCTCCCTTCCCGTCCTCCCGTCCGTTCCCGTCCGTCCGTCCCTCCGTCCGTCTCCCGTCCCGCTCCGTCGTCGCTCCCAATCCGTCCGTCCGTCCCCTCCGTCCGTCCCGTCCCTCCGTCCGTCGCGTCTCCTCCGGTCCGTCCCGTCCCTCGGTCCGTCCCCTACAGCCGTCCCGATCGCTCCGTCCGCAACGTCCGTCCCTCCGTCCGTCCGTTCCCTCCGTCCGGTCCACGGGTCCCCTTCGTCCGTCCGTCCCTTCCCGTCCGTCAGACGTCCCTCCGTTCCGTCCGTGCCCTCCGTCCGCTCCGCTCCCTCGTTCAACGTCCGTCCCTCGCGACGTCCGTCCCCTCCGTCCGTCCTCCCTCCGGGTCCGCTCCGTCTCCGATCCGTCCGTGCCCTCCGTCCCCGTCCGTCCGTCCCTCCGTCCCGTCCGGTTCCGTACCCTCCGTCCGTCGCGTCCGTTCCCCCCGTTCCGTCCCAGCTCCGGTCCGTCCTCCCGTCCGTCCGTTCCGCCTCTCCGTCCGTCCGCGTCCCTCCGTCCCGGTCCCGTCCCCTCCGTCCCCCCCGTCCGCCGGGGGTCTTCCGCTCCGTCGCCCTCCGTCCGCCCGTCCCTTCCGTCCGTCCGCGTCCCTCCGTCCGGTCGTCCCTCCGTCCGTCCGTCCCTCCGTCCGTCCGTCCCTCCGTCCGTCCGTCCCTCCGTAAAAAACGCTAACGGCTAAACCGTTCACCCAATTTTCTCCATAATCGATATTCCCCAATGGCTGCGATCGCGATCACTTGAATTTGAAAACGATATTTTAATTTTTTGGCGGGGGGTACTTGTGAAGCTCCGGGAACATTTTTCAAATTTAAAAAAACTGTTAGAGCGTTTGTAATGGAATTCTGTTGATGGATAGTGTAAAAGACGTTTAAGGGAATAGTGTCGGTCTCATGAACGTCGGAAACTCTGATTTTTCGAAAATTTCAAAAGTTCCAAATTTTTTCCGCGTTTTCCAACAACTACAAATATGAAGATATATTTGTTTCTTAATGAAATCTGATTCTTAAAGATGGATTTTAAAAAGGTCATGTTCACTTTTTCGAAAATTTGAGTACTTTTTGCATAATTTTGCTTGAAAATACATGCGAAAAAGTATATGCTGATTTTACAACACTAGTTACATTAAATGACCGAGAATTGCAGGTCGGAACTCATAAGAATCTTGCACGCCTAATCAATGGCTCGTCTAGCTAGTTAACAATTCAGTATTTTTAAAACATAACAGAATTGCTGTCCTCACCCCTAAATTAACTAGTCAAACGAGGGGTTTGATTGACGTGTCAAGCATCGTTCAGCGATTCCGGAAAATCTTATATAAATTCCAGCAACTGTTGGCCGCAAGGGACGGGCCGGGGACGGGGGCCGCGGTGGAAGGGCCGAGGGCGGCAAGAGAGGGCCCGGGGCGACGCGCGAAGGGCGCCTCTAATTTATCAACTAAGCACTTTAATTAAAGCGGGCTTGCTCCGCGCGGCGCAGACATTTAGCTGAGTGGGATTCTCGGCTGCCGCCGCGACGCCGCCATCGCCTCGCCTGCCCCTCCCCCTCCTACGCAAGACCTCTGAGCTTTGCCCTCGGACCAGGGGACTGCCACGCAACTTTTCGCGCCCGGTTGGTCCCTAATCTAAACCGAATATGAGTGGGTGAAAACAAGAACGGTATATGTGATATTTTATAAATTCTGAAAAATATGTTTAAGTCAATATTACTGAAAAGTAGTGATGCTTTGTTTCTTTATGAAAATCAAGATTTTCAATTGTTCATTAAAATTACGAAAATACATTTCCACAAAAACATAGCTTAAGTGCAGTAGCGATCTCGCACCGAAGGATCGCGGGTTCGAGCCCCGCCTGGGGCATGGTTATATTGTGTTCGTCGTTTCACACCCCTATCATCATATCGTGTCTTCCTCATAGTTACCATACCGTTACAGTTAATAGTGGTTGCTAATGACCTAGTAGTTGATGTGACCTTAAATAACAAAAACATAGCTTAAATAAATAAGTTTTCCCAGAATTTATAAAATGTCACTTACATCGTTCTGGAACCACTTATACCGTCCTTGGGACCAACCGGGCACGAAAAGTTGCGTGGCAGTCCTTTGGCCCGAGGGCAAAGCTCAGAGGCCGATTTCAAGAGCGATAGCTGTGATATGGTGACGGGCGTTGTGATAAACGAGAACTAGTTGTGCTATAACAGCACATACTTTATTCAATATTACATCTCTAAGTTCACAGTACCCATTTTTGGTGGGCATACCGCGCGTGTGCTCTCCCTAAATTCAAACAAATGATGATTTGTATCAAGAAACTGAATATTTATGAAACATGCTTTCTCAACCAATATAAAGTGTATCTTCGGTTTGAAAACGTTATTTCAAGGCCTCTTGGTCCACGTGGAATGCCAAAAAAGCAGAGAAGTCACAGGACAAAAAACGACACAGGACAAAAGAGAGAAGTCACAGGACCTAAAACGTCAGCTTCCGAATGAATTCAAGTGTAGGAACTGTGATTCTACAGCACTTACTTTTTCGCATTCTTTCTAACTTTTGTCGTTTTCGAAAATTCAGAGTTCAATGAAAATTAGACGTCATTCCTTTTCACTTATCTTCTTCTATCTATGAAAAAAATAAAGAACAAATTTTCAGCAGTTTTTGAAAAAATCTGTTTTAATTATTTTTGGGTTAATTTCAAGGATTACGTAAAATTTAACTAAACATTGAACTAAAATAACGAATTACGCAAAACAACTCGTTTTTTAATTGTGTATGAACTCTTTCAAAGAATTATATTTTAGAAACGATTCCATTTACGACAAAAATTTATATCTTTAAATTTGGGGTTTTGCAATATATTTTTTTTTTCAATTTTTGTAATTCAGAGGGTTCGCAGGAAGTATGTTAGACACATATTTTTATACCATAATGTCATACATACTGGAGAAAATTTAAACAAAAAATTTAGAACTTTTTGATGCAAAATTCTTTAAAAATGACCCAATTTTCACAGGAAATTTCGCGAAAAGTCTTATACTTTCGAAACAAGTTGTACTCGACTTTATTTCAAGAGGTTTTTTAAGAACTGATTGTGTTGAAAAAAATCTTTATCTTCAATATTGTAGTCGTAGAAAGATGCAGAAAACGTTTAATGTTTCTTCATTTTCCAGAAATCAATGAAATTGAGACGTGGCCATTCTTTTCAGAATCTTTTAAGTTATCCGAGGACACAGTTAAATCACAAACTTTGGAGCCATTTTTGAGAAAATTTACAAAATGTTGTTGAGGTTTCATTTAATTTCATCCAAAATTAAAATTTCCGTTTCAATCGGTTGAATGGTTTAGGCGGACGCGTTGAACACGCACAGACGAACAGACAGACGTTTTGCCGTCAATCTATTTTTCGATGTCAGGAACCTACAAAACACGTGTTTTGACTATCCAAAGTGTTAGAGGAAATGATTTTCTATAAATAGGAACAAGATTTGTCCACTTCTTCGTTACCAGGGCCGGCAGTAACAGACTTTCTATCGAAGTCTCTGAGTCGCCGTTCTTCGCCATACGATGCCGATACTTTCCGTTCTTACAGAGTAAGGGCCAGGTAGTAAAAATGCCTTTTGACAGATTTGCATAGATCATTTGTTGGCATCTCAAAAGTGTAAGTCTTGAAAGCAGTTTGTAATGTCTAGATTATTCATTTCGTGTAATATTGTGAATTTGCTAAATACGTTTTGAATTAGCTTTTTCCAATCCTACGGTCAAGAAAAGTTGCATGATTATTAACAAGCAGCCTTACTAATACCAAGGGCAGGAAAGAACTCTTTGAAAAGGCTGTCTAAACTCAGGGCGATATTACATTGCAATGATAGTTTAGGAAGAATTGAAAAGCTTCACGTACAGCTGGGAAATGAGACAATGCCCACTCACTTACTTGGCACTAGATCTGCCTACGGCACAGATCATGAATACTCAATTGCACTTCCGGCAATTGTAAAAACTTCAAAATAAACAGTACATAAATATCTTCCAAATTACTAAAATATAAAAATTCAACGTTTAACAAGACTCTTACGAGAACAAGTTTAGGTACGCTAAGTGTGCTTGCATTGCCTTGTATTTTCTTATTTTCTAGTAATAAACGTTCCTTCTGTAAGTAATTCTGCTCCTTCCTAAATCTTTTTTTAAATTATTATTTTACTGTTGGGCCTTGTGCTCAAAAGAGATCAGGTTTAGCGTAAAAGAAGTTGAAAACTGAAGTTATTATATATCAGGTGCACTTTTATAAAAGGTTGAATTCGAAACGTGATACATGTGTACCTCGAAATAATAAATGAAAATTAACTTCGGCGTATCGCTAAAAACAAAAGATATCTTTTTGGAAATTTTCTTCTCTAAGTGCGTTTGTCTATTCTGCTCATCATAGTTTGAACTGTGCTCTTAGATCCTAAACACGTGTCGTTTTGCATTTGATCTTTCTTACTTGGTTCTTGCAAAATCAAAATTATAAAGATTAATTATTATTTTTAATTTAAAATGGTCGAAACTCTAAGATCCATACAAATAAACTACATATTACGTATATGATTATATGCTAGTGTTTCAATATGTTAATCCATAAATAATTATGTCATTAATGCTAATTTTGAATTGAATATTACTTTCTTGCACGTATATTGTGAAAGAAAATCAAGAAAAAATTTCTAAATGGAGCAAAAATTTGGAATAAATGTAGTGACTAAAACAGTATTAATATTCACTCATAACTCCTACATTACGGATTTTCATATAACTTACTTTGCCCTTCTTATGGTAATTGATTTAAATAAATCAGGTGAAGCCAAGTAAATAAAAAATTAATGAATCAATCAATCAAAGAAGCCTTATATGCTACATTCTTATTATTGTTTCGTCATTCTTATAATGAAAATTGTAATAATTCTTGTAATGAAAATGTAAAATTGAAGCTGGTAACTTGAAACGTCAAAAAATTACATTATCCTTCTTGTCCAGTTCTGGCCCAGTATTAATAAATTTTCTAATTTTAATCGATTAAAAAGTATGCTTCAATATATTTTTAATCGTCTGACTTGTAAAAGCAATACCATGTATTATTCGCGCAAGTTCTCTTGGTACACGAGCTCCCTAGTCCTCACCCAGCGCTCAATAGTACGGCACGTTGAGATACTTAGGTTCAACTCGGAACGGCACGTATCAATCTACAATGCTGGCAACAACCATCTCGTACTTTTATAACAATCGCAGCACTTCGTGCCACGCTTTGGCGAGTTAAGTTCACACCCATAGTTGGTACGCCCTTTTAAGTCGTGACGTATCTAGAGCTCTCCTCACCCCGCACCCCCGGCTGAGGAATATCAAGAAAACTTGCGCGTATAGTAAATATATTTCGAGTTTTTCTGAAATCTCTAAAAACAAAATTTTAAATAAAAAAGGAGTTCATAAATTAATAAGGATCCTTATTAATTCTGGTTTCCTACAAAATTTCCGCTGACATCACAGAATTTAATCTATTACATACATGAAACTATTCATGTGTTTCATTCAAACTGCATTTGTTCATTTCAAAAGTAATTGTTTGTTGTTTACATTTGTTTGTCACCGCCTCTTGTTACATGCCTAAGCATCAACGTGTATAAATGAAATCATTTTCTCAGAATGTGTTATGCAATCGCGCTTACGTAATTCGTTTTCACACGAAACGAGTTTTCGTCGTTGCATAATGTGTTTTTCGAATTTTATGTTTACAAAAACGGGGAATAAATTTCAAAGCTTAAACTCGTCTACGTGTGAGCGCTTTAAACGCCTAGTTGTTGCTCTCTCGCATATTACATACGTAGTATAGAGAAAGCTGTGTAATGCTGTAGCGGGAAAAAGCAATTTTTCTTCAGAAACTTTCAGGTTGTAGGTCCACGATACCACGATACCGAAACCACGATACCGGATATATAGAAACAAGAATTATCTATTTCTACGGTATCGTGGACCTACAACCTGAAAGTTTCTTTTCTCTCTCTCTCTCTCTCTCTCTCTCTCTCTCTATATATATATATATATATATATATATATATATAGTTGTTGTTGGTTTATTTTGTAATGGTATTTTTTTATTCAGCCATTATATGACCCGAAAAAGGCATTTGGCCTCGGCGCCGATAGTTTCCGAGGTTCCCAACCAGCAACCCGCGATGTCTCGAATTCGCTTAACCTTCGTCACTTCAAGTAGTTAACGAATTAAGCTATCGTCGCCGGTTTCGCGGTTGTGTCGTTTTTGTAGAGAACCATCTCAGCGTTCGCGTGGATAACCGAGGGAAACCACGAAATCTCCGGTAATGTTGGCTAGCACGGGAATTGAACCGGGGCCTTCCGAATGCGAAGTCTTCGCGCTACGCCCTGAGCCGCTTTACTCGGTGTAGATTTATAAAAGTGAGTTAAAAGTTATACTATATATGTTTTTTATTTGCTTACTAAAAATCTTACTTACTGCTAATTTACATACTAAACGTAAGTCTAATTCACGGGCGAGGAAGCCAAATAGGCACATATTAGGGGCCAAGTTTTGGCGAATTTTTTTAATGAAGGCAAAGAGGGGAATTTTGTTTTGGATTCGGGTTGGGTGGATTGTGTTTCGGCCGAGGTTGAATTAATTTAATGTGGCGTTTCTGATATGGAGGAATACAAATCGGAGGAAATAAAATTGATATGGTTGGCTATGATTCAATGACTAGTTCTTTTGAAGATGGTCGTCAGTAACGAACCGTGAGGCGTTCGTGATTATCCTGAAGTACTGGTTTTGAAAGACGTAATTTGTCGGCTTTTCTTTAATCTGCATTAATACATACGGGCCACGTGTATAAAAAGAGGTAATTTCGTAAATTATTATTGGTTTGATATATGTCAGATTTTAATATTGCTTGATTAACTTCGATTTGTAAATATTTTTTCAGTTTTTGTTGTGTGTCAATGTTGAGTCAAAGGTATTTAATTGTGCTGTTTGGAGAGCGCCAGTTATTTGTTTGTTATGTAATGTTAAAGAGGATAAGGGAAATAAAAGGTCTGACGGGGGATATTTTAGTGGAGAGTTTGATGGATAAGTTTAATTGAGCGACCAGCACCTATTATGTGGTAAATTACTACCTCTAACAGGTTGTACACTCAGAATCTACATTTTGTGGGACCCTGATACCGAAAAATTAGATTTTGGCAAAACGTGAATGAATGTCGCTAGAAGTTAAACCCTAAGTAGGATTTTCACAAAACATGATATTACTTAATTTACGCGAACATGAACATTTATTTTATTTCCTCAAAAAAATCGAGTTTTTAAATTACATTTTAGAGATATTACGCTTATAAAAGTGATGCTGGTCCGACTTTCGTTGCATTTTCTGAAGTTTCGAAAACTGTAAAAGTTAAAAATTAGTTCATCGTCTTTCTACGACAACACTAGCGACGACCGATTTTTCTTGTGAATGAAATGTTTTCTTTAAAATTGGATTTTTTCATAAGATCTTGTATATTTTGTTTTCAAAATAGGAGTGGTTTCCGCGTAATTTCGCTTCAAATAAAGGCAATTTTAAAAACAATATTTTCTCACAAACATGTCCAAATGTTTTTCTTTAAACCTTTTGTAAATCCTAGAGTACCAATGCGTGTACCCACTAGAGTACCTCGTATGTTAAACCCCTTCCTCCTTCAAAACCTTCGTAATAAATAAAAATAAAAAACAATCCAAATAATACTTGAAACAAGTTTTCATTAAAGGTTTAGTCAATATAATAAACATATGTTCTTTTAACAATTCAAAGCACTTCCTGATAAACAACATTTGAAGTAATTACACAATCTTCCATGACAGTTTGCTTTTTGCTTTATTAGAAAAGCTTTTTATTTTTTTTTTAAATCATAAAGTTATCCATGCAAAAATTCAGGATTGGTAAGTGCAACCCTACGCTTTTGCAATGTTTGAAATTCCATTGCAGTGATATATCGAGAATCGACGTATTAACAAAAATATAATATAACATCCAAGAAGATCGCATTACATAGTTTACAGTGTGAGGAACTTTTCGCTGAGGGCACACGCCTAAAATTTGCAGGTTTTAAGGCCCTATAACGCTTCTTTTGAAGTTGTATAACTATACAGATTTGAATAAAACTGACCCCGTGTTGCGGGTTGGATTTAGCAAAAACCTTTGGATGCGTTTGTTTGTTTGTTTTTCAACAGATCCTTCATATTTTTTTAACATAAAGGTCGTTCAGTCTCCATAAAATTTCCTTTCTTTACAGAACTCATTTAGGAAGTATGGTTACGTATGAGATCAGTAACCATACACCTATCACACACCTATACTACTGAACTAATATTCGAGTGGATCGTGTTAAATGAACCACATAGGATGACATAAACCCATATTGCTGTAATGTTTTTCATTCTATTTATTTTTCTTCAAAAACTAAACGAATGTAATTTTTTCATTATCTCTCATGTTAATATTGACATTATCGGGGATTTGTATTATACGTCATTGCAATTGTGCACGACTGCTCCACATTTCGGGTAAAGTTTCTCGAAAACTAAAACGTTTTGCATGAAAATTAGCTCAAACTTGCATATTTTTTAAAAACACTAAAACAGCAGACAAGTATTCTTAAGAACGATTCTACATTTTTCAATGAATATTTTCAAAGAGAACCATGTTTTACTTTTCTCTACTCTTAGTCATATTTTAGTTTTAGGTTTACGGTACCGAAAAAGTGAGAAAAAGAACAAAATTGCCTTTTAGGTGCCGATAAATTGCGTCAAGGAGACGTCACTACCGAAAAGCTAGTCTGGACTGAAGAGATCAGAAAATTAATTAATGCGAGAAAGTCTGCGTCTTTAGTAGCGTCACTAGTTTAAACTCCTGTTGTGTTACATTCCTTAGGAAAAATCAGTATTGTAAAAATAGGGATCTATGTATTGAAAATATTAAGATACACTCAGATATCCTAAGGGGAACGTTTATTTAAAAATAACAATAAACAATACAATAATAAAATACAATAAAATAATAAATTTTGAAAAATTGATACCCGGAAATAAAGATATATGAATAGAACAGTAGAAAGAGAACATAGGATAGTCATATTGAACATGAATAGAATTAACTGCCAAAAGGATGTACATATTAAGACTCAGCTGTGATCGAGGCCGGAATAAACGGTGAATATGGAACATTGGATATTACTAAATAGAATAAAAACAGATATTACTTAGAAGGTAGCCGATTATATTCGTTTTTTATTTGGGTAGCTTAATATGATGTAATGCAAGAAACATGAACATCCAATGGTGACACGGTTTAGTACGTGTGTAGGAGTCAGAGGAGGATAGGCTATTGTCGGCAAACGAGTTGTAGCCAACGGCAAAATTTGCTTACCGAAAGTTGAAGACAAATAAAAAAAAGAGATGACATATTTCATTGAGACCGGAATTTTAGTAGACATTTTTTGATCATGGTATCGAGCACTTCAGAGGTCATCGTTGCAAGCACTCGAAGTTTTGTTAGACATGGAAGAGATCCAGATTGCCAGAACGTTCAGTTCACGCAATTTGAAGTAGTGCAGAATATAAACGGTCAACCAAGACATTCGAGAAATAATTCAAATTAAATTGTTCGCGGTAGATAATATTATACTTAGAGACATTAACTTTCGTTAAATATTAACATAAAGAAAGAAGAACAGAAAATTTTCCTTGGGCGTCGAGACTCCTGGGAACTTCTCCACTTTAGCAGCACACAGCCGATAAGTATAACTCCTCAAACCGTGACGCGGAAAACATATGGCGTGATGGCATACAAGTAAATGCAATTATTTTTAAAGATAAGATTAGAAAAATATTCAAGAGGTCTTTAATACATAAAAGAAATAACATTTAAATTTAATGTCATGCCAATGAGACATTATTTCATAAAGTAAAGGTTTGTAAATAAAATAGTGAAGTTAGATTATTGGAAATAAATTACATATCAGTGTTATTAAAAATGCTGATTAATTTAATAGTCTCCGTAGATCAACAACATTTTCATTTTTAACAGTAAATTTTCGGAGAATAGCAAATTCGTAGAAGTTGGGACGTTCACCCATTACTTAATCATACAAGAACGCGGTAGTCGAGAATACATAACAAATCTTCTATGAATTAAATGATTTAGTATTGGATATTTTCAATCAAAAATATAAGAACGTTTTACATTGGCAAAACGCGGGCACATTATGTCAATAAATATCGTCATACATGTTTTGGAAACGCTTCAATTTTGATCAGTAATATAACACAGAGCTTCTCAATTCGGGATACGCATACACTTAAGGTCTCAGTGAAAAAGAGTTACTTGCCGTAATGTTGAAAATTTTAATTTTTAAAATGTCAACATGGTTCTGAGAATTAATAGTTGTTTCTTTAATGTTATTCAATTTCAATTATTCTACTTGTAACTTTGATATGATTAAGGTCGACGGAATTACGTAAACTGCAATCATTTGTCTCACACAACTGGGGATGGAATTTAAGCAAATGTTGAGTCTATAAAAATATCGGCTGTCATTAATTTAAGTGCTGACTTGAAACTTCGGAACTATTTCTCCACAAACATTAAATACGACAGACATCAAAATACATGAACAAGCAGTAAATCAAGCAAGTAACCCCCATCTGACACGATTGTAAACCAAAACTGTTTCCATTTCATTTGTCGTCACCCTTCATTTGTTATTACGGAGAGTTTACTTACACGAGCGATTTCTTCGTGGAGCCATGTCACTCGTGCCTACGAGTGAACTTCCAACCGGAAGTCCCCTCGCAACTTCCGCAATCTCCCATTGCCCGATTCAGCCGATCCCCCAAAATCCCCGCGCTCTCCTTCCCTAAGCCCGCCTTCACCCATCTCCAGGCCCGCCCCGCCCCGCCCCGCCCCGCCGATTCCCCAGAGTCGGCGGCCGATATTCCGCCGGTGGCGTTCGTCAAATCCATTAAAACGCCCGGAGATAAAGGGCGGCCCGCCCACACGGCCCCCTAAGCCACCAGCGCCGCTCCCACGCCCAACAGCGCAGGACAAAAAATTAAGCATCTGACGATAAAAATAAATAAATATATAATAATAAAATAATATAATAATAATAATAATATATAATAATATAATAATAAACAACATAGACACACAAAATAAAAAATGCCAGACCCAAAGACTTGAAACATGTTTCTCTGTTGTAAGAATAACCACAAACGATACTCAATCGAAATGTTCGTTTATTTAACGAACTTTTGTATATACAGCTTGAGTAAGAGACGAGTGAAACAGGTTCACTGCGCGTCCAGCATCTGTGTATCGAGGACCTGAAGTAAGGCCGTCACGGTTGTTTTTGGCGCGCTCACAAGGTGGCACCCTTTGTCTAACTATCATACAACATTCTCTGTGTATGTCGACGCACACGATTACAATAGTGTCTCTTCTTGCGTTAGTAAGTGGGAGAAAGTAAAAAACCTAATAGCGAAGAAAGTACCGGCACAGTTCATTGATTCAAGGGCGAAATGGTTTGCTGATGTACATCCGGAGGGTATTCTCACGCTGGGAAGCTCCAACTGCATCAATAGAAAGTAGAAGACAACAGGAGAATCGAATACTTTGGTACAGTTCTCGCTATATACCTCTGCATTCGCTGACCGTTAAATTGCGAGCGAGACTCAAAAGGAAGACTGGACAATGTAGTGGAGCCATCTATACGAACTTCTGCTGTTCAGAAAACATCAGGTAACCTAATACGAACTGTGGATTGTAATCGTCCAGATATTTGCTTTGGTTGCTTAGTAATTTGTGACATTTGTTTAGTGTGCTTTCTTACACGCAATATGGATTTTTTTGAGGCGAGGTTGTCAGGGGAAAAGTTATCATGTTCATGTTTTTGAGGTGGCGTTCAGTGTAGTCATCTCTTTTGTTTGTTATGTAAGCCAAGTACACAGATGCTTCGTGCGAAGTCTATAGCAAACCGCTCTACAAACAGTATGCACTAAAGGCGGTCATTTGCCGCATATTCTCTCTCATTCTCGTGAACGGCTGAACGAGAGTGGGTCTTCTAGAACGCACTCTCGAAATATTCAGCTAGGACCGTCACGTCGCATTAAAGTATATCGAATATCTCGGAACAGATGTTATGCTTACTAGTCATGACAAGGAAAGAACAAACCTGGTTCGTACCCAGAAACAAGTCTTGGCACGGATTCCAAACTTCCTTCTTGACGGGTTTTTATCACAAAATAAGGTAATTTCACTTACATCTGATCCTATCTCTAAAATGTGCGTAAGCAATAACTCTATTTCGTATACCGTAATCCAGTTTTGCATAATAGTTTATATAATTTTAATAATTCATTAATAGCATAATGGATTTTATATTATTTCGTTTGTAGGGAAAAAGGGATTTTATGATAACTAAAATTTATCAAAAATTGAAATTAAGCACTAATAAATAAATATTTTGACTAAAGGGCAGGAAACAAAAGCGTGATGTTTAACTCAAAACAGATAATTGAAACACGATTAATTTAAGTATATATTATTCTTTAATCAAAATGTTACCCAAATTGATAACTGTTAAAAATATATTAAGTAAACCAACAAAGACTTTACAGAAAAGGAAGCCGTACGTTTAGGGCACATGAATTCATTTCTTCACGCGCAAAAAATGAGGAAAGGGGAAGGGCACCATAGCATGGAGGACGTCTCTCATGTGCCTGATGGTTCAATGGACATAGTGCGAAAACAACTTTCGCTTCAATGGAATCAGCAGTTCTTTTCTGATATGTTGCGTTCATGAAAATTTTTCAATAACAAATAAATCATTGAAAACTAAAAAACATAGAGCACAAAGCATCGACAATCAAAAGAATCAGCTTTAATAATATTGTTGCTCTGTGTTATCTCAGCAGTTTTATTTTTCATGTTCTTGTTCACCGACGATGTCTAAAATTATTGTAATATATAATTAATATACAGTGAAACGTTCGATTATTGCTATAGGAGTGCAATTATTATATTTTATTTAAATTAACCCATTAAATTTATCGACAAAAAATATTTACCTAATATTGGATGGTATTTTCCAAACTCTATTTGAAAAGGCCAAAACTCAACACAATAGACGTGAGGTAACACATAGATGAATTTAGACTCAAGTAATAGCCGTAATAGTGTACGTGCAATCACAAAACGACTCAAAACCTGAAAGACGTTTACGTTGAAATTCTTCCAACTGGTGCATCCTCGAATGAGTTCTGTTTTTCACGAAGAATGGACATGCTTTCTATTAACTTATTTTCAACAATGTCCTTTGTTATAAACGTTTTAATTTCAATGAGATAAAAGTGCCTGGAGAATTTTTTTAGAAGTCTCTTACCTCTACTATTGCTTCGAGGTACAGGAAACTCGTGATCGGTGGATCATGGGATTATGTTATCCAGAGCAAGTATATTTTTTCATCTGTTAAGTTAAATCGTACGTAACTTTGAAGACAAGAAGGTGTAGGTCACTCATTCCAACATGTTCGACAATAGAGATTGAAAAAATAACGAAATATTGTTATCTCCAGATAGAGTTGAAATGTATCTGGGTTACAGTTGTCCTAGTATTAATTGGCCTTAATGCGAATTTATAGTACGTTCCGTTAAAGATCGCCCGAAATCCAGAGAAATATGAAGAAGTGGAAGACTGGATTGCGAAATAATAATGTATAAAAAGTAATGTTTCACACTTGACTTTCAAAAGAAGAGAAGCGTTATGGTCTGTATGAGATTTTCTGAAAGTATGCAACAATACATTTGTTTCCAACCGCACATAACAATGATGGTGAAAGCAACGATGTCCGTAGCAAACATACCAGAATGGAGCAGGTTAAATGGCAGGGTATCCTTTGGATATAATAACTCTTTTTCCTGTAATATTACTGTAATTAACAAATACCCGAGCAATGTAGGGCATTTCAACTGGTTCTTCTTACAGATGTACTTCGTAAATAACTATTTCAATCAAAAACAAGTTTTGGTAAAAGGAAGTCGGTCGCTGGAACAACAACTTCTCGAGAGATCTTGACCTCGTATTGTATCAACAAATCCAACAACGACGTCATTTCCTCCTCTTCTTCCGCAAGTACTTGCGATTTCCGCCAGCCGCACGGCAGACCGTTGCCGCCACGAATGTTACACGAGCTTCAATTCGACCTCCGCAACTCAACCTCTTGTGATGCGTTTTGTAAACTTTCGGATGCGCTGTCGTATCAGCATGCGAGACCGTAGCTGAAGCTTTGTGGGCGGGGAATTCCTAGATCGGACTCCTTACGATGGTTCATTTATGAAGCAGCTGGGGCGTAGAAAGCCATTGCCCAGCTATGATGACGATTATGAAAGTCAGTTTTTCTTTCCAAGCGTAGGAGAGCGAGGAAGCTTGCAGCTTGATTCCCTTTTCTTTCGAGGTCATGTGACCACTGAATTAGTTAATCCTGTGCGTGGCACCGAAATCGGATCATAAGAGTATTTGGGAGGCAGCGGGGAGGGACCCTTTGACAGCCGAGGTCGTTAAGGGTTGAGAGTGATAATGGAGTAATGAGATAATAGCGCTAATGATGCGGTGAGTGACGGAGAAATGGTGAAATACAGGACACGCGGAGAGAGCGCCGTGTCCACAACAACTTCCACGTTGGTCCGGGGATCCGGATTGGCCGAGGATCGAATTCGGGCATCAGCGCTCGAAGCCTGTGCGCTAGCCTTCATACCACAGACCAGTCACCTCCCTTAGGGGTGTCCGCGACGGAGGCAGATGGCTCAGGAGTGCTTCCTTCGCATGAAAATTCAACCACATCACACACAAGTCTTACGCAAGACTCGAACCCTAGGCCTTCTACTACGTAGCAAATATTGGGTTATGATTTTTTGCACATGCACGCAGCAGTGTGCCCCTGCCCTTGCTCCAAGCCTCACTGTGGAGGTAAGAAGGGCACTCATTGGTAGTTTTCGTGGCTGTCTCTCCGAATCCAGACAAATGTCGAAGGACTGTACTGTAAACTATAATGTGCGCGAGTACTGTACATAAAAAAAAGTACCGCGGATCAAACATCTCTCCAACCCCATTTTGTCCTCTCTCCTATCGTTAAGGCTGAATTATAGTCTATTCCTCACCCCCATACGGCCTACCGTCCACAAATTTTATGAGTCCACAATACAGTAATTTATTTATCAAATAATAAATTTTAAGTGCTCTTTATCAAGTACGTGAAAAAACGTATGTGAAATGCGGGAGAGAATTATAATCTCTATACGGTTTCTTGAGCTTCCGAATACACTCATCTACCTCTTGTTTATTATATGCAGTTGAATAATAAGGTATCACCGAATGTGATTGAAAACATTTGAAATTTAAATAATAAATGTTCGCTCCCATGTAATATAAAACGTATTTACATCGACTAATGAACAACGGATTTGATATTATAGCATGGCTGACGTAATAACATCCCCTCCGCACTGCCTCTTGCACAACTAACAAAAACAGAGCTCTACCAAACCATTGCATACTGAAGCAACATTTATGTCCAAAAGCAAAGCAAGGGCTTGCAACAAGCATTTGCTGAAATGATGAAGGGAAAGTGGACGAAAGAAATCAACCAGTACTTTTCAAAGGTCTTTCAGGAAGTGAGGCTAGAGACCGACCTAGTGCAGGGCCATCTGGTGGCCACAAGAGTTGCATGTGACGCAACTATCCACCATCAACTGTCTTTAAAACGTGTGTCAGACAACGGCTTTTTAAACATATAATTGAAATATCACAATATATTTTAAACACACATGGTAAATAAAGTACACATGTTAAACACAGGAATTGAAAAGATGACAAAAATAAACAAATGTCAAATGTTCGTTATGCATGTGTTTATTTCTGTAGTTATATGCAACTCACATTTTCATTCGTCATTCATCTTCAATCCAAAGGAGTAGACTTCCATAGAATCCATCATTTGCTGACATCGATGTAGAATGTGACAACTTCGACAACTCAAGGTTTGTATGTCGAAAGGCTATTAAAGACAATCTTTCTTCAGTTCTGGTAAAAGATCGAAATCACATGGAGAAAGGTCCGATCCTTTGCTGAAATTTGTCGCACCCCCTCCGCAAATCTCTCTCAGAATTTCATCTCAACGACATTGTGACTTGTGGGAAAAAAGTAGAATTCATAATTTACAATTGAAATTTGCTACAACTGTTAGGGATACATTAATTATTTGTATGACAAATTATAGACTTCATTAGTAATATAAAATATTTGTTTTCAAAAGATATTTGTTTTTGTTTATATTTTATATCCTCAGGTTTGAAAATAAAATGTACTTATGTATAATTTAGTGGTTTTTATAGATGTATGCACTTTTGACATCTCTGATTACAAAAACTTGATTTTAAACATATTATGTTGAAGGATAAACATTGGTATAAAAATAGACCTCGGTTCACTTTTTTCAGTGATTCTAACTAAGTGAAGATTAAGTTGTGTCACTTCTATTTATGTATATGCGTCAGCATAATTTTACAATGTACGTGTCGTTTCAGAGAGTAGTAACACTACGTTTACTGTCCACCTTGTGACACAGCAAATTCAAAGTGAGGATCATCGAACATTGAAATATCTCATTCTCTGAGAAGCAAATTAGTTTTTTTATCCCATATAGCGTTCTTATCAGGGAGAAGGCATTGGTGCAATTCCCCAAGAATCCGCTTTGCAAAAGATTTGGAGCCATCCTCTACACACGCGCTCAGTGCTTCACTGAAGCAGCGAAAAAAAAACAAAAAACATACACAGCAATGACGGCGGTGTTTTCCAAAGGGCAACTGGCGCGGATCCGTTCGATATTTCTGCGAAGCGGGTTAGAGTTTTCCTGCTGGTGTCGTTAGGCCCTATTTATCTCTCCCACTGCACGAGGCATAGGGCATGTTTTCCACCGCTCGGGGCGTGGCTCTCGGCGGGGAACCCAAGCAGCTGCAGAGGCCCATGACAACAAAAAAAGTGGGATATAAAGGAAAAGTGCTTTATTTCCGAAATAAAGGCGAAGAAGGTGGTTTCTTTCTTTCAACCGTCGCGTCATAATGATTCCTAGATGTTTCCCGATAGGCAAAACGGAGGCAAGCGTCACTGACGAAACCCGCAGCTTCCACTGATATAAACGACCTTGATTATCTTAGAAAAAAGGCGAGGAGAACAGAGAAAAAGGGGGTAAGAGCAAGGGCGAGGCGAATTCGTCTGGAGGTCATCAATTCAACGAAAACGAATTATCGATTCCAGCGCCGCGGCGGTGGCGCGCGACACGCTGCAGCGGGGCGTGCCGGAGCGCAGCATTCGCAGCCAGCGCCACACGGCGGCCACCGCGGGAACTACTCGCGCGAACCGACGTCGACCCCGCGTCCTGCTCAATGGAAGGACCGGATTTCATTTCTTCCTTATTTACATTTTCACTTTATTAAATTATCGTCACAATTTCACTTTTTAAATTTATTAATAATAAAATAAATACTGTCTGCTTCCGAATGTAAGGAGGAAACTTTTATTCTTTTGTTTGCAGAAGAAAACAGTGGTTCATCTCGCTTCTGTAGGCGACTTGCATTCGAATTCCTTTGTATTGTAGTGCTCATAAGTGGAACACAATGTTACACATACCACAAATATCTGTTAAAAATCCAAATGCATTGAAGCCATCTTTACGTTTGTTTGGTGTGTCACAGATTCATGTTTCATGGCACAATAAACAGCCTCTGCCGCAACAACAGTTAAGAGCGCGGCGGCCCAGCTGGAATGCGTGACGAACTGGGTGGAACATGCCGCCGTAGAGGCTTCGCCCGGCAAGGCGTCCCCGCCGGCATTCCACCGCCTCAATAAAGCAGCCTCGAGACTCGGACGGCAAAGGCGGTGAAGGAGGCGGCAACGACTGTGATTCAGTGTTTCCGGGTGGGTCAATTTCAATGGGCATTAGACCCGTAGGTGTAGTGAATGTATTATCGCAGGAGGCGGTGTCCCTCCCTTTCTGTTGATGAGGTCCGACGTTCTACGAAAGTCGTATGTCGGCTTGCGGACGAATTCGCCGCTAGATATCTCCTCCGGTGGGCCACAGCCGCAGCCGGTACAAGCTCTAAGCCCCCGACTGGTCTTCCAATAGGAGTAGTAGTAGAGTGCATGTGAGTGAGTGAGTGAATGTATGCGGGAGTGTGTGTGTGTGTGCGTGTGAGAGTGTGTGTGTGCGTGTGGATATGTGTGTGCGTGTGGGAGTGTGTGTGTGCGCTTGTGGGAGTATGTGTGTACTTGTGGGAGTGTGTGTGTGTTTGTGGGAGTGTGTGTGAGTGTGTGTGTGTTTGTGGGAGTGTGTGTGAGTGTGTGAGAGTGTGTGTGAGAGAGTGTGTGTGACAGAGTGTGTGTGTGTGAGAGAGAGAGTGTGTGTGTGAGAGAGAGTGTGTGTGTGAGTGTGTGTGTGAGTGTGTGTGTGCGTGTGTGTGTGAGTGTGTGTGTGAGAGTGTGTGTGTGTGAGTGTGTGTGTGAGTGTGTGTGTGTGTGAGAGAGAGGGAGAGAGAGAGAGAGTGTGTGTGTGTGACAGAACTGAGACAGAAAGGCTGGTGGGGGACGAAGAAGCAGGTGAGTCAATGCAGAGAGATCAAGTCGAAAAATAACTCGTGACTTTTGTAATGAAAGCGGCTTTAGCAACGAAGGTGAGAACAACACTGATGATGGCGGTCATATAAATATGTCTACAATGTGTTTGTGATGAGGTAGTTGAACTGTGAATCGAACAGATGTGTATCTGTTCGATTTGAATGATATGTAAAATTACAGAAAAATATCACAATGAATGCAGCCAAAATTATTAATATTAAAGAGTCATTTCTATTAAAATAAATGTATATTCAAGGTTTAAGGGTGTTCGAAAAGTTGAAATGTAGTTGTGAAAATAAAACAATAAGTGCACTTTAATTTAGATGATACAGTTGTTGTGGTTTGGTATATAAATTTATTTATACAAAAAAATATTTTAAATTCTGGCACTATTCAAATTTTAATTTCGGATGGAACGTACGTGATTAAGATAATTCTACTTACTAGAATAATTATTCAATTATATTCAAACTCAAATAACTATTTTATTATATTTCACTGAATCGTGGCTCAAGCCTTCTTATTTCTTTCCTATTGCTGTGATCGTGATCCCTTTTAAAGAATAGATTCAGTACGGAAATAAATAAATTCATAAACAGCAGATGTGCCGCAAGAGGCAATTAAATAAGTAAAATCTGTTGTGTCAAACATTCAAAACCCTAAAGTTTTGAAATATTTGCTTTGAGAAACTATGAGAGAATCCTACCACTTTCCAAACTCTATTTCAAGTATAGCAGTAAAAATATGAAATTTATCTGAAATGATAGCTTATCGGTCTAGGTGTACTCTAGACGTCGAATATATTGCTGCGCGGCGGAACTCGCGTACTGGCGCGAAGGTCTCTAAGACATTTGTTTTGATCGCATACCTAGTTATTTTTGTAGTAAGAGAAGTATTAAAATGTAGGGCAGAGGAATTTGCCGATATTTGTACAAATAACAATTTTTGCGTGCCTGATATCTAAAGTGGATACGATCTTTATTTATTTAGTACATATACATTATATATTGTGACTTAGAATCTATTGCTGGGTATTGATTAAACTTTTTTTTTTTCTAGAAAAATACAGGACATGAATTTGAATGTTATACATAGCATTTAAGCTAACTGTTTGTTTAGACTGTTCTTAACGACGGCGGGCAGTTAAATACTAATGAGGACGTCTGATTAGAGTGCTTTTATTTCCCGAGGTGCTTTTGAATATCAATGGTAGGATTACGAAAATAAAATTAGCTGGTACTATTGACAGTATATTATATAAGTTGACTAGGTGAAGAATATTTTCGAAAAATTAAGATCAAAGGATTAGGGGTATCCATTGACAGATGAATGCTTTTTATTATAGACATGTTCTATTTAAGATAGAAAAATTATGTATTCTATTAGAAAATTTAGATTTTGTTCCAAAATGTTCATTTTTGGGCTTGATGATAAACAAAGGATTTTAAAATGATAATTATGTCAGAATGGAGTGATATTTGTAACATTTATTAAAGAGAGATTAGGTTGCGTGAGCTGCGATCCGCTAATCCTCGATTACCTATAACGTTCATTAGCATGGCACTACGCTTACCATATTTGACCAGATGCGCTTCTCGCCCAACTCTAAATGTGTACTTGTGCTCCAACTATTATTTTTACGGTTGGATAGATCCTGCATTTTAATAAAAAATCACTGCCCCCATACACGAAAATTGCCACATTGACAGCCATTTGTCAGCGAATTATCCACCTCTGTGTTCTTCTAGTAGTCCTAGTTTTGATTGGTTTTTCAACTAACCGCAACGCCTGGCTTGTCACTCGTCACGAGGTACGGTTTAGAAATTATATTTTCGTAGAATTTATTCGATTGGCCTTTTTGAGTTTGAATTTTCTTGATGCGCGTTGCCAATTATTGCAGTTGGTTGCTGCTTTGCTGAATTACATTTTTTGAAGCTTCTTATCAAGTTCTATATTGAATTGTTTTGTGGCTTATGTTGAAGTTATTGTTGTGTTCTTAATTTACCTCTAAATTGTTGTACCCTGAATTGCTTCCGAATGATTCTTAAATTATTTATTTTCTAATGCTTGTTTTATAATCGAAATTCCCTGTTATTAGCCGAGAAATATAAAAGTTCACCGTTGTCATTGATTTTTTCATTAAGATCTATATTTTACAAAAAATATTTTCAAGACAAATGTTATATTTGAGCGTTTATGGACTGGGTTTGCGATGTTACAAGAAACCGCCTATCCGATTTATTCGTATATTAGCTGCCGAAGCTATTTTATCTTTCTCTTCAGTTTTGTCGTATTTATTTCCAATTCCATAGTGCAGGAAGAATTATAACTATATAAGAAAAGAATAAGAGTTATACATAATATGTATAATAGTATACGAATATATAGTTTGACTATTGATCGTGACTGACTTTCGGTACCCAAATGTTAATTGTAGCTAGGTCGTGACTCCAGAAGATCATCTTCTAAATTGCCTCCCACAATGCTAAGAACAAATGTATCAAACATTAAACCCAATTGTGCATGTTTTCTCAATTGACTCAATAGTTCATACGTTTTCTAGTGAGTATTTCAAATCTCTCCCAGATAATTGTGTTAAAATGTTTTCCCGCATTCATGTTATCACTTCCTCAATAAAGAATTAATATATAAGGGATTATTAAAATTTATGGTGAAGAGAAGAAGAAAGTTATACGTATAATTCAGAAACCATGATTTGTGGTAGATTCTCTATAATACTACTGAGTCTCTTTAAAGGATTTGCAAAAGTATAGATTATGCCAATTAACTACTATATAACAATGCGAAACGTTAAAACATAATTATTATTAATTCACTCTCAAGTTAATAGCTTATCAGAGCGTAATTTCCCCATCTTTCCCCCGTTTGTAGGCCGAATTAAGCTTGTCGTAGGATACTGAGGAAACCGTTAGATTAGGAAATTATAGATCGTTTAATTGTAATTTATTACAATTTTCTGATACTAAATACTGTAATTTAAGAATATAGATAAAACAATTAATTAAAATTTCGTGTCTATTGACTGAAAGGTTTTTCATTTATATTTGTTTTTTTTTTCCGCGTTTTTTACATTCGTTTAATTGTAATTAAAAATTGTATTTTTGTTCTTTGTGATTTAATTTTTATTGTCCTGAATCGCCACCTTTGTAAAAAAATATTAGGATACTAAGAGGTGTTCGTGTTCGTAGGCCTACATGTGCTAACTGTTAATCGGGCTGTTCATATATTAGGCGTAAATGCATAGTTGCTTCGCAACGGGCTTAGTCGGTAAGCTTGAGCTTTGCGGCGAGCTCTATTGCAATACGTCGAGATCTCTTCGGGAATCTGTTGATTTCTGGTCAACCTGTTGAGAATGACTTGGCAGCAGCGGAGCCCGAGCGAAACATCCCCAGAGTTTGAGCTAAATCAACAACGAATTTTCTTCCATGAAGATGGTAGTTCAGGAGAATAAACCATTTCTATATGTGCAGGATTATATCTGTTAGAGATTTTAGAGAACCGGCTTAGTAGACCTATCTGTGGTGTGAATTTGAAAGTGTTGAAGATTTAATAATATTATTTATATACTGTGCATACTTGAAGGTGAAAGTAATATTTCGTATGCGTTTTCAAGTTTAATAAAAACTTAGCGTAAACTTGGAATAAAGTTATGATATAATATGATGGATTGTAAATACATTTGATTTTGAAGAAGACATAATAATGCCAAATATTTGCTACATATTTTCCAGTTCTTCTTTCCTCTCCTTCTCTTCTTCTTCTTCTTCTCTTTATTTTCTTATATATTATTTAGTATTATTATTAATTATTATTATTATTAATTATGGATTATTCAATTACCTTATTATTTTTCTTATTAATTATTTTTTTCTTATTTTCTTCCTTCCCTACTTTTCCTTTTTTTTCCCCTTTTAAGACCATTAAATCCCAAACATCTTTATTCTATTTTGCATTATTCCTGTTATTTAGCTCTACCTATTAAAAATTAATTCTTTGAATTAATTTGCCATAAACAGTCATATGTACCATCTTTAAAAATCTTGTTCTCCCAGATACCATAATTCATATGTAATATCAATTCTGTCCATATAAAGTGTTTATCTTACTGCCCAAAGACAGCATGTCTAATAGCGTACAAGAGTATCTGAAAGCTTGGAGTAAGTTAATAATGCGAATAAAATATATTAGTTAAAAATATATACATGAGCCCTTTCAGTGCTCCGGCCCTATTAGATGTCGTTCACAGAGTTACGTTCTGAGGTTCGAACGCGGATAAAGAGTAGAGCGTCGTTATTACCACCGTATCTTATGCGGAACGGCAAAGCGATCGTGTGCGTTTTCGATAGATCGAGAGTTCTTTTAGACGGCACGTAATATTATCGGGTCAACGCCAGTCAGTCGTGCGGGGACTAGAGTATTACCGTTCATTATCGGCGTACATGGTGCGCGATGCGGCGGCTCTATCGCTGAGCTCACGGACATTGGTGTCGTCAGAGCATTGGGCTCCGGACGGCGGACTCAGTTGGTGTCGGAGAATGCAGAAGTTGTATGGTGACGGAACGATAGGAAGGCCGAGATCCGGTAGTAGACGGTAAAAAAAAGAACATGATTTTTTTCCCGCGCAAAAGGAATATCAGCCTCGGTATATATTACAGTTGTCGATGAGTTTTGTGACACTCCAAAAACTATTTTATACTGAGTGTTCTAAAACTTTACGGAGGGTTAAAAAAAGCATTTGACTTATAAAGATTATGAGAAATTTGGGAATAAGGTGCAAAAAACTATTCTGTCAATGCAACCTCAACATCAACATGGTCAATCTTAACAACTGGCTGTTTGCGGTCGTAAATCGCAAATTTATTTTGTCGTTAGTTTCGGGCATCATTTTAATTAATTCACTTATAATCGTTGCCGATTATAAGTGAAAGTTTCCTACATTGCAATGTTTCGTGTGATGCAACGCAATACTGACAAACAAAGTGTAGAGAAGGTCCAAACCATGTCATTTTCATTGTTTAGTGGCATCGTTATTCGCGTTAACATGTTGATCATAGTATGTATATTTAAACGCAGGTCACTATCACTTTAAAAGAATAATGGATCTACGTTTCCGAAAATAAGGTGTTTACATCTATGCCGCATACTTTTTCTAATCAAAATTTAACCATGTGAAAGTGTTGACAAAACCCGGAACCTCTCTGTCACCTCTAGGGGACAAAGCTAACATCCATGTCTCAAGATAGCTCTCCGGGCGTACAACTACCGAGGACCAAAGGCGCAAGACCATAGATTGGCAGGCGACGCCTCGTCTGCGAAGATTCGATGGCGAGCCCCGCGCCGCTCATATGGATGCGAGGCGCTGGGTGTTTGGAGAGGGCCCGTGCTCGCGCCTGCCAAGACGTCCTTCTGCGCTTCTTCATACAAGGACATGTTTTGTCTGGCGGACAGTGAGCGAAGCGACGCGAGGCGACGCTGACAGGAGGCGTCCCGCGGGGCGTCAGTGCAGCTGTGGCGCAGGGCGTACAGCGAACAGCACTGAATATGTCGACGGGACAGCCGAGGAAGCTTCGCAGGAGGGTGCGGACTCGTATATGGAATTTTGGGATTGATGAATCCATATGGTGTAAAAATATAAGAATACAGTTTCCGTAAAGTGAAACACGCGTTCCTAATACAGTATATTGTTTGATTAAATAATTATTTTTCTCACATATATTATTATTATTATAATTATTATATATATATTCCATTCTTATTATATTATTATTATTATTATTATATTATTTCTTATTATTAAGTTATTATACTAATTCATTTATTATTAATATATATTCATTAATTATTCATTCATTAGTTGGTTTGAGAGGCAAAGATCCTGGCATACAGGATGGGGAGTCTGGCTATTATAATTCTTCACAGTATGTCTCAATGTGATGGTAATATATTATCGACTATTTAGTTATTTGTTCCTTCTATTCTAACATTTTGTAACAATAGTACATTTTTAGTCTTATAAACCTTATAATCTCCGTATCATTTAAATTTCTAACATATTCTTTAACTACTACTGGGATAAAATTAACTTTGGACGGGGCTGATTTATCTTCCAATAATATTGTTCATACGAAAATGATCATATTATTTATCCAATCTTGTAACATCGCTCACTTTAGTAATTATGCTTTCTTAACCGTTATCTTATCTTTACGTTCTACTTTTACAACTTTTCTGACCACACTTTTTTCATACTTAGGTACCGTAGCTCTATCTTCTTCACTTTTTTAAAACTCGTTACCATTTGGGGCGTTTTACTACTTCTTATCTAACCTTGAAAAGGTCTGTATCTTTATCTATCTATCCCTAACTGCATTAGTAGGTATCTCAGCTTCTCTACTCTTTATCTACTCCAGAGTAATCTTTTAAGAGCTATTACTAGACGTTAATCTTGCCTTACGCATACCTGTTTATTCTCCTGTCTACTATTCCGATGCATTCCTCCTCTCCGACCTCCTACATCATATTTTATCACGCGTTTCAGCATTTGCCATTGGTTTATCTTGGACTAGCGCTCGACTTACTCTCCCCTCATTCCTCACTTTACCATGGTTTTCCTATACTATCTACGGTGATCGGGTGCTTTGCGGAGCTCACTTTTATGCACCCTACGAATCACCTAGTTACTTACGTAACTCTGCCCCACTCCCCGTTATCTTCTCATACTTTATTCGCATTGTACTTGACCTCGGTTTACTCGCGTACCTTTAACACTTTTCCCTCGTAGCTATCCACGTTCTCTTCCCTACTTGACCTACTATGGTTAGTGTCCCTTCCGTCGTTTGCACCCCCACCTACTTACCTCACTACATCACTGCCACACTCCTGTTGGGCCGCACTCTCGTCTGTGTGGGAGCTCCGGAATCACGTACTATCGTGGATCACCATCTTTAGACCCCTCTCTTACTACAAGGCAACAACTCCCAGTACTTTTGACTCAGCTAATTCTTTTTTGCCTCATTTTAACGCGAGGTTATCACTGCCCGGCTACCTTCACGTTTTCAGCTGCAACTGAACTACGACTCTGACAATACGTTTGTTTACTTTCCCATGCTCGTACTCACTCTACTACTAATACTCTTACTACTACTCTACTACTTCTTATCCCCCCCCCCACCTGAGTAGATCTTGTCGACTTTCTGTTCTGAGTTACCCAACTTCACGCAGCTCTGAGCGTCTCCCTTGACTTCGACTATCTGTTCCATACGTCCAAGTAAGTTGTGGTGGCCACGAGTCGTAGTTTTACGAGCCATCTATCTCTGTGCTTGCCTCTACTATGCATTGTTTGCATACTTTCACATAATCATCTACTATCTCTACTCACTCTATCTTCTACCATGGCCACGTGATTCGTTGGATCGTTACTAACTACTACTACTTACTACTCACTGTGGTACTTTAGAGGTCATTAGTCTTTTCTTTCTGAGAGTTGTCGACACTTCTTCGACATTCAGTGGCCGTGTGAGTGCACCGACTCGCGATATCTTAGGAACTTACTTTATTGTCGTGTTTCTGCTGAGTCTTCACATCACTGACTGCTTTCCTTATGATTGAATCTACTCACTCCCATTACTTTCTCAATGTCTCTACACGGTATCTATCCTTACGTGGCAGAGCTACTTGTTGGTCCAAGCCGCTCATAACACTGCTGCTCCCAAATTTCTTGGATCTTTCGCCGGCCGTTGATGTCGTCGAGCCTGTACTCTCTCTTCATCTTACCCCACTACTCGATCTTCCTCGTTCCATACTTTCACTTGGGGACATTTGTGCTTGAACTGCCATCAACGTTTATGCGCGCGCCAGTTTAGTACTCCTAGACTTGCACTTGTGTACCTTTGACTCCTTTTGCTTTTTACTTTATTTCATCATCATGCATAACGCGTCCTTAGTTTGCCTGGCAAGTCCGGCGTTCGCATCCGCGCTACACATATCGATGTTCCACTGCATTTTGGCATGCGCCCCCTATTATTGCCTCCCGGCACTTGACATCGCTCTATTTTCCCCCTAATTGTTTCGACTGCTCTCGCACTTGTAAGGTCGGACTTCGTACTCTTCATGAGAGGATGGTATTCTGGACGCGTACGCAGTTTCTTGCTCTATCTGCTCTGACCTCGACTTTCTGACCTGCGACCTATGCGACATGCCGGAGCCTAGCCTGTCGCTCCTGCCATACTTTCATTCATCCTACCACTGCACGTGGTTGCTGCTACTTACGTTACTCACTGGGTGGGCGGACACGTGACTACCTCCGAAGGTGCGGTCGGACGGCACCGTCCGCCACTGTGGACTGAGGGGGCGCGCTTGGGTGGTGAGCTGAACTTGCGCGGGGGGAGCGTCAGTTGGCGCAGTCGGCGGGTCGCACCACGTGGATCTATTTGTGGTGCTGACTCTGAGCTTGAGCGTGCCCGACTAGCCGGGTGTTACTACGGGGCGACTTGTGAGACTGACTTGGCAGCGAGTACGTTACGGCAGGGCATCACTGACTAGCTCACTCATCTGGATACGTACTGCTGTGGGATACGACTGAGTCACTAACTACTACTACTACTACTCGCAGCTAGACTGTGGAACGTGACTACGCTACACCCGATAGGGCGGGGTATGGCTGTTCGTCCTGGGTCGGCTGGAGCTGGCATGCTGCGTGGATTGGGACGGCGTTTGGGGCGTTACGTGCGTGGCGGGGGGCAACTTATGCTAACTGAGCTGCGGTGTCGGAGTTGGGAGCTCAGACCTCACTGGGGACTCGGGCGCGCCACTGGGCGTAGCTACGTCAGGTGAGCTAGCGTACTACTACTTGTGGGGGACAGATGTGCCCGGGGTAGCTGGGCCCGTTCGATACTGGGAGGGTGGATGGCCGGCGATGGACCGAGGGTCGATGTATCTTCGGGGAGGCACGGGTCGTGGTGTGGTGGAGCATTGGGGAGCCCCGCGATGTACTGACCTGGAGGTCAGCCGGAGCGTCCCCTGCCTTGCGTGAACATTCGCACATGCACGTGAGTCAGTCTCCGCAACTTGTGCTGGCAAGCTAACGTGTGACTAAACTATGCCACGTTACTTGTCCATGTTTTCAACTGCTTTTCCCGCCTTCCTGCACTCGCTTTCTATTAACAGCGGTAAGCTTCACACTCTTCTGAGTCCACCTTCCGGTGAGCTCACTGTGGACTGTGCCTTACTGTTCGTTAGAGCCTCCGGTGCCGCACCGTTTCACGCACTGTTAACTTACCGGCCTGAGCACGCCCGTCGCCAACTCTGCCGAGCTGAAGGCGGGGGGGATTAATTATCAGCGATCTACTCAGCGAGCTAAGACTGCTGGCCATGAGCTCTGACTCTTATACTAACTGACACTACTTCAGCTATCTGGTCACAACTCCACGTGTTTCTGAGGACCGACGGATATCTACACTTGCGATGTGTTCATTTCATCATACTTTATCTCCTATTTACTGCTGTCTTGTACTAAATCTCTACCTCTCCTTACTCTTACTTCCTCTCTTGTTGTTGTCCTTTTCTTCTTCCACCCGCCCGGCTTATTTTCGCCCCCTCCCCTCCTTCGGTCCCGCGTATATTTTTGTCGTTTTTTCGCTTCTCTTTGTGGTTCGCTGCGGTGTACTACTACTACTACTACTGACTACTATGACTACCTCTACGTACTAGCTACTACTACTACTTACTAACTACTAACTACTACTACTACTACTAACTTCACTATCTACTTACTACTCTCACTACTCACTACTACTACTACTTACTACTACTACTACTTACTACTCACTACTACCGTATACTACTACTACTATACTACTTACTACTACTATACTACTACTACTGACTACTACTACTGACTACTGACTACTACTACTACTTACTACTACTACACTACTCTACTACTACTACTACTACTTCTACACTACTAACTACTACTACTCATACTCACTACTAGACTATACTCTTACACTACTACTACTACTACTACTACTACTATACTACTACTACTACTACTACTATGACTACTACTACTATACGTACTACTACTACTACTATACACTACTCTACTACTACTCACTACTACTACTACTACTACTACTCTACTACTACTACTACTACTTACTACTTACTACTACTACTATAGCTGACTACTACTACTACATGCTACTACTACTAGCTATACTTACTTACTAACTACACTAACTACAGAAAATAATAATCAGTAATATATAATCAATAGTAATAATAATACAATATATTATTAATTTATATTTCAATATTGATAAAGAAAAATAATCTCCACAAAAGTTTTCATATCTTTTTTATACCAATTTCCCTGAGGATGGGAAAAGTGTTTTCCCGT
>BOPP01000051.1:4228196-4239004 GCA_017312745.1 Gryllus bimaculatus | reverse complement strand
TACTACTAGCTACTACTCTACTACTACTACTAACTACTACTACTACTACTAACTCTACTAACTTCTCACTACTCACTACTACTACTACTACTACTACTACTACTTCTACTACTACTGTTACTACTACTACTACTAACTACTACTATACTACTACTACTACTACTACTGACTACTGACTACTACTACACTACTACTACTACATACTCACTACTACTACTGACTACCTACACTACTAACTACTACTACTCATCTCCCTGATATACGCTGTACACTACTACTACTACTACTACTACTACTAACCTACTACTACTACTACTATGACTACTACTACTTACGTACTACTTACTACTATACACTACTTTACTACTCACTACTATACATACTACTACTCCTACTACTCTACTACTACTACTACTACTACTACTTAGCTGACTACTACTACTAAGCTACTACTACTAGTTTTCCCGAACGTTAACTCTGGAAAATTATTAATAAAAATTATTAAAACTTTTGTGGAGATTATTTCTTTTACCATATTATGGATTACCACAAGATATCTGCTATCACCACGGAATTTATTACACTGATATGACAAAAGTCTTAGAATACCTCCTAATAACGTGGCGGATAAGTGCAGCAAGTCGAGGTGGGCATGAACCGAAGTCGTTTGAAGTCGTCTGCAGAAATATTGATACATATTCCCTCTATTGCCGTCCATACTGCGAAAGTGTTGCCGCTACAGGACTTCGTGCACAAACTGACTTCTCGATTATTTCCCATAAATGTTCGATGTAATTCATGACGGGCGATCTGGGTGACCAAATCATTCACACGAATTATCCTGAACTAATCGCGAACAATTGAGGCCCGGTGATATGTCGCTTAGTCATCCATACAAAAAGCATGGTTGTTTTTGAACATGAAGTCAATGAGTGTCTGCAAATGGTCGCCAAGTAGCTGTACATATCCAGTTCTAGTCAATGATCAGTTCAGTAGAGGAGCCAGTTTATTCCATGTAAAAACATCCGTCATTATGGCGCCACCAACAGATTAGACGCTGCCTTGTTGACAACGTGGGTCCTGGGATCTAGTCCTGGAATATTGTCATGAGCCCAGGAGAGGCGCTGCAGGCGATGTCGTGGTGTCAGCGAAGGCACTCAATGTCACTGATGCCGATTTGTACTATATACTCGGATTAATTCAAAAGCGATATATTGGATTGCCTTTAATTCTAGATGTTTATTTTATACGTGAAATAGTCCATTATAATCTTATAAAATGTGCCGCAAATATTGTTCAGATTTATTTATGTTTGTTTCCTTTATGAGAGTAAATAGGGCTACTGTTACTGTCAGGTGAAATGACAGCAGAAATCCACCCCAGGCGCTTGATTTGAATTTGTTTCGACTTTTTCTAAATAATGGTAAAAATTGCAATATTATTATACTACGTAACAATAATGCGAGAGAAAATGTTATGCTGCGGCACATCAAGGTTTGTATTGAAATCTAATTTTATATTTTAAAGAAGTCTGAAATATGTTTGTATTTGTACTTTTGGATGTAGCATTTGGATGCAACATTCTGCATTCGTGTTAATGATCATTTGGTGTCAACAGAACAATGTTGGTATAAATTATTTTACAAATTGGTAAGCAATACTCAAGAGTTTTATAATACATGAATTATTTTATCACACCCACTTTTCAGAAATTTGGTACTTCTTGTTTGCTTGGTAGACCCTTCCGACGCTTCCAGTTAACTCTTTCGCCACCAATTGTCCAATTTCCCACCCTCTGATTTCCAAGCCCAATACTTCGGCGTCATCAAACTCCACAGTCGCTGTAACACACAACTGATACTGTGGGAGCGAATTTCACTATTCATGTATTCGCAACCAAACGAGAGCTGCTCTCGTATTCGATGATCGGATTTTTGCGTGCTCTGAAGTACCCATCCCCGAGATCAGCTCGTCGAGAGCTACGGAAAATTTGCACTCAAATTTGCAGTTGCGATTATAAACAATTACTTTCCACTGAGGAGGAAAAAATTACGAGAGAAAAATTGCAATCGAATGCGGCAGATAAATGTGTGGAGTTGAAGTATCTAATAAAAACGTCAGCTTCTCAAAATATCATTTCAGTGCATCCAACTCTTGAATACAATATTACAATAAAACGATATCCATACGAATGAATTTATAGCTACCATCATGAACTATTAGCTTGTAATCACATACAACAGCTCGAATCACCATACGTTCTTATACAGTTCAAGTATGAAATATAGTTCCATGTATCATTCATCGAATATGAAAGACAAATATAAAGATCAATCGAATTCTCACACACACACATTGCGTTTAATGTCAGATTTACGACTAAAGAATGTAACATTGAGTAATTTGGGAACGAAATGACGAACTGAGATTTAATGCAAGTGTTTGCCATCGCTAACTGAGAAGAAAATGAAATTTAGATTTTCCCCCGACCCTAAGTAAAAATTAAGATTGATGAACAGGGTTCCTCAGTCAAAGAGCCCTCCGGGGCCCTCTCAAGGGCTAATCCAGCCCTTGACGAACAGAAAGGTGGATTTCAAACGAAAAAGTTGATTATTTCAAAACCAGTTTTCGGTATTACGGAGCCCTAAAATCTGGAAATCACTTTTCAACAGCATTACACACACAACTTTATCTATACTGAGTTATTTTCATCTGTGTTGTCTGTTCTTTTTATTAAATTTGAAAAATATATTTCCCTCAACCTACTATCAAGCTCTAGTAAACTTAGAAGCAAAGAAATAATAACTACATTAAAATTTAAAATCAAATAAATAAATTTTAATTGAATATGTCTTTATTCAAAACGATACTTCATAATTTCTCACACGCTTTGCATATTTAAAAACATGCCACTATCTAGAAGACAATAGAACTATGTATATTACTATTTAATTGGTACAGACTCAGAAAAGATAAAAAAAGTCACACAAATGAGATTATTTAAGAGTAGAAAAAATAATTCGGAGGAAATTTTTATATCAACTTCGCATGAGTTTAACAGCAGATTAAAACTTTACGTTCTAAAAAAGTTCGATAATTAACTGCAATAATCCGGCATTACGGGTACCAGCCTCTTATTCGCTCGACATCTTGTTCGGTACATCTTTCCGTTCTTGCAAGACGAGTGAGCATTGAGTCGGCTGACACCTTTGTCTTCTGCCTTTCGAGATTTAAGCCATTAGAAAACTTTTAGACTATGACTACAGACACTGAGAAAGTTTGAAAAAGACATTTTGTTGGGACGTAACAATCTAAATCGCAAATGCCAAAAAGGAACTCTGCTAAAATATGACATTAAAACAACAACAAAAATATTAAAAATTATAAATCGTTTCGAAACAGTTTATTAGTTACCCAACGGCTTAGCCGAATTTACAGGTATCTCCCAAACTAACAAGCTTCTGTTCTTCAATTCTTCAACCTTGAAACTACAGGATTAGTTTATGAGCTCAGGGCATACGGTAGCGTTATTCGATTGTGAAAATTTAACTCTTGTAATTTCTTAATAGTACTTTTTTCGCAAAACACAAAACAACAATAACATTGGTTACAACAAAAATAAAAAAACTATATCCAACCATTCAAAATACACTTCTTTGAATAATTATCACCACCTTCGAGATCATCAATAACATTTCGAGCTCTTTATTAACTATAACTAATTCTCAGTTTCATATGTTCTTCTTTCCTAAGATGAACCTTCTTACCAAAAGTTGTCTCACTAACATGAGCTTACTTTAGGTATTGCTCAAAATAATATTCTCATTCAAATTCATATTATTTATTTACGTCAAAAACTGTGTGTGACGAATTAATGAAATGAAGTAATTTTACATCAGTGGAAAGTTAGGTATTCGCCTACTTACAATATTAAAAATATTTCAGTCACAACAAATAATTCAACTCCTTTGAAATTTTTACACTACATATTGTCTCATTAATTTACATAGATCTATTTGCATAAAATCAATGGTCTATTCTATTAATGTTCACTCAAAGTGGTTTATACATTTTTTCAACATTATCAAAGGCCAATGTGCGAGTAATTTTGGATTACAAAGTTAAATATAGAGAGTGTTTTTTTGAATCACCTGAAAAATAGTTAAACATCTGATCAACTAGTTCAAAATAACATTGATTTCCTTAAATGTGCAACGTGCAACTCATTAATAGGTCGTTTCGAAACCAAAAGAATTAGAACGAGCGTTCCCGATATCAACACGTGCGCAATTCACTTTGAAAAGAATAAGGCGTATTTCCGATGTGAGACGCACTGGACGTGTAGCGCAGAAAGGGCCAGAGGCACGCGTTCCATTGAAAATCAATGACGACACAGCAGCTCGGAACGCGGGGTTGGGGTGGGGTGGAGTGGGGTGGTGGGATATTGAGGAGGTGGGCGTTGCACATTTGCTTGTCACCGGCTTGCGGGCCCACACTTCCCGCACACAGTGATTCGGAACGACACAAAAAACCATGCGGATCTTACCGCTGCAGTGCTTTCATTGTGGCCGAAATAAAACGAGGCTAAGTCTTTAAAAGGAGCCCGAAAAACATTAGAATTCTTTTATTCACATATTGGTTTTAAACATTTTTATCAATCCTATTTCGTACCAATGTCCTTGTACTCGTATATTTAGAAACAAAATCATTATTAATCCGCTCAGAGAATCAAGTTAGCATACGATTCAAATTGTACAGGTTTCTATGAAACAAAAGTACAAATCATAGAAGTTACATTTTTATTGAAAAGAATAAGCAGTTCAAAATGTGTCTCAAATTGTGACAAAATGAATTATACCTCTAATTACTACACTGCAAGCACATGGACTATACTCGACTGCGAAACATTGGTTGATACCTACACAGCTGCACTCTTGGAGTTATGTACAGCTGTTAATTCGAATCTCTGTGATAAAATGTCTACCCTTGGAATACATAGTTCCGCTAAAAATCTTCACCGCATTTTTACTTGCACAAATTTCATCGACATAGAAAGTTACGTAGTGCTGCTAGGAAGAGCCACTATTTTGTCAGAAAATCACTTTAATTCGGATAAATGGAATTTTTTATATTCCACAAATATTGGACTCTTACGTAATAAATTCAGTACATGTAAAAGATTTCCATTGTGTTTTTAGTGTCCGTTTTTGCGTTTTATCAAAAACTGATTTTTTTTATTTTACAAATTTATCGTTGCATTACATTTATTGAACGCAAATGAATGCAGCAGTATTTTAAACAATTAATTACACCCCACACGATCCTTTTTCCTGACCTTTCCACACTCGAAATATTAGGCTTGAGCAGGGGACAAGTAATCTTTCCCCGGGAAAAGTGCTATTGCATTCCATGGGTCGCTATTTGTCCCGTCCGCTTCTCAGTTCAACCTTTCTCACTTCTGGTTTCCCCGGAAGACAGCTCGATTGCACCCCGACGGTTACAAGAGGGGAAGGAGGAAAATATGTAGCGAAGACTGTATTCAAGAGAAAATCAAATAGATGTTCTTTTAGTAATCCAGGAAGAACTTCAACATAGGTGAACATGGCAAAACATTTAAAACTGAATATGTTAGCACGGTAGAAGATATTTTAATATGGAGGTTTTAAGTTTGGTTTCTATAAACTTTTAAGTTATGAATTTCAACGCAAGTGGGGCTTTACTTTCCTACCGTTTCAATGTGCAATATTTGAATAACTGATGTCTACGTAGTCACAAAGAAACCCAAACGGGAAGCAATCGTAGCTGCCATCACGAAAGCACTATAATATTCAGGTCCTCATCAATTGCATATTTGCAACATTGCGTTCTGTATGAACTATAGTTTAAATTCTTGTAAAGTAATTTTACACTTGCACAAATAAGTTAATATTTGCGTTACAATCGAAATGTACATTTTTAGAGAGAGTAGATTAGAGATTGGAGAGAGATGAGGAGAGATGAGAGGAAGGAGAGAGAGAGAGATTTGACGAGGAGAGAGACGATGAGAGAGAGGAGAAGGAAGCGAGAGAAGAAGAGAAGGATTTCTTTCCATTGAAAACAATTATGCATGTACAGAAAAAATTCCAGAATTCTCTAATAAGCGAATACGGGCCAAGATGTAAGTACGCCAACAGCATCACAGAAAGATTTTCATATTCTCGCTACTGCTTACGAAGAATAGAGAAAGTATTGTTAAGTTTCCTAAAAAATCGGATAATTTTGGACACAAAAACGTTTATTGCTTTGGCGTTTATGCATTGGCGTTATTGCTTTAGTTGCAAAAACGTTTATTGCAAAAATCGATTGACGCCAAAACGTCTGCCCGTCAGTCTGTGACCAGCGCTAGAGGATAAACTGTAAGCAGGATTTTCTCCAAAATTTATACTAAAAAATTGACAGTCTGATGTCACGGCCTCTTGAATTTGAACCGATATTTCAATATGTGAGAAGTGCATGAACCCTCTGTACATTTTCAACATGGTTAAAATGTTCAAAAAATTTGACACAAGTTTTGTTATTAAATTGTCCCCTCGGTTAGCGTAAAGGACGCTTATGAGAATGGTCCATGTCACATTTTTATTAAAATCCATGATTTTTCGAAAATTGAAAACAAAAATTCGGTGTCTTCCTACAATTACAATTATGAAACTACAACCAAAATATTCAGTGATTGTCAAAAAATAAGTTTACTAGTGTTCTGTTATTATTGTAGTGACAATCCTTGTCTTCTCAAATTTTGGGGCATTTAAATACTGTGCTCTGTATCGTTTTTAGTAACCAGATGCACAATATCGTGTCTTCTCCCTGCAATAGTTTCAATGCACTATTTATAAGGCACCATCCAAACCTTTTTTCACCGATGAATATCAACGTAAACATGTATATTACTTTCATTATTTGCATACATTTCAAGATGCGTGTAAGTAACACGCAAAACGACTTGCAGAGGGCGGGGGCGGAAGTAGGCAGTTGCAATGACCGAGGCTCTTGGTGGAGTTGCAAACATCCACCCTGACCTGCGTTTCTCGGCGATACTCACGTCGTTAGTGCTATTAATCAGACCGTTAGTGTGAAGGTGGGCGCAGTGGGAATGCGGTGCTTAATTTTCGTGTAGTCGAGCTTGTCGATGACCCATCAATTGGGCGCCTTCCCGCTTACCATTGGGCAGTATCGGGCGAGGGACGAGCGTATAAAAGTTGGACGGGCAGCATTAATCTCCTTGTTCAGGTTGCCTAGATTCCGGATGTACCTACGTAGATAGCTTCAAGGTGGAGGAAGTGCGGAGACGGTTGAGGGCCTCGAGCCACCCGGGCCTCGAGGCACTCGGTCTGGGCGGCCCTCAGATGGGCTCTTGGTTTCGTCGTGGCGGTGCAGGATTCTCAAGGGCAAATGAGAAGAGATTAGCCCCGGCGTATTGTGAGTGCCGCTTAATACGGCTCCCGTGCTAGTCGGGAAATCTAGTATCTGAAATATGGCAATGTGACCTCCTCCAGGCATAAGTGGGGAAGAGCCCGTGATGGGTTCTGCGCTCCGGCGAGATCCTGATTCTAGCCTGACTGTGTTCCTGATGTGCCGGAAGGCGGTGCGGATAAAAGCACAAAGCCTACAATTATATATATTTCAGTACTACGGGCCTATTTTTAATAATGCGAGAAAGAATGAGCTGTTGAGCATTTCTAGTTTTATTTAAGTTTTGCTAGGTCGAAGTTTATTCGCATTTTCACCCACATTCGGGCACACTGTGCGGTGCCGGCGATGACGCACTGCCTTCCGTCTGAGGGGCCTACGTGACATTTTCCGCCCTCGTCTCACGCATCCGCGCCCTCTCCAGCCCCTCCCCCTCCCCCCTCGGCGGCGCAGCCGCCTGCGTTCGATTTGTCTGTGCCCGCCCCCTTGTTCCCCGAATCGTTGCTTCTCTGTAAAGTACCCATTGCAGCGTCTACTGATCCGTATCTCTGACGTCATACACGACGCTTTTCTCAGAAGTTTTTTGCCGCGCGACTTCATTGTTATCTGGTACGCATTATTATTATTTTTTATCTTTAGAAATCTTTCCAGCTCACAGCCGTTAGAACTCCTTGCCGGAGTTTGGAGTCCAACATACGCAATATTCTCCAATCGTTTGACAGGAATTCATTTTTCTTTTTTTAATATACTACTAAGAAGTACAGAGAAAGTTTCGTAATGCTGCAGCAAAAAAACTGCAATTTTTCGACAGAAAACTTGTTTTAGATGGTCCCTGATACCAGATGGTGGCTAATTATTGCCTCTATATTGAACTATTTTCTCTAATACCTAGTGTAGTAAGAATCTATATTCACTGCACCATTGCGAATTTTCATACGAATCCGAAACGTAGCAAGAGAAAGCCAATTTAAAAAGACAGAAAGTCAAAATATTCATTGTTTTTAAATTCCCATTATAAAGTTTGATATCACACTATAAATGTCATTGTACGTGTCATTGACTTGGAAATGTATGGCATAACAGAATAACATGAATAATGCCTTTCAAATTCCAGTTATTTAATTAGAAGAAATTTGAGCTGTTGCCTTTTCGAATTCAGCTTTAATAGAGCTTGTATCGGGAGTCTGTGTTCCGTTAACGGAGATACCTTGAGCCAGAAAAGCGCGTAGGCGGATGAGTAGGACAGAGTCGAATCTCATGTTCCACAGAAGAACACCGACATCTCCCGCGATATAACATTCACTTCACTTACGGGAACAACGACCTAGGTAGTTGACATATCCGAAAAATCTCTCACTCATTCACGTTATAATTTGGCACATATTGACAGAGTGTTTAATGCTACAATTATTAGATGAACATATTGTATCGTAAAGAAGACAGAATATTGCCTCACGTCTTTTTCTTGATTCCATAATGTTATGGTTATCTAAGGGTGGAAACAGGCTAGATACACCCTGCGCAAATAAACTTACAATAGGAACGCTAGTAGCGAAGTGTTAACGCCCGATTGCCCGATTTATAATTCTTTGGGTAGAACATGAAATATGACACACTTTTTAATATTTTAATTTAAATTTAAATATTTTACTTCTCGTGGTATGTCACTCTGTAGAACAGGAGTCCAGAAATGTGCATAATCTCAAAATTAATATCAATTAACTGAGCTATTTGATGTTCTGTGTAATTTAATAACAATAAACAGCGTTTTTGTTGGTCAATAAGTGGTTGTTCAATACGACAATATTTTCCAATGCACTGTGCCGGGCCTCTTAACACTCACTCTGTGCAAGCGGTGCGATAATGGATTACAGAATAAAGCTATTTTTACATTCAAAACAATGATCTACTAAGAGCGCATGCTTCCACGGGTTCAACTTATTTTCAGTACACATATACAATAATGGAGAGAAGAGATAGAGACGAGAGACAGAAAAGAGATAGAGAGAGAGAGAAAGAAAAAGAGAGAGAAATAAATAAAAAGAGAGAAATAAATAAAAAGAGAGAAATAAATAAAAAGAGAGAAAGAAAGAGAGAAAAAGAGAGAAAGAAAGAGAGAGAAAGAGAGAAGAGATAGACAGAGGGAAAGAGAAAGAGAGAAGGAAGGAGGGATGGAGTTTAACTCTGTATGTATCCCAAATAAAATATTTTTGGAGCCCAAAGATCCACGATCTACTGATGAACTAAATCCTTACCATTTTACGAAGATGCAATTACTCTGTGAATTACCACTTTCTCGGAGAAAGACCGGCAAGACACCTGCCATTCGCTCGACTCTCGCGTACTCGTATTTCGAAAACTACAGAGCAAGCAGCGACCAGCTGTCGTTTGCACTCAGTCTTTTAGCGTCAGTTGCTGCGCGAGGTCGCACGCTAGTGGCGCTTTCATTGGACTCTGCAAATCCAGACGCCTTTCGAAGCCACTCAGCTACACTTTCCAGCACCACGTTCATCATTCACGATCACCGCGTTACAACGTAATAAAACTAGCAGTAAGAAAAAACTGTGGAAACCATACAGCCCCAGAGGATGTTGAGATATCGCAAAAGAGAGGTGAATTTGGAAAAGGCACGTGAACGTAAGACGTAAGATATTTAGGGATACACAAACAATTACAGCTTTTTTTTTAATTTCCATTTAAATTCTGAGTTAACTTTGCAAATATGAATCTGCTTCAATATGTCAAATTCATGATGAATGCAAATGTATATAGGGTGGAACAACAAAGTGATAACAATCGTGCGAGATACGAAGATGCCGTTTGGATAGTCGATTGCTCAAACAGAGGCTACTTGATTGCAGCGTACTTCGTCTTTGCACTATTGTTTACTAGGAAAATATAAGGTCAACTTTATTTTTAAATAAAACCCTATGTTAAATTTAAGTATGTCGTAATGTGCTTAAAACACAATTTCAAATACGTGCACATTTTTATATTTCATCCAATAGTTTTTTAGAAATTGATGTGTTCTTGTAACATACTTTTTCAATGATTCTTTTCTTTCTTCATAATAAATGAGAAACTTTGCGAGTCTGTCCTTTAGACAAACGCCCTTATTTATTTGAGTACAGTAACAACTACTTTATTCAATACTAATTTTGCTGAAAGATGAATTTTGCTTTTTCCTAGAATCGTCCTCAAACAAGTACATCGTTTAAAGACAATTACTGGTGTAACTGCTTCTAGAAATTATTCTATCATTTTCATTTTAAAGTGAATTACAGTCTTTTCTCATGAGTACGTGTATGAAATAAATATTATTTAAATAAATAATAAACAAACATTTTTAATTAAATCAAGTC
>BOPP01000051.1:4210078-4227777 GCA_017312745.1 Gryllus bimaculatus | reverse complement strand
CGTGATTAAAACACATCACGTAAGTGCGTGACAAGGGGTTTATTTGTGGTTATGTTTACTCGTTATTCATGAATTTTATTCGTTGCGATGAAGTGTGTGGTTTCTCTAAATCTGGCAGCGAAATACCGGAAATGATAAATCATAAAATTATGTTGAAATTAAAAGTAAAAATGACTTGCGAATATGAAGTTGAAGAAAAATAATTTTACTAACAAAATTATCCAGTTATTTGTAGAATGAACATTGTAGACTTTTGTCGAAATATTAATGGATTATCTATTATACGTAATGTTAGTAGTAGAATGGTATTCTATAAAATTGTATTATTACATTTGAACAAGAAAAATATTGTTAATTTTCTATATTCCATATGCACGTTCAAAATTTCAAAATGTATATTTCAATATGTACGTACAAATACTAAATATGCATCAAGATGTATAGAAGTAAAATTAGCAACTATTTTAAGACTCAATGCTGCACCTTCATAAAATACATTTGGAGAAGTAGCTTCGCTTGCTATAAATAAATCTCTGTGTTCTGTATTAATTAAAATACCAAAATTTTGGACATTGATTTTCTTCCAAACTTTTCTGACTTTTGATCCATGAGACCATTTTACACCCACCTCTTGAAGACATCAGACCATCTCTTATGTTGCCGTCCTTGTTTGCGCCAGCCGTATCTCGGATCGCAAAACGTAGCACGATGTGACCATTTGGAAGAGTCTTGAGCAACATGTCCGCCCCAGAGTCATTTGAGTTCATGAACACTGTCTCCAATGTCGTGTATGCATTTATTTAATAATAATCTTGGAAATACAAAATATCGTTTTCATGAGTCAGCCATTCAGGTAGTCTTGAAAAATAAACTCTCGTAGCAGGACCTCAGACTGAAACGCAACAACTTGCCAGTGACGACATGACGACAAAGCATGTTATTAATATGGCACAAGACGTTGAAAGCAAAGGAGGTGTCTACCGAAACACAAAGATGCTTTCCGTAAATTGGTGTGAAATTGAATTTCAGTCACGACCTGAATAGATACGTCTTCGAAACGTTTTGGGCTCCCAGCCTTCTCTGGACGGTGCCATTATTATGCAAAGTGCCGTCTTCCCGCGGCTTCCGTAAAGGCGTGAAAAGACTTTGTACGCTACAAAGGAGACAAATGCACTCCCGTTTCTGACGGTTTCTTCGGCGGCCTCAACAATCACCCCAAGCGTGCAGCCGACAACGAGAACAACTTGTTCGTAATCCGAAACGAGAATGTTAAGTAACAGGCTGGAAATCAGATACAAGACATTTCAATGGAATCATATTTATATACATTTGTATTTACTAAGTGTATACATTCCATATCGTTACAATACTTTTAATGTCCATATCAATACTCAATCTACGTGATGGTTAGTTTTCGTTTCCGCATAGTTGATATTTTTGTATTGTGTTTCATTAAAGCTACGATATCTTCAGTATATATTTCATTACACATTCCTCACTGAGTAAGGTCTGAAAGATTGGGGATCTATTCATTAATACAACACTTCCTATATGTCTTTACAAAAACATTTTTATCAAAAGTTCAAACATTGTTATCAACTTATTCTCTACTTCACAAGTCTGTAAAAATGCAAATATTTGAAACTTACCAGTAAAATACATTCCCACGCAGAACGTCTTTCTCTAAAAGAGAAAAAATCTTTGTATTTTGTTTCAATAATCTAAATATGCCACTTATATTACTCGTCACCATTTCTATTTCGTAAAGACAATCAAGTAGTAAGGGTCACCTGCTATTTACGCGCACCACTGCGAATAAACAATTACTAGTTCACCAGTAGCGAGATTTTGTTTCATTATTAAACAATAACCGTTAAAACTAATGATTTTTGTGACGTCTTTTATCATTATTTTCCAAGTAATGTGATGCTGCTCTATTGGTAACATAGCAATAACAAGTACGGAGAGTTGCATGAAACACATACTATGTCCAGACGGTGATGGAATCCTCAGGCTGACGAGCATGCCAGCGGTAATGCTTATTGGAGAGCATGTTCACAAAATTGTTGGTAGCGATGCTGGTCGTATTAGTTGCTGTCTAACATTGCCTGAGGAAGATGGCTGGGAAAGAGACTGGCATTTGTAGTACGAATAAAATTTTGAAATGTGAATACTTTGACAGATTTAGCTTCAATATAAGTTAATTGAACTAGAATCCCTGTGTTCCAGGTATTCTATGTTTTACAGTTTTTAAACTGCTATATGATCATGTGCGCTCATTGTCTCTAAATAGATTGACGAAGTATATTCTGGTTTTTAGTATGTTCAAAGAATAATTGAAGTATTTCTGTGTAATTAAATTCTTCTGAAGTTCCATCTGTCAGTCTTCAAAAGAGTGCCGGTTTTCAAACTAGTTTTCTAAAATCCGAGGAGATAAAAATATTTTCTAAACTACTGGCAATATAATAGCACATTATTTCTCTCATTATTACTTACTTTTACAATTTTCGAAAATTCTGAGTTCAACGAAAATGAAAACTGCACAATTCTGTTAATTCTTGTAGTAAGGAAAGAATTGAAGTAAACATGTTTGAACCATATTTCATAAAATCTTTCTTTTTTAATTTGCATTACCTTCACACAGAAACTACTTATTTTCTAAAAAAATGTGCATGACCTTTTTTATAGATTTCATTTTTAGAACATATTTTATTTAAAATACAAATATCTATCTTCAATATTGTAATTTTGCAGTGTTAATAATTTGCATTTTTTTAAATACAGAGAGTTCACTAGAAATAGGACCGGCAACAAAGTTTTATTTCATTTGTCCTTTGATACATACGACGAAAAAACTTCAAAATTTGAAGGCGTTTCTGAAAAAAGTATTTTCTAGAAGATTTTAATAATAGCCTGTGTTTCACGCAACGTTACGGGAAAACTACTCATAATTTCCAAAACTACGCTCAACCTCATTTCAAGATCTGCCTTAGACCATATTTCATTCAGGAAGAGTCTCTATTTTCAATATTTTTACTTTCTCGCCTCAGGAATTATTTCTTAATTAATTTATTTATGGTCCCTTTATAACATCAGATTTCATTCTGTAAAAAGTCTCATCCTCAATCATCAATATTGTACTACAACTAGTAGGAAGATGCCAAAAAAATTGGACTTTGACCATTTTCAAAAAATCATGAATTTTAAAGAAAATGAGATCTACCTATTGTTTTAAGAGTTATTTACGCTATTCATAAAAGAAGTTCAGTTACAAAAATTCCAGTAATTATTCAAAAATGTTCTAGTTTTGTTGGGCCTTCATGTAAACTACCCTCAAAAAATAAAAAATATGCGTTTATAACTCGCAAGGCTTTGAGTACCTTCATATCGACGGAGAAATATCAATTTTGAAAAATATTCGTCAGTACGTATGAGATTTTAATGTTGACCAGACAGACGTTTCGCCAACAATAGATTTTTTGGTATCAAAACATGGTTTCTGATTCTACATGTTAAAGGAAGTAATTTTTTATACATGGGAACAAGGTTCATCTATTTTTTCGTTTCCATGACCCCTCTACAAGAGTTTTTCTGTCGAAAATTTGATGATTTCCGCGAGAGTGAGTGTGATGTCTAATGAGAGAAAGTAATAAAATTTGACAATAAACGTTGCTACAGTGCGGCAAACTGAGATTGTTAGCAGTGGTAGTGGCGGTAGCAGCGACTGTAGAGTTTGCGGCGGCTGATTTGGAAACGACCGCTGTGGTTGGCGGGAGGGGGGCGGGTCGCAGACGATCTCCACAGAGGGTGCGAAGATGAACCACGCGCGTTCCGAAGGGGATTGACGAGTCACTTATTATTATTCCCCAGCCGCGTGTAAAAAATTCCTGACGGAGGGGGGCCACACCGCAGATGGTTCGGCCCGGAAGCTGCGGGGAGCGACGCGTGGATGAGCCTGGGGTGGGGGAGGCCAAAGGGATCGGTGGCGAGGAGGCGTTGGAGACGAAGCGTGGCCATAGGAGGCCATGGCGATGCAGTGGGGTTCCTGTGGATGGGGGTGGATGTAGCGGGGACGCAGTCGTGGTGTGGCAAAGGAATGGGGTAGACCTCTGGGATGGAGGGTCAAGAGAGGTGAATGACCAATGAAGGGAGCATGCGGTTGAGGACGGGCGAAACGTAATGAGTCAGGGGAGGGACGAGAAGCGAGGGATGTGGAAGCAAGGCGGAGGTGACGAGCGAATGGAGGGGAAGATGGGGGACGGCGATGGAGAGGGAGGGGGAGTGGGGGAGGCACACGAGGCTGACAAAATGCACCGCGTTGCCAGCCGTGCTTCATAATTCTATGGCCTTCGACAGAAATTCAATAACCATCACGACGACGGAGGCGTGTGTCTCGAATGAGCATTGAAGGACATCCGAGAAGGGGAGCAGAGTTTCCGAGACGTGCCCTCCCCTACATCGCCGAATGTCACTTCGAGATAAATGTGACAACGTGAAAAGAAAGGAATGAATGCTACCACGCATTAGAAAAACGTGCGGCGTATAGCTCAACGCAAGCACTTTTTGGTGATCTCATCTTTCGTTTCTGATTGAATGCAAGATATAATATGCATAGTAGTGCATACGAAAGTGTATTCAATGCATGCAACTAATAATAATCACAAAAATTAAATTATTGTTAAACATCAGAAACGGCTGGCAATGGTGACTTAAATGGTTAGAAAACGCAGTGACTTAACAGCTCCACCCCTCTTAAGGCGTTGAAGAGCATTTAAAGACTTATATAAAAGGTTAAATCTGTTTGCAACAACTTAAGCTCCCGGGAAGGAGCACGCAGGATATGCTAACTTACAAGATATATTATCACAAAAACATCTTTAAAATAACGTTTTTAACAGTAAAATCTTAAGAATAAGCTTAGTTATCACTGGTCTGTAGTTTATTTGCTGTTCGATCTCGTAACTTCGTGAAACACAATCACGTTGTGGCTTATCCGCCAATTCGCACAGACAATTCATTACTTCGGACGAACGTTGAATTAACCACTTTCACAAGTTTACAACCGCTGACGGCGTAAAAATCTTCCACAGAGAGAATCGCATCTTCTACTCCAATTTCAACGGTTTTCTTCGAATTTCCACCAATCAACAAGGCCTTGAGGAAAGGACGCTACACGACTCTAGAATTTTGTAACGTGCCTGAGAAGTAAGGCTGTGACGTCACGCAAAGAGCTCTGTGCTATTATCTGCTAGCTAAGTGAGGAAACCTGTATGTTTCTATGTTGGTACGCTGGGTATTTTTGACATGGCCTTCCTTCATGGACTACATCTAAATTACGTTTTATTACGTAGATTTATTCTTCTAATGTATGTGAGGCATGTATTTGGTTCAATTTTATGTGAACATTGTTTCTAGTCATTGTTTTGTATAACAATATTTCTAAGAATTCTACACCTATATTTTATATATTACTGTTTACATTCCTATTTATAACTCTACATATTTTCATTTATTCTATTTATTTTAGGCTTGAAAACGAGAGCAAATGTAGTCTCAAAACGTTAGCTTTAACAAGAAATTTTATCAACTTCTGATTCTAATCAATAAATCTTAAAAATAAATCGACTGTCAATAATAGACTATTCTCCCGAGTTAGAATTTTTGTCACTTCAGCAAATTGGAGAGCAATCAAAACTCCATTCATTTCTGTAAAAAATGTATGTTGTCTGCTTTAACATATACACTTAAAACTGCAGCGTAGTTACGAAAATAACTAAAAATAAATATATGTCGATCACACAAATACGACCGCAAGTGACCCGAGGTTCAAACACCCGACCATTCTTACAGAGATGTGGGGAATTGGCGTTCGCAAGTCCCGTAATATTTCAATAACATTACAGTATATTAAAGAAATATGATTTTCTTAATCTTATTGGATTTTCTCACTCTCATTCTTGAATTGGAATAAATTTACAATATTCAGTGATAGTAATTTCTAGTTTATTAGGAGACCAGGGTATCTCTCACCATAGTATTATCTGATGAACATGATGCACTGGATTTAAGCAAACAATGCAGTTAATTTTCTATATTTCTGCAGCCAAAGCACATTCATAAGATCTGAAACGCAGGTTGTAGATCTACCACAGCCAGCCCTAGGCTAGCATTTCTTGCATCCTCCATAAAAAAAATAAGTAACAGTATACTCATTCGAAGTCTTACCCCATGTCTTGTCAATTTGCCACTCTACTCAACACTCTTTCTCTTTCCGCTGACGTCCATGAGTCTTACATCTTAGAATTAAAATGATAACGATTCTCGTTTCAAAGCAATTAGGCTTATCTTATTAGGCAGGTGTATTTTATAAATACTCGTGTACAAGGAGTACAAATTGGTTACCCTTTGAAAGCAATTGTCAAAGGTATCTTTGGAGGAAATAGAGTGTGATTGCAGCACGATTTTAACTACATTGTAAAGCAACAGTCACACACAATTAAGATAACAATCTCATTATACTATTTCTCGTCCACATCATTACACCGCTCTTAAATTTGCCTCATCTTATGTCAACTTCCTAGCATTTCAGGCAGACTTGAAGAATGTGCAATGGCATAACCATTGTAAGGGTCTACTTTTTGTAAAAAAAATTTCTCATTGGAATTGCACATGTCACTGAGTACTTTAGAATATATCTATGGTGTTCATGTACTTTTTATGTTTTATAAAAACTCTATGATTGGGAGGACTTTATGGACATCACATTACCCTACTTCAAACTACGTTAAAGCGTTGTAAGGGTTTTCAATATAAAGGTAAGCAAAATATTGTATCGACAAAGGTAAGCAATTATCATTAAAGAAGAGATGTACTTAAATGTATTTATGTATTTATTTTTAGGAATAACGAGAAAACTGGAATTGTTTGCTTAAAAACTGAATGTTATGTTTTATCAATTGAAACATGATAGTCATCTGTCGCCTTCCTTAAACCTCGCAATTTTTTAATATGCCGATGTGAATAACGGACTTAGATTATAATTGAATTCCCCCAATAGACGCCAAACAATTCAGATAGCTTGTATTCGTTTCTTCTATCGCAAAAAATTGATCGTATCTCGGATTCCCTCTTAATAAAGAACGGATTACCATACGTCCGTGTTACTATCTATGTAATGTGACTACTTCTCTTTTGAAATCGTGATTCTCCAGCAAATATTAGATACTGCGCTGAACTACACAGCACTGAATTGCGTGCCCTAGGCGGTATTCGAGCCCGACACTTCAAGCCAAAGCAGCCACGTTTTTTCAACGTTAGCCCCCTCGGCAGTCCAGGTCTACTCTTTTATTATTATTGTTATTGTATAAATGTTTTATGATAATTTTAAATTCTATCACTAAAAGACTTCATAACTGAGCAATGAAAACTCACGAAATCGTGGGCTCTCGCAGCCTGTCGTGCAAATGATCTTGGCTGTCCGGGTGACGCCGCGTCGAAGGCTGTGCTGCAGACCAGCCCTGGTGCAGACCACGACAAGATGGTCTAGAATCCACAGCCTTCGACGCAGCAGCACTCAAACACCCAAGGTCATTTTAGTATAAACTGATACACAATAAATTTATGCATTGTTCTCATTCAATTAGTTTTAAATCAGTCGACTGAAAACGATGAAAATAAAGAATCTTCCATTCCTGATTTTTTAAAACTTTCTTTGATAATTTAATTTTCTCGAGACGTTTTATCGGTTTATTCTCGTAAAATTATATTACTCTGTATAGAAATTTATAAAAACGCATTAATTTTACATTCACAAAAATTATTCCGATGTTGTGTAAGATATATCAATTTTTAATAGATTCACAACGATAGTCTTATATTTTTGTCAAAATTACATTTTAAATATTCATAATGGATTCAATTTAAAGCCTCGCTCATTACATAGTATTAGCAACGATTGAAACGAAATAAGCGGCATCTCACATTCAATTTACGCAGCCCACCCGAACAAAAACGAGTGAAAATCCCTCAATACCAATATGTTTTAATTATAACTTTATAAACCGGGAACTAGGCTGCTTTGAAACACGAACTACAACTCTGCGTTTGATGTATAATGATTCATCATTTGTCACAAATATTTGCTCTTGATTGCGAGCTCAGTTCAAACAACAACCGAGACGTAGCGCCTAACAAACCAACGCTTCGACACGGCCCAAATACTGACAAATGAAAGTGACGCGGAGTTTTAAAATGAACGTGATTGCTAGCCGGAATCGATTAAACTCGATTCAAACGACGCCCGCAATTTGAATGCAAAAGCTAACTCATTTTTCAATTCTATCCCTCCGCCAGTTGAACGCGCTATGTTCGCAAACTAAAACTTTTTTCAGTTTCTTTGAGGAGTGTTATCGACTACACAGATGATCGTTTGCTTTGAAGTAAGTATTGGATCCGTGAATTACCCTATCGGACGTGAGCACCGTTCAACAGACAGCGACAACGAAAACGTTGCGGAAATTTCAGAGCAATTGAATATTGGAATAGAACTGTGAGTGAAAATAAATCCAACATTCCATTGGCTCTATCTTTTTCATCTTATCCAAGAAAGAACTCAATGCTGAAAAAAACTAGTACAACCTGATGGGATCGCCATAATCAAGAGAACCTACTATCTGTACAATTCGTTAAAAACAACATGCAAATTTGAGAGAAAGTTAGTGGACCAGGAAGCTTTTCAACTTCTGATTATTGAGCTATAGTTGACATTTCGTGTGAAAATTAACGCAAAAATTTAATAAGCATTAATAGCGCAAAATTTATCTTTTTTGAAAACATTGATCTTACCTAAGCTGTTAAATAAACAAGAGCACCGTGTCGACATGAAAACTAATACTTCCCAACTTTTAGAATTGGCAATCGAACGTTGGGAAGCTAAGTTAATCTAGTTATTAACCATTTCTTCATCAACAAAATCCACAGGAGGTACCAACAAATGCAGCAGGAAATACATTATATGCAGCAGGAAATACATACAGCAGGAATGATTAATAACTATATATTAAATTACACTCGTTCTCCTTCACATCGTCAATATAAGCATGCTCACTGTTTCCCGAATCGTAGGATTCTTACAAAGCATACTTAATAATGTTTTACTCCAAAACTGTCACCACTTTAATACCGTATTGGAATGGCAACTACGTTGGACGTTCACACAATTATGTCTCGCATGGTGTGACCTCATCCCAGTATAATAAATATTATTGAGAATGATAATTCAAATGATTTAAAATGACAGTCGCCTCGAAAACTATAAACGTGAGACATGAACTTCAAAAGTATTGAATCTCGGCTGAAAAATAGTATATAAATTGTGTTTTGCTTTAAAAAATTCTTCCGAAAAATCTATCAAGAGATAATCATTGTTTTCTTATACGTTTAATATTTAGTATATATTTATACACAATATAAATCATATTCAATGCATAAGCGTACATTTCTCCCAGCTAGTTTCAGCATACATTTATATTTTATTGCATGTACCTATTTGCCAAAATAAAGGAGTTTCCCAACATGCGACGGGATTTTTATTTGCGATAAATACTGTACTTCTCTGGTACCATCGCAAAGGCTGCGCCCACCTCACAGCACATCGACCGTTGGTGGGGAGGGGGAGGGGGGAGGGGGGCACCGCGTCGCGCGATTTATCGCCCCCGCGCGCCGACACGAGCTCTGACAGTTCAGAAAAACAAGTGAAGGCGGCGAGATGGCCGGCGTTGTCGATTTACGTGCCAAGCGCCGAGCTGATCTACTCTCGTTCGCGCCACAACGCGAAGGTTTGACAACGCTGCAGTGTTTCTCCGACAACACGCTACTCTACTTTATGGTGATTGGCTGGCATTTCAGTCCGCCACGTCACTTTCGCTTGTTTTTTGACCGTCAGCCTTTACCTGCAGGCGAATAGACTGTCGGCGCGGACTGCGAGTAGTGATGCGTGTATGGCCGCCGCGATCCCGACTGAAATAAACGCGAACGTCGAATGAATCGCGCGTGCCATCAAAACGCGCTTGTGCCCATCGCATAAAACCTTCGCAAAGTTCTCTTGTTCGAGTTGATGTCTTTTCAATTTACATTCAAATCAGTATCAAGTTAGCATATATTCTCTAATCCGAAAACGTGCGTTTCGAAAATTAAAGAGAGAAAGGATATTCTCGTCTGAGTTTTGTTATTTAATATCTGAAAATATAAATTAATATAAATGTCAATATACAATAACTTTGTTATTTTTCCTTTGTTGCACCTCAATACTTTATTATGATATACTTTATTTTGAATGTAATTTTTTTATGTATTACTCTTTATCCTGATTTTGGAGCTACAAAGTGCCCTGAAACGTTGTAAATGATGTTATTGTGAATCTCGTAATAAAACAATTTAAATATCTAATCTATCTAATATTATACCTAAATATCTAATATTAAATGTTTAAAATATTGAAGTGTGACAAAGGGAAAGTGACAAGTAAAACAGACAAACTCATAACAATTGACGGGAGAAATATAAGGCAGTGCTAAATTATTTTAAAAAGAAATTAATCGTATTATTATTATTATTATCATCATCATCATTATCACTAACGTTAATACTCAAATTTCCTGCCTTTGATTTGAAAAATGTACCCTCCTTTATCTCTTTCTTCATTTAAGTAACTTACTCTTCCTTTATCAACTTTTTATCAAAATTTCAAACTGGTGATATTTTAAAAATGCGTCTTGGACTTCCATGAAAAAAAAAGGTTCATAATTTGTTCTCAAATTGCCACGTTGTTTAATAAGAGAGAGACACTTTCTCTCGTTTGAAAAAGCTTTTCAAGTGTTGATTACGGAGAATCATGTCGTGATAGATTGCGATGATTCTGAATGGAAATATATAAGCAGATGTATATGCATTCGTACGGCCTGTAATCAAATACTCATCCATGAAATATTCATGATCTATTTAAACAGATTTGGACCTATATATGCCGTAATAATTCAAGTGGGTAATCTGGCAAGAACACAGACCGCTAGCTGGGCTAAAGTAGAAAGTTTATTTGAATTTTGATTTAATCCGCCTGCTCGTGCTACAGGATAGAATGAGGCTGGGGAGGTCAGGATTGGGGTCAAACATGATTCGAAGAGCGAGAAGGATAGAGAGTTTTAATACAAATGGAGAAATTTACAAGACTTAATAACTAAAAGAGGAATAAATTATTAGACGATCATAACGAAACTTAAATTAATTTACATTTAAGATGGAGGTGTTTTAAAAAACGAAGAAATATTCAGAAATAAAATTTAGAACACAAAATAGACGAAGCGAGGGAGTGCGGCAGAACTAATTTAACACATAATAACATTTAATATATCAGAGACAAAACTATACACATTAATAAATAGACGATTCTTTAAGAGATTGCAAGGTTAAAAACAACAGGTGAAGAAAACAATAAATGAAAAGGGATAAAAATGGTACCAAGAAAAACGAATAGTCGTCGAATGTAGTGATCCATCAAAATAACTAAAAATACAAATATGTCATTGGAATTACAAGTATGTTAAGAATTGAATTACCATTTATAAAACTAATAACATGAAAAAATAGGAGTTGGATGACTACGTTGTCCATGAGAAGAGAAAACAAGATGTTTGGCACTAATATGCGAGAGTCCATGCAGTTCCAAACCAAGCTGTAGGTAAAAGAAGGGAAGAAGTGTGAACGCATGAATGAACTTGTATTCACAATGGAATCGAAGTAGATGTGCGGTCATGGTCGTTGAGGTTGGATGAGGATTGATGATGAGGAATTTTGGCTCGCACAAACCGCTTTGCTTCGGTCAAACGGCAAACTTTTTGAAATGTCACGATAACCGATTTTCTTGAACCACTTTATCGAAACATTCAAAGTTTAATGTTACAAACGTCTACAATTACGAATCATGTTTATGTTTACGTTCACATTTACGTGTTCTATTCTAAATTGTTCCATCGAAAGCTCAGATTCAGCTTGTGCGTTAAGCTACAGTCTACGTTTTGGTATGAATGAGGCTTACATGAGAAAGAGTGTCATTAAGAGGCCAAATAAGCGTAAGAATCCAACATTCTAAGGTCAGTTTGCATGAAGAAAGTTATAACGAATGTTTACATGATGTTAGATGGGACAATTACGAGTAAATCGTAGAAATTAATGAATCTGAAGGAGACAGAATAATTAATAACGGAGATAAAAAAAGTTCAAAGAACGGAGACAGGAAATCGCTCAAAAGCGGAAAGACTATAGAAAGAAGTGAGATGTATAAGGAGCCGAATTAGGATAAGAGTTCATACAGGAGAGAAGACCAAGCTGTGACCGAGATGAGGAAAGACGGAAGCACGAAAGAAGTAGTAAAAACGTGGCTGAATAATGTGATATAACGTAGATCAGAACGAAATGAAAAGAGAAAAGAGAGTGCAATAAAAAGGGGACGTAGTAGACAGAGTAGAAGGGAAGTGGGGTTGGTTATTTCAATTTGAAACGGAGGTGCGACCCCGAGAACGCAGACCACGTGCGACGGGGTAGGTGAGGAACGAGAAACGCCGTGAGTGAGCAAGGTGCAGTAAAGTGAGTGCGGTCGCGGTGAGCGAGGCTGCGAACGATCAAGGCCGGCGAGTAAGAAGGCGGCAAGGCCCGGCCGAGGACGGAGGAGTAAGTACCGGACGAGGCTAGGGGGGAGGACGAGGGGCGAGGGGGGCGCGTGGGATTGCGGCGGTCTCCTCCGGGGGGGCTTAACTGCTCCGCCGCTGCGAACACCGGACTCTTAAAACTCCCTGGCCGCCAAGGCACACGCCAAGCGCACTGCCGGCCTCGCCGCCGCCGCCGCCGCGCATCCCTGCGCTGACCAAGGAGCTCACCCTCCGTCCCCGTACTCACACCCATCGCCCCGTCCCCACCCACCGCACGTTCACCCTCTGGCCTTGGCCGGTGCCGGTGGCTCCTGCCTCTGCCATCGCCCCATCCTATCGTGGACTACAAGCACGAAGCTCTCCCTCCCCTTCCAGCTCACCCCCACCCTCACGGCCCACTGCCCACCCACTCTCAAACGTAATCCCTCGATATTGCGGGGGCGTAAATATGTACGGAGGAATGCTCACCTCACCCCTCCACTCCACTCCTACCCTCCCCCCGCGCGGCTCAGCGCTTGCCGTGCGCCCGCGCCGCCCTCAACTAATAATGAGAGTCAAATATGAGGAAGAGTTGGTCACAAGTTCTGATTACATCACTTTGTTCGACGACTAAAAGTACATAGGGCTTAAATGGGAGGTCATGAAAAGTTATGCAGTTTTTGCAATAGTGGCCCAGATTGTTGAAAATATTGTATGTATTAAGTTAGTGAAATACAAAGTAGTGGTGAAAGGCGACCTTTCTTCGAACTAAATCTGGGAAATATATTTATAATCGCGAATTTTGGTTATTTAGGCGCATAATACTAAATTGGAAATACATGTAGAAAGTGTATTAATTTATGTAAAACGTCTGGATTAAAAGATTTGCGCACTTGAAAAAATGTTGTTCCGAAAATAAAATCTGTATATTGAAAATTTAGGAACGAAGTCACAATTTGTGTATTTGCGATGGGTAGTATCACATTACTACAAAAATATTCAGATGAGATGAATATTTTCAGACAATATTGGTCATTTATAAAACAATATTCAGTTTTCGGTAAAATCCATTGCAATATTTCACTGTACTGTATTTCACTGTACATCACTATTTCATATTAATGATTTTGCTGTCATTCATATTTTCTTAACCGTTCTTTTTAGCCTCCTGTCGTTTTGGGCATTGTTCTTAACTTGTCGCATCACTTCATCTATTTTTTAAAATTTTTAAAATGTAATTTCCTCATACATCTTCACTATTCTGCATGTTTCTTTGTTTGAATGATTCCAAAAACTTACTTCGTCAACATTGGTATTGCTAAGCGGAAAAGACCATCACCGTTTGAGGTCGAGATAATTCTCTCAAACGAACTTTTAAGGTATCATACATTTCAATGATGTAGTGGCTAGGTTAGTGAATTTTGGAGAAACGAGCGGAAGCAGATTGGCACAAGAGAAACAATTTTTTGCACATTAAGGTATATTAATAACCATAAACTTATCGAACTAACGCAATAAACGATATATCTTAGAAAATAAAATTGGATTCTCAAAAAACGTAATAAAAAATCATACGAAATGTACAATTTACGAAGATATGCCTGATGTAAGATTCAGCTAAAACTTCCGCCAAATCCGTGAAAATGTTTCCAAAACTTACCTAAATAAATGTTTAATGCAAAAGTGGAATTACTTTAGTTCAACCATTCTTTCTTCCAGATATAACAAAAAATATATTAATTAACGAATATAAATGCAACAATGCAATTTTTACAATTTGTACGACAATTGCACAGATCTAGACTCTGTTGCACAATTAGTTGTTGAATGCTCAAACCTCAGAAAAAAATTCAGGACGACAGTTGTAAATGTGTATAGTACTCACAGTTTGACCCACGCAAGATGCATATTCGCATCCACTGACATATAAATGATACTTTCCGCTAGGGGACCACCGAACATTCCACAGTCGCTTAATCACGACGTGGAGGAGTAGAGTGGTAGAGAATAATCTCAGAAGCAGTCCGTGAAATGAGCTGCTATTTCTAGATTCATACCACTGAAAATTGTATCGGCCACTGAACAACTTAAAGTTGGCTTATAACAGACGCACGTTTGTAAGTATTGCACAGGAATGACACTTTGAGCAAAACCCTGTGCGTACAGAGCGCGAGCGGCGGCTGGACTGCCCTATCTCGATGCGAAAACCTTCGATAATACTGATAAGAGAATGCCGTTTCGGCAGTGCAAGAAGGAAAGGGGGGAATTGACGGTCGCTATGCAAACTGAAGCCTTTGCCATCAAGAGGAGAAGCCGTTAACACCAATTTGTTCCTTGGAAAGAGACTTAAGATACTATTTTATTTTAATTTGAAAAATTAATAATCATTATCACAGACTGATCCATAAAATATTTCATGAAGGGGAGGTAATTACGGTGGCAGATTGATAAGTCCATGATTTTGACAATATTTCGCTTCCACTTAGAAGGTTCTTTGTTGACACTGAACTCTCACATCCAATTTAGGAAACCTTGCATGATATTGTTGCCATCTGCTCATTAGATCATTGCTGAGGGGGATCGAAAGCAGAAGATGTGATTTGCTTTGTGAAAATGGAATTTCGAGTGAAAGTGAATTTTGAATGTTGATCAAGCACTAATTTTTGCGTGGGAAAACTTTAAAGGAAGCGGAATAAACGTTGAGAAAGTATTATGGGGACACTGCTCCGTCTCATGGTATGGTCCACAAGTGGTTTACAAAGTTTCGATGTGGTCGTTTGAGCACAAGTGATGCAGAGCGTCTAGGACGGCCAGTTGAGGTCACAAATGAAGAAATGGTGAACAGAATTCACGATATTGTGATGGAAGACTGCCGAATTAAAGTAAGGGAGATAGTTCAGATTGTAAACATTTCGTATGAACGAGTGAGCAACATTCTACAGTAACAATTGGATTCGAGAAAGCTGTCGGCAAGATGGGTACCATGACTGCTCACGATTGACAACAAGCGCAATCGTGTGACCATTTTACAGGAGTGTTTGAGCATGTTCAAGCGTATTCCAAATAAGTTTTTGAGGCGTTATGTAACAGTTGATGACACGTGGATCCATTATTTTGAACCCGAGACCAAACAACAATCAAGCAGTGGATTTGTTCCCACGAACGTGTTCCAAAGAAGGCTAAAACAGTTACGTCGGCAGGAAAAGTCATGATGACTGTTTTCTGGGATTCGCAAGGTGTAATATTAATTGACTACCTGAAAAAGAACAAAACAATAACATGTTTATATTAAGTCGCATTACTGGATCGTTTTCACAAGGAATTGTTGAAGAAACGACATCTGGCGAAGAAAAAGATTCTCTTTCACTAAGACAATGAGCCCGCGCACAAGTCTGCTGTTGACATGGCAAAATTCGCAGAACTGCGCTACTAACTTTTACTTCACCCACCCAATTCCACAGGTTTGGCTCCAAGTGACTTTTTATTTTCGGAAACCTGAAGAAATGGTTCGGTGGGACGAAATTCATGTCCAGTGAAGACATCATGGAAGCAACAAACCAATATTTTGCCGACTTTGAAAAAAATTAGAAAAACATTGGGTGTATTGAGTTAAAAGGAGACTATGTTGAGAAATAAAGATGAATTTTGTAAAAAAATAGTTTCTTCTTTATAAAAAGTAACGGACTTTGCAACCCACCCTCGTACAGTTTGAATCCCCTACTCACGCTGATATTTTTAAATGAGAATAAAATATAACTGTTAGCTTGAAAGAAAAAAAATGTGTTATCATAATGTAAAACAATAGTTGAAAAGTGTTCGAGTACGCAAGTTATTCATTTCATGTTCGAGCAAACAGGCTGGTTTTTATTACAAAATTTATATTTTATTGCATACAATGCATATCTCATTATAACCAATATTTTGTACAAACCATTTCAACAAGGTATTACTATTCTACATTTGCAGCTTACGAAACATGCAGGGCTCGTACAAGCCATTCTAAGAATTGACAGGTGTAGCTGCCCTGATCCAATTCTAAATAATTGCCGCACATTGTTGAACAAGTCTCAGAATTCACGCAAAGTATGTTATAAATTCTACATTTCAGCATAACGCAATTCCTTTCATTAACTAAACGAAAAGTACTTCACTCTCAAGTTAATACTGCAATGTAATGCGTTTTCTGATCCGTCAATATACAAAAGGTTCTGAAATATTCATTCAAGACTAATTACTTCACAAACTCGCTAGGGAATGTATGCCATAAATTCCACAATTTAAAATACTTCACAATTATATAATTTATTTAATTAATTCTTCACAAATTGTTTAGTTATCAATTCTAAATACCAAAATGTTATGCGTCTTTTCATCGGCAAAAATCAAAAAACGCGAGAAGCCACACGGCAGATGTTTGCCCGCGGCAGAAGGCAAAACCAGTCGCAAAGAAATTCTGACAAAGAGTGGTAATGTTTCGGCTCATTTCAATTTTTCTTCTCTCTGCTCCTTTCCACTACAATCTTAAGTGCACATGTGAACAAATTATTCTGATTGTGTTAGCTCGTCTAATGTGTGAGAGCAATTTGAACAATGCTGGTTTTATTTATTAACTGTGAACAGATTACGTGCCAAACACGTATGCAAACATCTTCAGACATTTCTGACAAGTACTACTCTGCAATGCGTAGCTAATATTCTGCTCCATTTTGCACTACAAACTTAAAGTGTATATGTGTAAAAACTATTATCAATCCACTAATCGCTGCTCAATGTGTCTTACCAACTGGAACAGTTACAAGTTAATTAACTGTGAATATGTTACTCAATATGCACTCATACGTACAACAGTCATTAACTATAATTTCATATCACGCATGTGAATTCATGTGCAGCCAGTGACTGTGTTTTACTACTATGAACAGTGTTTCATAGTAGTGTTCATCTTGACATGGGTGGTAACACTGTACTTGTTGGTCTGGCGGAAGCCCACCGCCAACATCGTTACCGGAAACCAGCTGT
>BOPP01000051.1:4166692-4208914 GCA_017312745.1 Gryllus bimaculatus | reverse complement strand
ATTTTGGTTTTTTGCTTGATATGATACATATTAATTAATTTCATTGTTTTTGTAATCAATGTAATCTTCATTATACTGATCAGGCGCTGTTTCATATTAGATTATTGACTTCTAATTGACCCCTTGCTCATCCCTGAGTCCCTCAGAAATTTCATTGACCTCCATTAGGTCTATACCCACCCCGTTGGGAACCCAAAACCTTAACTATTCGTAGGATATTTGCCAAAATGAATATTAATACGTCAAACCAGACTGTCTGAATAATAATAATAATAATAATAATAATAATAATAATAATAATAATAATAATAATAATAATATATAGAATTATTATTTTTTGTTATTGCAAATGAGCGTACTCTGGCAGGTTAGTCAAAAATAGACGAATACAAATATAAAAACAAAAATATACTATTTTTAAATAGTACATTTTGTATCTCGAAGCTAGCAGTGAAATACTTCCAAAAGCAATTTTCTTGGAGACAGATGAATATACTGAACACAAGAAAAAAATAGACGAGAAGAAAAGAAACTGTTTATGGATCGACACAACTTGTAAATATCACATGATGGGGGGCAAGAGTATGAAGACTACTTCGTCTTTCACAGAAAGAAATCCCTATGGGATTTCGCAGCTCGGACCCAGGTCGTTGACACTTGCCTCCTCCTCTTCTTCTCCTCTTGGTCTTTCTTCTTTCTCACCTCACTCTGACAGACCAAGAGACAACGTAACATTCATTTCCGAAACACACATATAGCCTCTGGTGGCCGAGGAAGTAACATCTGAAATTCGTATTTCCAGAAATTCACACAGGTTGTTGTTTCTATACCAGAGAACTACGAAACCATAGCGATGCGTTCCCTGAGTAAATACGCCACTAACGTTATGTGAAGTGCGTTCGCAGACGAGTACACTCGACATTAACGTTCCCCTAAATTGACACAGAGCCGCGTATATACTCAACCCATTACATACGAGTACGCCACCACAAAACTGGTTTGTTTTGAAATATTTAATAAGAGTTATCATAAAAAACAGACGATCGTCAAACCAGTAGAGCATTGTTAAGCCTTCACCGGATATAAGTCCTAGTACTCATGAAACGGCTTGAGTTAACCACTTATAGGGCATTGACTCATATGTGGCCATTAGAATTTCATTAAAATACATGAATCACGAAAAGGTCCTCTAATGGGCAAATTAGCCCGGATGTGGCCTTTATGACCCAAAATGTTGGTAGCTTTGGTCCTGACCAGTGCAGACTTTCAATCTTAAACTGTTCATGAAGGAATTTGTATGTGATTATGCTAAGCGTGTATATGAAAAACGTGTCTCTGGAGGGATCAAACGCAGCCATTATTTTTTTGCCCACCTCGCTTGCATATTCCGCCCCGTGCGCACGAGCTCTTGAGCCGAGGCCGTTCGTGCCGCCGCCGCCGTCAGCACCGCACGCAGCCGCTGAAAGGCGCAATTAACTCGGCGCGGCTGGGCCCGGAGAGTGATACGTGGATGAATGATGTACGACTGTCATCTTCGGCGCTTCTCGGGGCTCCCCTACACTCAATGGAGCACGCGAAGTCTCGAGCAGAACGCGACGGCCCCACTCACTCCCCATCACCGCCATCCAATAGAGGAGAGAAGAGAGCGGTTAGGAAAGAGAAGTTTGAACATAGACGTGTTTTAGTAGTACGAATTAGTATCTATACGCATTTTCGTTCGATGTGCTATCGATGATGTATTAATGCATATTACACCGACTTTCATACGGTACTTTTGCTACGACTTATGGTCCTTTTATATGTTAAACACTAACATTGAATCGTTTCGTGACACTTAACATGCCAGGATTGGCGAAGGCCACCTAGCGGACAACTCCCTAACCCTACCCTGCCCAAAGTGTCTTTTGTTCACTATTGCGCCAGTGAAATAGGATCGAAGTGAAATTACGATCAAATTTAATTTTCCACGTACAAATTACTAATAATAAAAGAAATTAAAATTGCCAAACATCATATAATATTAACTGCAATTGTAATGTACACAATCGAATGAAACACTTACTACGATTCTCAAGGATTAATTAGGTGTCAATACTTGGTTTCTAAACTTCTTTGTGATTGGTATAGACCCTGTTACATAATGCAATCTGTATCGCAATGAGTTACGCAACGAGTTGAAGCCATTAAATAGCCGAATTATACATTGTGAGTAGAAAAATATGTTTTTTTAACAGGTTTTATGTTTCACATGCGTAACTGACTTAACCTCCGAAAATAGGAGTTTTTGAACTCTGCGACGGGGTACAAATCGAGCGGTAAAAAATAGGCGGCCTATTCTTTGCGCGTCTTGCTAGACAAGCCGAAGTCCTTGCCTCTCCTGCAGAGAGGGTGGCCCCCGTCGCCCCCCGCGGCGCCTCCATGATTTACCACTGCCCGCCGCGCTCGCCGGCAGCCGACGCTGCGTAATTACGGCGCTAATATGCTGGGTCCGCCCCAACCGCCCCGGCTTCCCCGCCCCGGCTGCCCCGGACTTCCCCGGCCGCCCGCCCCACCCGTCGCCCCCGCCCCCTTTCGTCTCCCCCGCCCACCTGCCGTCTCCCGCCCGCCTCCTCGCCCCGCCCCGCCTTCGTCGTCCCGCCCGCCTCCGTCGCCCGCCCCGCCTCCGTCGCCCCGCCCGGCCTCCGTCGCCCCGCCTCCGTCGCCCCCCCGCCTCCGTCCCCCCGCCCGCCTCCGTCACCCCGCCCCGCCTCCGTCACCCGCCCCGCCTCCGTCGCCCGCCCCGCCCGAGGTCAAACAGGGGGCTGGCTGTCGCCGCGGGATAAGGAGAGAGGACAGCCGGACACGCGCGTTGGCGTGGATGCAGGAGGGAGACATAGCCCAGGATCAAAAATTGCCGGACGTTACGATGAGGAAGAATGCAATGGATAAAAGAAACACATGTGTGTTAATTGAGAAAAAAATATATTTTAGTCGTTCTTAGTGGATATTAAAGCGACTAAAGAAAGACACATAGTTGTATTTGATGTAAAATGTGATGGATTTGATTGATTATTCCAGGCGCGTGAACTGCTAAGGTCATTAATCCTGAAAGATGTTCTTTCCTCGGGAAGTGTCGGTTATCTTCTCCTGCTGTACGGCGCCGACCTACCGTCGGCTAGCAGAATTTCCCAACCCAGTATCTTCTCCCCACTGGGACAAGCTCTAACCTCTGAACCTGTCTCCAGGCAAGTGTGGTAGTGCAGTGCATGTTATGTAATTGTGTGTAAGAGGTGAAGATAGGAGAAGGAAGAGAAAGAAAATGCGAGCTGTGGACTGTTTGTTACGGCATTGCTCACGCACTCGTGTGATATTGATCAGAGAAACCAAGGAAAACTACCAATTAGAACAACGGACCACTACATTTCTCCTCCAGACATAGATAGATCTCAACATAGCTCTAGCTAGTGTCAAAAAGCCTGCAACTAAAACCTAGGTTCTCCCGGTGAGAGGCACTGTAGTAACATCAAATGATACCCTCAGCCACCTCCCCCGGTAAAATGTGATGTAGATTTTGGAAGCATTTCAATTGGCGGTAATGGGAGGCTGATGCGTAAGTGGAGGGCAACTGAAGCAAAAACGAGTAGTGGCTGAAGCGATGGCGGAGACATGAGAGGGTATGAAGGTGAAATGAGGGAGAAGAGAAAAGAGAGGAAAGAAATAATTACTGGTGATTAAGTACAAACTATAACTATAATACACTCTCAGCAGCATCTCAGTGGAGGTTGTTTTCTTCGAAATTTGGGTTTTGGTAGCTTAAGATAGGCAGTAAGTAAGTTTCCAAGAAACATGCTAAAACTTATTTCATATACTTATAAAATTAAATAATAATTGCATGTAGATACGTTTATGAACTCACTCTGCAGACTTTACTCTGTTAGCGTCATGGCTCTGAGAGCAAGTTGAAACACAACCACATTACCCAGCTGCCTGAAGCTGCAATCCGCAATACACATATGTTCGTAGAATTGCATACCCCACTTTGGGGAAACTTCATTGCATCTTAATGTTCCCCAGGAGTACCTTATGGACCTTCCTCACTTTGAGAGCAGGCGTGGGACAACGCTAATGCCTTTATGTCTTTACTAGACCGCTGATACATAGGTGGTTTGGTTTTCAACCCAAACGCGCTAGGAAGAACCGGCATTCAGCCGTTGTAATACTTAAATCAACACTGTTTGCCTCACGTATGTTTACTATCTCTACTAGCTAGTACGCGTTTTATTACTAGAAGTGTCCTGCGTTGCCCCTCCCATTAATTGCCATTCTCTATTACAGTGGAAAAGAAATTACTTCTATACATAATGAACTCCAGACCTACTGTTCTTAATGGCCGTAGCCTTTATTGCAATGTCCCTTCCTCGCCACACCTTACCACATTTGCAACTTACCACACGAGCTGCCCTGCCGCCCTCGCCCCTTGGTCGGATCTCATGAACTTTGAAAAGCTCCACTATGCTTAGTTGCAAACACCGGCAACTCTTAGAGGAACAATTTTGATTTTGAATTACTCAAACAGTAATCGTGCTATGTGAATGAAACAAAAATAATTTGATTGATACCAATAATGGAATGTTAAAAAATATCTAATTCACTTATTGGAATTCTTTAACGTTATTGGGATGACCGTAGAAAACGAACCAGTTCAGACACAGTATATTTACGTTTATGGGGTAGGAAAAGGAAATTGAAGTAATGCACTAAATTTCATTAAAAGAGTATCTTTTTTCTAATTTTGAAGGACGCATGCATACAATTTTAATAATACCGAAAGTGTAGTTTTGTATGAGAAACTACACAAATTAACAATCCTCTATTACGATTACGTATGATAAAATTAAAATTTCAAGAAAAGAATAGTCTAAGTTAAGCCCGATAAAACATTTTACAGTCTCTTCTCAATTTGATTAACAAATGTTTTATTATATTAATATGTGTTGTACGAAATATGTGGTACGTATGTACATATAATTTTACACCCTACTCTTGAACATAAAGGGTACCATCGAAGACAAGCAAGTTCTATATCGCTATCGTTGCAAACAAAACCGTAAGTGCATTAGAAATTTAACACGAAATAATTGAGCAACTTACCCGTACGAATTCATCTAAGACGTTATGTTTTATTAATTTTAAAAAATATAAAAATGAAAGACAATGATTAGATGAATGCATCAATTCCATTTTGTATACGATTATGGGACAGCTTGAATAAAAATTTAACGTAGTCTTCTTGACTATTTAGTGTGGCCATTCGTCCAGCTTATATCTGTCTTATAATCGTTACTGCATAAATTTGCAAGTAACCAACGCATGTTCAGCAGTTCCTTATTTCTACAACGTAAGAAATAAGATACCACGATACAACCAATTTCCTCAGTGCAATTACTCACTGTTCCGGAAATGAAGAAACGATTTAGTAGTTCTGAAGTTGCAGCCGTAATAGCTCAACTTCCCGAGGATGGAACGATTAACGGTTCGGTGGAAGTAACATAATATGACTCATTATTTCTGGCCCTGCGGAAAAAGTCGGAATTGTTTTCGGAAATATAATTCATAAACTGTGAAAATGCAACAATAAAAAGAAACGAGCAAAAAACGAGTAGAGATAGACGTAAAAAACTAAAAGCCAGAATGTCAACAATCATAACAAAAGTGAGAGTAGGAACAAAATAAACTTCTTGGTCTCCGAATCAAACATTCGTAGCAATGATGAGGTAATTTCCATGTCATTTGGAGTATTACTAGTGAACACAAGCAAGATTACAAATGATAATGTGTTTTATGCATTAATGTTCTAATCTTTTTCTGCGAAGAACTGCATTGTTTGATTTATCACCTTCGACGTCGCTGAAAATTTCCAACATTTTTGTAACTTCAAAACATGAGATCTACAATATTTTCTTGCAGCCACCGTATTTCTGGCAGCCGCTTCCAGCCTTTTATCCTCCAATTGCACTCGCGTACAGTTTATAAGACCCGCGTAGAATGCTAACTAGTTGACAGTTTTCGTCACACCTAATAGAAAACCTCCTGTGATAAACAATTAAATCTCGCTGATCGCGCGTGCCTCGTAATCAATGTGAACTTTACGCACACTAATGGCTTTTACCATTCGTTGCGTTCAAACCTACCCTAGTGCAGGGCAAAAAGTCATTGCTCCGCAACAGTGTTGCTCCACACGCGTGATAGGCAGACACGAATGAAAGGGATTCCGAAATTCAATCAGTGCGCGTGTGCTGCGCAGTGAGATTATTGACAGCAGTTTTTGGTCTGTAACACTGTAGAACTCGAAAACTATGAATTCTGAATTATGATCGTTGTTATATTTTTTATAATTATTATTATTTTTAACAGAACTTGTATGAAGTGTATGGGTAATTCTTACTCCTTAATTCAGAAATTATTAACGTGTGATTTCTTTATTTAATAACACGCAAAAACTTCAAACGTATATCTGACGAAATTTCATTATTCGAGATTTGCCAGTGATCAATAAATTGATAAAGTACACTACATTTTGAACCGAAAGGCTTCTACAGAATTTTTCTGTTATTAACAACTATAATAATATTAACACGAGCATTTCCGCTAACGCTTGGAAGAAACATTTCTTGGCACATATATTTCAATGATTTTTTAAGGGCATTAGTCACCACTTTTATTTTTCCTTTATTAGCGTGTGAAAATTGAGAAGTACCTTCACTTTGGTTACTAAATGGTACTGGATTTGGTAACATGAAGGTATTCAAGACTGAGTTTTAGGAAAACAAACTGATTTTCCGCCCTTAGCATACGTCACAAACATTATTTAAGAATATTTCTTGTAAAACATGATATACTCCCATCACTGGAAGTGTCTTTGCGTGACATGAGCTCCTCAATAGTCTTTACATTTTCACCACGAATGCAAATGACATTCAATTCCGTACAATTTCGTACGTAACCTTAAAAAAGCTCGATGCAATGCGCTGCACTGACGAGCTCCTCAGGGCAGGTTACCAGGGTACCCCGAGTGCGCCCTGGTTCCGTCATTGTGCGAATGGAACGTGCGCTTCTTTGCACTGGTGCGCCCTAGCGGTCAAATGGAACACGAAAGACGCCCTGAGTGCGCGCTAGCGAAGCGAGTTGAAAACGCTATAACGTTTGAATTCTTCATTTCCACAGCAAGCAAAACAATAACAGTGTACTCGGATGTCTCCGGCAGTCCATTGCAATTATGTCATCTCGTTCTACCGACTCGAATGGAGTGCGGAGAGCTATGCATGTCTCCGCAATGACCACGGCTTCTCAGCGCGACACAATTTTCACCAATGGTGCACAGAGTTCCTGTGTTCTTTGCGTTTCCTTTCGGGTGGCATACTTGTGTTTACTTAGTTGTGATTTGTGCGTATTGTGTACCATATTTTTTTACATGAGTGTACTGACAGTATGTGCCTGCTTAAAATATTATAGTATTTAAATCCTGCTTATTTTACAATAGATCAAGCTATCCTGCAATTCACCCAATACAATACTGAAAGCTGAGTTGCCATAATTTCAGAAAAACCGGCTGCTCTGATGGGTGGTTTTCCGCGAAATTGTTATCTTTTAGACATTTCTGTGCAATTCTATTACGTTTATGTGTGATGCGTAATTAGGTGTGCTATATAATTTAGAGGATAAGGTAAGGGGAGGGAGGGATTAAAAAGCGTAAATGAAGGACAAAACGTTGGGACTCTAGATTTTTACAGATGGCTGAATGGACAGGACGGACAGCCAAACTGACACATAGTTTGATTATTCCATTCAGGATAAAAATAAAAAATTTCCTATTTCTTCATTACTAACTGTATTGCACGTATTTAATGCATTATGAACTTAATTCTGCCCTAATTATGGTGTTGCACAAAGCGAGATTTATGACACCCTGCACGCAAATGTGCTCGAAGGACTAACTGCAAACCTGGTCAGAAGAAATCTCACAATCACATGCACAGATGCAGGGGGACCGTTCGGGAGCATAGAGATTATCCCGGCTGAGGCAGTACTCCGCTGGTTAAAGATACCTGGTTTGGGAAAACCCCGCCAGCCGACGTGAAGGTCGCGTCACGCGATCCAGCAGGGGAAGATCACCGCCACCTCCCGAGCAAAGACATGCAATACACTTACGGGTCAAATGACCTTAGCCTCGGACGAGACTGCAATCAATCATCAGCAACGGGGCTGCAGCGCAGCGCCGAACGCGCCCTGTGGGATAGGCTCCTAACGCAAACTGGGGCGTGACTGACTCGACAGTGGCTTCCTTCCCCATCCGTGGCCCGCGGCTCTCGCTGAGGAAACCGCCGCCAGGGCGGGCTGTCGCCTGGCTCCAGAACGTAGAAAGCGCCGGTCATATATCAACGATCACCGAATTTCGAAACTGGGATTTATTTCACGCGATTTGTCTAATTCATCTGGACTAGTGAGACAGAGCAGGTGACAACGGGGGCGGACAGGTCAGAGAGTTCCGAGAGTAAATGATCCTGACATGGCTGGTGGAGGGGTAGATATTCACGGTGAGGACATGTACACATCAGCGGCTACAGCGACGACGGAAGAATAGCACCATGGAAACAGATCATAGAATTGGAATCAGGAGGGGAACAAAGGTCACATGATAGAGTTCGAGGATCGGAAGTAAGCGATGAGAGGTGGAAAAAATAGAGTCGGAGAATGAGGAAGAGGCCAGGAAGGAGGATGAGGAGAAGAAAGTGTTGGTGGAAGGACTTGGAGTAAAAGGTGGAGTTGAACGAGGACGAGAAGGAGGTAGAAAGGAAGACAAATAAGGAGGAGATAGAGGTGAAGTGGAAGTGGATGAATAGGAGGAGGAATAGGAGGAGGAGGAGAAAGTGTTGGTGGAAGGACTTGGAGTGAAAGGTGGAGTTGAAAGAGAACGAGGAGGAGGTAGAAGGGAAGACAAAGAAGGAGAAGATAGAGGTGAAGTGGAAATAGAGGAATAGGAGGAGGAATAGGAGTAAGAGGAGGAGGAAAATAATAAGAAGAAGGAGGAGGAGGTGAAGTTGGAAGACGGATGGAGACCAACAATGTCATGAAAGAATGAGGCAGGGGGCGGCAGTATCTAACAGAAAACATGACTCCGTCAGAGGCAGGGGCGTAGGGACGCATGGGGTCAGCGGGGTGTGTAATTCATTGTGGTGGAGCGTTGGCAACGGAGTGGGGCGTGGAGGCAGTAACGGCGGAAGCCGGTCGGGGCAAGAGGCCGCTTGCGAGCGGCGGGGCCCGCAGCACAGGGCAGCGAAGGCAACGTCGAGGTGCGGGGCAGCGCGCCACCCCGGGCGCGTCGTGTCGAGGTGCGAATGAGAGGCGGGGGCGGCCGCAACCCACAAATCCCAAGCGCCGCGCGCGCGCGCGACGCAGCCCAGCCCATTACGCGAAGCCTCAAACCTACCCCCTCGCAGGGCGGCCAAAGCTTGGTCAAGAGGCAACGGAACACACCGCTATGACATTTAGGGGTTGGGCAACGTAGACCTACCCACAAAAGCATCAATGTTGACCTCTCTTTACAAATACGAAACTTAAATATTTTACTCCTTTAATACAATAACCCAACTCCTTCTTAACAAACACCTTACTCACTCAGACAACTCAAAAATGAACGTCTAGAATTGTCAACTAACCTCAACAATTCAACACCGCAAGTAGGATTGATGCTTATAGGTAAACTTGATTTTAATCGTGTCGCGCAGCGACAAGTCACGTCGCATCACGTTAGATTATGTCACATTATGTCTCGTCAGGGCAAAACGTGTCCAGTCTCCCCGACACTTACACTCCGACTAGGATAAACATTCACAGGACGACAAATACATATACATTTTTTATCCTACTGCACCTAAATCGTCTTATAAGCACTTGGTAAAACAAAAAACAAGTAAGTGTTTACTAGGCTGTCTGGGTGACGCCGCGTCCATGGTGAAGGTGCTGACGTTTCGGTCGCCATTCTGCGACCATCATGGCATAATGCATTACGACCGAAACGTCGGCACCTTTGCCATGGACGCGGCGTCACCCGGACAGCCTAGTAAATACTGACTCCGGCCACGGAAACTTACGCTCTAACCAGTAAGTGACTAGAGGTTTATTTATTAATTAATTGATGTTCCAGGGCACGTTAACTGCCGTGGCCATTAGTCCCATTAGAGCAGTGAATGTTTTTATGCCTGAAGGTGGCGTAATTCCTTCCCCTTTGAATGCTGAAATCCGGCGCCCACCTGCACGTGGGCTTGCGGTGGAACGCCCACCCCCTACCGAAAATGCATTGCCAACGGACCAGCGCCCCCAGCCAGCCTAGCTCTAAACTCACGATTGGCATCCCGAACGTGCGGTAGTGTAACATGTAAATGTGTCTGTAAGAGGCAGAGGGTAGAAGAAGTAATAGAAAGGAAAGATCGCATGCGGTCAGTGGCTCAATTGTTAGAGCGCTACTCGCCTAGTACTGATCGAAGAAACCATGGAAACTGCAGATCAGAGCAGACGGCCACTAGAATTCTGCCGTATTTCAATTCAACCTATCTGTATACTTAGTGCCAAAACCCGATGGGTTCTATGTGGTGACTGCAAAAGGTGGTAGCAGAGCAGCGCAGCAAAGGCAGCGGTGGTAGCAGAGCTGTAGAGGTTTCGTGGCTGAAGACGGGATGGGGCGGGGCGGTGCGGGGTGAGACAGGGCGGGACCGGGAAGGGGCGGGGCGGGACGGGCTCGGGCTAATGCACTGGGCGGGGCAGCCGCCACGGCCCTGAAGATCTCGCGGCGGAGCTAACTGCGGATGGGGCTTCTGTGGCGGGGACGGGGAAGGGAAAGAGGGGCATAAAGAGAGAGAAAGAAGATGGGGAGATAACGAAACACCGGTCCCACGCTGTAATTTACATAAACTCAGCACACTTACTATAGGTAACGTACTTTAATATCAAATCAGGAACATCGTATCGAGGTGATGAATGAGTATTCGGCTTTGTTACAAAATCAGATATTTTTATACTTTTCGTACATGCTTTGACACTTTTCATTAGGAATGTGGTATGTGGATAAACGTTTATCTGAAATGTTTACGATACCTCAAAATTTCAGTAGGAATGTTTCATAAAGTGCATTGTTTATTCAAAATAAACGATAGTCTGAAATTGTGCGGAATTTACATTTGCATCATAATTATAGATTTGAGGACTTTTCCTTGAACGTCACTGTCTTGTTTGAACGAACGATCCCAGCCGCTTTAGCATCGGCAAGTTCGTTTGCTCATCTTCATTTTATTTATTTACTCAATTATTTATTTATCTAGAGTATTTTTATTTCACTTGATAATTGTACATTTGTTATTTCATGTAATCTTAATTCCAAATTATGTTCCCATTTTCACATTTTATATTCCAATTTTTCTACTTTTCTTAAATTCTAATTTTATTCATAATAATATTCTGTAATACATTTTATTTTATTTGTAATTTAGATATATTGTTATTATTTCTTGAAGCACAGAAGATGGTCGCAATGGGACCGAAAAGGCTTCCGTAAAAATAAAAAAAACTACGATAAAACACTCCTCAAATATATTAATACAGTATAAATGATTTTCCTTAGATTAGTTTTTCCTTTTGAGCAATCCACAAAGTGTGCCGGTGAAAGAATGTTTTGACAGATAACACATGCGTTTCAAAATGGGATGTTTTAGTATTTAGGGGAATCTCATTTTTAATTTCTCCCGTGACAAAACGTTTCTTTCTTTGTACGTAAAAAATGCATCCGTTATCTAAGAGTATGCTAGAGTGATAGTAGTAGAAACACGCACGTGCTTAAATGAAATAGTAAAAATAAATTAACATTTATTTTTTCTGATATTTTACTTCTTGTTATTGTCTTTGATATGAAGCTAGATATACTCTGCTTACCTTAGCTCGATTGAGAGGATTGTGATGAAGGAAATCACGAGGGAAACAGTTGAATGATGTTTCGTGTCCTTTTCTGGAGGGAATCGCTTAAAGGAATTATGAAAGGGAATAAAGGAAGGGAAATATGAAAATACAAATTGAGAATAATTAAAATCTAGTTAATTATTAAATAAGTAAATTGGAATATTTAAAATTAGGTAAAAAGTAAAATCTGGTATGTACCACGGGTGTTAACCGATTATAACGATCTCGGGCCTTTGTTGCTACTCGATCATTAACTCTTTCAAGCACGAGGCCTCTGGAAATTATTACTATTTGCACTAGTTTCACTGGTCGGACCTCGGCTCACACCAAAAGCAGACAAGAAAATGTCATGTAGGTTTTGTAAAATATACTTCTCAGATGTTTCGCAGGCATTTCTCTCTCGTCATATTTCGATGCTTTTGGGAAGTATTTTCTTCAATCTCCAGCAGTGGATCATTAATTATCCTACCACGAAAGAAAACATACGGAGAAGAAATGGTGGTTCAAATTATGTACTTCCGTGCGGTCAATGCATTGCGCGTAATGGTACATATTTTATATCACCGTGCTCGAAAGAGTTAGAAAACAATGTCCTTGGTTCCAAAATAACTATTTCGTGACAATTGGTTATACTGAACAAACAACTCCTATCGGCTGGCAGCAGTGAAATCCAGTCACCTTTGAAACTAGCATCACATTATAGCAGCACCAGGGTCGCAAACGTGAAGAAGAAAATATCTCTTTCCTCCCGGCGAGGTCCTCAGAGCCTGAGGGCCGACACCCTACACAGAGGCAGCTGCCGTTTGCAGAGCCTCGTCACCTCCCCTCTCCTTTCCTCTCCTTTCCCCCTCCCGCGATGCTGAAAATGAAGTTCGTCCCCACTAGTGTTAGTAACACGCTTTCAAACTACAAGATCCCCTTTATTTATTAGTTTGGTTCCAGTAATTTTCAAATCAATATATGAATTGGAAAAAGCAAAACGTTAGAAGTGACATTTTATAAATTCTGAGACAATAGTGCTTATTTTAGGCTCTATTTCAGTGATGACAGTGTATTTTCGTTATTCTAATGAACAATTGAAATGCCGCGGTTTTAGTGATGAAACAAAGCACCACGATTTCACAGTAATATTGAGTTAAATAAACAGATTTATCTAAAGATAAAAAATATCACTAATACCGTTCTGGTTGTCACCTATTCGTACATACTTTAATGTTTCTCATATTGACCACAAACCCCCAAAAAGGCCGTCATGGTCGAAGGAAACATATTAAGAAATTCCCAAACTTTTCCTTTCATCTACCCATTTAAACAAATTGGTTTCCTTCGTCGTCCTTATGTTTTCTCAATAATACACAGCACAAGGCGTATTTTCGTAAAAAATATAATGATATGTAAATACCATACCAAGTCCAAACGTTTGGGGGGGGAAGTTGAAGTACAGTGTTTTATTATTTATATTCTATTCAAAATTTTAACTTTTTAAATAAACAGGTTTTTAGAAACCGAATCAAATATTCCAATGGCTTGATCACACAGTAGTCCAATTTTAATTCGTGTGAATGATGTAAAATTCCAAAAGAGGAGCAAATGTGTAATTTATTATTAAATGAAAACATGGAATAGAATCAAATAAATAAAAGAAAACAAGTAATTATCAACTTCATTAATATTTTTCTATTAATGCTATGTTTACGCACATTATACAGACGAGTGAGTCGCCTTTGCAGTCGAGAGTCGCTCTCGAGCTGGAATCAACGTCTCGATCACCACTCACACCCTCTAAAATATCATCATCGATCCCTAGCGGATCGATACCGGTCCCGTTGAGATCCCTGAGACAGACGTCCAGGGCTGCTTTTGAAGTGTGATTGACAGCGCGGCCCGTGACGTCGCTCGTGCGACAAGACGCTCAGCACAGGAAACACACGAGCTAACTGCCATGCGCGCAGAACCACGCCTCAGGCGCCCCGTCCCACGAGTGAGGTCGCGGCGGGATGGGCCGTGTCGAACCGCGGGGACAATCGCCCGCGCAGATGAGTAACGATGCCGCCTCGTCCTCACCCGTCCTCGCCGCCGCGACGCCACCCACGCCGCCGCCGCCGCCGCACGTCTGAATTATTCAAGGGCATTGTCTGCGAGTTAGACAGCTGACTATACCAACGCGCACTTATTACGTCGTGAACGGCTTCTTCCCGCGCCATAAACTCGCTCGCCGGCGCCTCCCGTCGCGACGTCTGCCATTGTCTCTCGCTCGTCTTCCCCCCCCCGTTCACGCCCACGCCTAGCCTCCCCTGCGGGCCACCCCGCCATCCCCACCAGCCCTCCTCCCCTCCCGGACGTCCTTGCACACCGTCATCCCTTCGCCGGCGGGAGCAAGTGGCAGGAGCACCGCGAGCGAGGTGTGTTAGAAATATTCACTGACGGACTTTCTAGTAATAGCGAACAAGTAGTAAGATTTCATTTCCATATGCTAACAAAGCACCTTGGCAAGAGCACTTCATGCAAACATGTAAAATCTCTTAATTTAATAAGATGAAGAAATTTCCTTCAATATTAGTGCGTTTGTAATTGTCTTCTGATGAAATAAAATAAATTATCTACGAATGAAAGAGGGAAACGATAGATTGGTGTTTACGCCATGTCAGATGAAGTTATCTCAGAAGATCGTTTTGTTTATTATAATACAGGGCGTAGAAACGGCAACAGCTTCATTTGATATTGTTTTTTTTAGACTGATATATTAAAATTTAAAAAATAACGCTGGTTACTATGCACTGTATATCGTTAAAATGTGATGTTGATGTATGTACGGATCGTTGATGTATGTACGGATTCATATAGAAATAAAATTTAACTATTTGTTCGCCATTACAACCAGATGTGGCTCAGTGCATTGATGTCACTACAGTCAGTCTGACCGGGAGGTACTAGTTTCGCGTCCAGACGGTGGCAACATTTTCGACACTAGCTTATCAGCTAGGTCGAATTCAGTCGCTGTCTGGAAGAGAATTCTAGCGACCGACTGCTCTGATTGGTAGTTTTCCGTGGTTTCTCCGATCAACACCAGGCGAATGCCTAACAAACGGCCCACGGACCGCGTGCGATCTTTCCTACCTCTTCCTTGACCTACCTTCTCCCCTCATACACACACGCACCACACCAGCTCACATGCCGGGAGATCGGTCGGGAGCTTAGAGCTTGTGCCGGCTGGGGCGGTGGGAGATACTTGCCTGCTAGCTGACGGCAGGTCGGCGCCGGATCTCGCCATACAGCGAAGGAAAGATCTCCGCCACCTCCCGAGCAGAAAAACATGCACTACGCTAACGGAACTAATGATCCTGTTAGTTAACGTGCCCGAAATCACTAAAACAATCAATCAATTCGCCATTCGTTCGAAGTCCATCAGTCAATGTTTCTCACAGGATAGAGGTGGCCGAGGCCGTGGGGAGGGCGGAGGTGACAGAGGCGGTGGAGTCGGGAGCAGGGTTGGTAGCGACGAGGGCGACGAAGGGTGGAAGGGGCGGGTCGGAGTTGCCTTTGACAGCGCGGGCGTTTTATTGCGGGCGTCGGAGGGAAGAGCGCGGTGATTATCGCGATCATGAATGAGCGCCGATCTCCAACGCAGTTGTTTCCCAATTGGTGGCTCGTAGACCTACAAAGAGAATTTCGAGAATGGGTCTCTGCATCGTCATATTTTCTTATCAAAAACACGAATGATTATCATGTATATTCCATGACGAAAGTGTCTGTTTTCATAGTTAGAATTTTGCTGAACAGTTCTTTTATTTGCTTTGTCTTTTACACTAGTTTTCTATGCGTATATACTTTTAACAAACGTGTGGCTTCAATACTTTAAAGACATCTAAATTTATTTTACATCAATTCATCTTACGCACATATCACTCTTTACAGTGATATACAGAAATGTCATGAGTGATATTTGTATAAGATGAATCGATGTAAAATAAATTGAGTTTTCTTTAAAGTACTGAAGTCACATGTTTATTGAAAGTTATTTTATTTGTATTATTATTTGTGTGATTACATATCCAATTCACAGCTATCCATTTTGTTTCAAATATTAAAGCGGGAACCAATTTTATATAATTAATTTTCATAAGACGAATTCAGTTGAAACTTTACCTGGGGAGGGAGATAGCTTAGGTCACGAGTGACATCATTTTCAGGAGTGAAAAAAAGTTGAATGAAATATTTGGTGTCATAAAAATAATTATATTTCTAAACGATTCGTTTCTCCTGCTTTATGAATGCACATTAATGAATGTAACGACTCATCGCCTAATAGCATTGTTCTTCAATAGTTACAATTAGGTAGTGAGGTTAACAGAAAATAAACAGTGCCTGGTTCATGTTTTTGACGAAAGAAAGTGATATTAAACTTGACATTATGTTCTAGATGTATTCTGTAAAATTATATATTTTTTATAGGGTTTCTCACATTTATATGTTTACAAATCGAAGCACAGAGCTCAGCGTATTATTTGCAAAAGTTCGTAAGCGCATACGTGCAAATGCCTATTTCGTTTCAAGAAGTTTCGTTCAGTAGAAGTTTGCATTGTCCTGTATAATGAGAACTATTATACACGAAATATCACATCCGTTTTTAAGCCATAATTTACACACGCATAATTAGTAAGTAAATGTTGCTTAATTTCTACACTATTTGTTAGAAAAATACGTTGTCATCGTTGACACCAGTGGTGAATTTTTATGAAATGTTTTAATCCTAACTAGCATTTAATTAATAAATACGATTCAAAAATTATTTTCGTTGTGTACTATAGGAAAAATGAAACAAACTTGCTTAAAATATACATATTTAATACTAAAAAATGGAGCGTTAATAAACGGCTCTCATAACCTTAAAAATAAATGCTCTCTAAAAATAATAGGCTCTCATAACATGAATTAGTGCATTTTCATTAATAATCCAGTTAATGAAGCAGTTGAGTGATTATTCGTTTTTTCATAAGACTTTTGCTTTAACAAGCATCAAGATTCGCGCTGGACAAATGCGGTTGACCGTAATGAAGAAGAAGATAAACGAGAAGCGCCATCTCTTACCCCTCTTACGAATATTTGTGCTTTCCTGTAACCGGAGTACAGGACGTGATGGGGTTTGATTGCAAAGCAAATTCACCTAAGAGCTACCTAGTTAATGTTTTTCACCATCTTTGCTAGAAAAAAGCAATAAAGAATGTTTTACACGACTCTTTTTTCATGTGCTGTCGATTTTATTCATTTACATCCTTCTAGCTCTCACCACAATTATAAATACTATCATCTAACAACTATTACAATATACTCAATTTTTTGTCTCCGAGAGCACATTGCAACTAATAATTAAACCAACTAAATTATCACAAGATGATCGTTACTTAACAAACATAAATAAAATAATATGTACTAATGAAAGTGAGTTAAACAAAATGTAACCGACTTCGATATCACAAAAAGGAGTATATTAATAAACACGAAATTTGTACAGGCTCTACTTCAAAATTGTCGCAGGGTCCTTGTAAACTTGGGTAACGATTAATCCAACACAAGTGCGGATGATTCAAATAATATGTTGGTAAATGCACCACGACTATTCTTTTTCGCCTCTCCCTAAGAGCACGTGGTTCCTAATATATTACACCAGAGGCGTGAGGTAGTGCAGCAGAAATGGTATCTAATAAATTCGCTTGAAGCTAGCAACCGTGCGTATAATTAAACGTTTTAATTTAATAACAAAGTATCTAAAGTAAAATGAAAAATAAATGTAATTTCATTAAAATTTTAGACAATTACATTACAAATAATAATCTTAAACGGTAATAAAGTGGTTTATATAAAATTCATTATCTTCCTATTTCACAAGGATTAGATATTAGAAAGTCACGGCAACGTCAGGTATTTTGCTAGTCTTGTATAACACTACAATAAAATCAATATTTTAACTGAATAGTCTCACGAGAACGTACGACTGATCATATGCACACTACAATACGTTTTAGAGAGATGGGTGAGTGATGGGAAAGGTCACTAGATAACGGAAAGGGAAGCTGAAACTCACGTGAAACAGTATTTTCACTGCAGCATTTCGTCAGATTTTGTCGTGTCTTTTTATTTATTTACGTGGATGTTTTATTTTAAAAAAATATTTAGTTCAACCAAACTGCGACTACTAATCTAAAATAGATGCACTAATTTTGAATTAAAGTTAAATACCAGTATATTTTTAATTTTAGACTGTAAACTGATTTGTTTTGAATTTTGAACATTTAAGATTTGTTTTTGTAAAAATTATGAGTTTGTTACAGTTTGTTTTAAGGTTTTTTATTCCTTTTTGGACAGACAACATATTGCAATTTTACATAAACAATATTAAAACTAGTTGTGCTACAGAATGGCACCGACTTTGCTTTATTAGTTTTCTATTTCCTTTGGTCTGGTCTTTTATTCGGGCTTGGCACATTCTCGTGCCAGTTGCCATCTATCGCCGCCCAAAGTCCTTTTTTTAACACTTCTTAATTTTTCGGTTTCCTAATAGTAGAATCGAATTATTACTTTAAAAATATTAAAGAAGAGCAAACCTTCGCCCTCCATAAAACTTTTCATTGAAAATGTAGAGCTGTTGTAGGGAAAATTGTGTTTTAGCGTTACTCTGAGTCCGAAATTTGAATCTGTTTCCACAGAAAACTATTGAGTTATCGAAACATTTCGTATGAAGTAATTTTTATCATTTATAGTCACAAAATGCAGTAGTGTTTACAAATCGCTGAAAATGTGCATAATAAAGGCGTGGGAGGTATTCAACAACAATTACATTTGTGTAATGTTTGAAAAAATACACAAATGTAAGATAAGTACAGCTAAAATAACTTTTTGTCATATTAAACAGTAAAATTAGTATTATCTGTTGAGAAAGTTAGAAGAAAAAATTTGGAACCATTTTTGAGAAAATAGCGTTTGAGCGTTCTTGAAAATGCAAAATTTTAAGCTTATTTTCACAGAAAACTGTTGAGTTCTAAGGAACTTAATATGACATTAAGGTACATATACTCATAAGACAGTAACGAGAAGCAATTTGCCATTAATGTAAATATTGTCGACGTGAGAGTCAAGTAAACAAATCCGTTTTTGTAAATTTTGAGAAAACAAAAGAATAAAGCAAAATGGAATTTGTCATATTATAGAGCGCTTTTCGCATTATTAGTAGCAAAAGGTTAAAGAAAAAATTTGGAGAAAATCTTGTTTTTGTAATTTTATAAAATTGCAAATATTACAGGTAATATTGCTTCTAGCCTACTAAAATTTCAAAAACATACATGGCCTTATTGAAAATCTTATTATGAGCAACACATTTCATGAAAAATCTCTATCTTTAATTTTCATTTAAGTTAACCAAGAAAATCAGACCTTTATAAGTGTACTTTACTCTATTAGTTCAAGAAATTTAAGGAACAAATTTGGAACTATTTTTGAAAAAATTTTGAAAATGTTCGGGGGCTTCATATAAAGTACCCCCAAATTTTAAAGAAAACTTTTCAAAATCGCGAAGCTTCGACACCAGCTAGATGGAGATGGACAGGATTTTCTCCAAGTTGGAAAGCGCTAGGGACAGACAGACGTTTTGAAAAAAACACTTTTTAGATATTAGGGAACTCCAAAACGTATATTTCCGTTTAAATCTCGGAAAATATTTTCTTCAGCATTACATAACTTTCCCTATAATAGTCGTATACTTACGTATACGGGAAAGTAAAAACTTGAATAATTTTAGACAACTGAATTCATTCATGCATTAGCTATTAGCATACATTTGTTATCAATATATACAGTAACATCATCTCTTGAGCAACTTTTCGGAGTATTCCTCGTCACCAATGACATGATTATGTTGAAGACAAGTATTATTTGGAATGGATTATTTGGAAGGCAAGTGTATATGAAAATACTTTTGTAAATCACAAAAACAATACCAAAAACATTCCATAACGCAACATCAGGTCAGTATTAAATATAAAATGGAGAACGGCCTCTTTTCTGGAGGCTTGCTCTCGCATGGCAGTAGCCATGGCACATGCAGTGACAACGAGAAGTCGGTACGCACAGTATGATAATAGGTGGAATAATATAATTCAGTGTTTGCATTTTTCAGTTGAAATCTAAAGATATTCTTGATTTTTCCCATATGTTATTTCATATCTAATGAAACCATATATATCTCTGGGATGTCCGGAGGTTGCATAGTTTTCTTTCAATTTCTGCTCACATTGGAAATTATTGGTTTCCGGACGCGGCAACTTCTAGTAGCGAAAATTCTACCACCGTCGGGTCTCAAACCGCGCGTAAACTTCTAAAGTCAATAGTACCGAAAGTGTAGTGAATATTTTATCGCGGGAGATGGCGGTAATCTTCCCTGGTTGGATGATGAGATCAGGCGCCGACACACCCCTCAGCTTGCGTGGTTTTCCCCAACCAGATATCTCCCCCAATACGGCATCACCCCAGACGGGAGAAGCTCTAAGCTCTCTCGGTATGTGTGTTAGTGTAGTGAATATAAGTGTAAGTGTGCGTAAGTTAGGGATAGTACGGGACAAGAAAGAGGAAGTAAAGAAAGCGCGTGGCCCGTGTCTCGTTTGCCAGAGTACTGCTCCGGCATTCGCCTAGAGTTGATCGGAAAACTAGCAATCGGAAGTACAGAAAACCACCAATAAGAGTAGCCTGCGATAAAATTCCAGTCCAGGCAGCGACTATGTAGTTGCTGTCGTACATCTTGCCACCAACGGAACTCGCACCCTAGGACCTCCCGGTCAGGGCACTGCAGTGGCATCCGTTGATGTATAGAGCCTCCTAAGCCCGTATGTATAGTTTTATTTCAATATCTGTGCGCATTGTACATTAGCAATATAGACTGAACACCGTAATTTAATACTTACAGAACATTCGGTACTTCAAAGAATGTTTAAAGCTTTAAGAACAAGAATCAAGAGTATTTGATGTACATGTGATGTACAACTTTTGGACCGGGACTTCCAGGCTGCGCGTTCAGATGCTTGGAGGGCCCACAATTTTTGCAGGGAAAGCCCCGATATTGCTTTTGGAAGAGCGCCAAAATAAGCTCCCTTTAACATTATTTTTCCTCTTCAGTATTAGGAGCGAGATTTATATTAATTTGAAAGAGGGCGAAATGGCTGCATCACTAAGAGACTTATAACTTATGACGCAGAGACGATATTGTCGGAATTGGCCGGCAGACGTTTCGGCTGCGGAGAGCCGCCCACGCAGAGGATTTAGTGCTCGGAGCAAGTCTTGCCCTCCCCTCCGCGCGTTGCTTGTTGGCGACAAGCGGGCGGAAGGGAGACGGGAGGCGTGGAGAGCAAGACATGTGGGAAAGGGTGCAGCAAGAAGTGGCAGCCATCTGAGGAAGAGAACGTGAGAAGTAGTGATGCAATATCGATGTTACGAAAGATCGATATTTTTAGACTGGTTTAGTGCGCGTTTAATTCGCGTGCACCAAAATTTAATTTGACAGTGTTCGTATTTATCAATTCACATAATAAGGGTACGAGAAGAAGAGGGAGACCCTATTCCCACAGCGTATTAATTTACCACATCTCAATGTGCGAAATGGACATGAAGAAAGAGGAAATTCAAGGGCATGGAGGTCATCTCAGGCGAGAGAGTTCAAGGTAAGAGACCAAGGTAGAACAAATAGTGTCCCTTTGGTTCCAACACGTGAACTAACAGTTTTACTACCAGTTATTTCATATACTAACTTTTACAGTATTGTTATCATGGAAATGTTTCTTTCCGAAACAAAACAACGAAAAAACCATCGAATCCATAACATCTATGCAAAAAAACAGTGGCGTTAATACATTGATGTTTATTATCGATATTTCAGCAAAAATATAATTTTCAAAACATCGCCATTAATGTCCCATCTTTAGTGTGAATCTCTGGGAATGTCACAGCGGGAAGACAATAAAAACACACCATCGGTTATAACAGAAGTGTAGAAAAATCTACAAAAACAGTGGAAAACCATACATAAATAATTTGGATAATTTTGTTGTTCAAAAGGGCCTCACGATTATATCTCTTCCTGTTCACAATTACAGGAAAGTGAGATACCATTGCATACGTCTCAGAGCACTGGAGGAGAACTAAACATTTTCAAAATCCTTCCAGGACATTCTAATGTAATTCTCAAAAACGTATGTTTCAATGAGGACTTCAAGCAATTAAAACATGTTTTCGATGACACCTACAGAGATACTGCACAGCTATCTCAGCTGGAAACACATGCACCAATACGCATCTTTCATTCAAGATTCGTTTTTAAATAAACAATACTTATCACTCAAAAACTAAATTCAATGTAATATTTATAAAAAAGAATTTTTACAAAAGGGTATATAGCACTACACTTCCAAATTTTTTTCCTGTGACACTCTATATTTTCGTCGGACGAGCACATCACAAAAGGAAGCGTCAAACCCATTTACAAGTTAGCTAACTGCAAACGAACGAATGAAGGAAAGAGAGTCTAATAGACTCAAGGACACAACAACCACAGAACCTTCAGTTATATTGCCAACACTAGCTGTCAAACCGGTTCATTGTTATAAAAATCGCTCTATAACAATGTGCTCTTGCTCCTCAGGATGTTTCTCCTGACGAGCGTCTCGTGTCATGCGTCTCGTGTCATGCGTCTCGTCTCATGCGTCTCGTCTCATGCGTCTCGTCTCATGCGTCTCGTCACGTGGCAAGCATGCGTCTCTTGACAGGTTTTTATGGAAGACCCGTTAGACACAGCTTTTTTCGCTATTGATATATATTCACTTCGTCATATTTGCGAAATTCCCTACAATATGATTGTGCCAAGATGCCTGTAAAAAAGCTGGTAACGCGTGGGCGTTCTGAAAACATATCACTGTACCTTTACTGGAAATGCTCCGCTAGCTCTAGGGACGACATGTGTACCCGCAACTTTACACTGTTTAACATTTTCTGGATTTAGAAGAAAGTCTCACATGTGCCTGGACATTTGAATAAAAACTTGTGTGAGCTAATCTGCAATAGTAAAATATTACAAACATGACAGTCCGGGCTCGTGGCTTATACTTCACTCTAGTAGCGTGACACCAAAGCTCTACAATCCTACACCACTATGCATCTCTTCTCAACCTCTTTCTCCTTCTTTCCTACCTCGGTAATTAGTATGAAGGAATATATCGCGCGCAACTCAACTAACCCATGGCCTAATGCGGTCAAAGTCATGCAAGTGCTTCCTGAAGTGCCCATCACTACCTAATCCACGAACTGATGTGCTCGGGAGTTACGATAGTTCGGGAATCTAGAGAACTATTGGGATCCATATGAGTTTACGAGCCAAATCGATGCGCAGGCTTCATTACTCTTCACGTCTGTTAAACATCACGAAAGATCCATAGCATTTGGCAATCACCATACATTATAAATTTGACTTCACATACCAAAAACCACAACACTAACTTCACTTCAATAAATGTTTTTCAATAACGAGTCATCAGTCACAATTCATAACTTAGGTTATGAAAAGTTAAGAATTGTGACTTATGAAATAATATGTTATAGAAGATAAACAATGGTTTTGTGAGTATAATGGAGTTTAATATGTATGTCTTAGGTTCTGCAGATGGAGGCAATCAGCCTTCGAAACATAATAATAGAATTGAGGTGAAGTTTGTCGTGCTGAATTGGTATGTGAAGTTGACTTTATAATATAAGGTGATTTCGAATGCTACGAATCTTTCGTGATGTGTACGGACATTGAAAATACGAAAGACAATCTGTACCATAATGAACCCATGATTCATTATTCTTCAACATCGTCATAATATAAGAATGGCGATCAAGTAGTCATGGTAAAACATAATATTAGGAGGTGAAACTCTGGCTTATTGATGATATCGACAAGGGAATGCGCCAACTTAGCTTCTTCGTGGTGGCATTTCAAAATCTGCTACAGTAATATTTTCGACAGGTACGAACGTACGGGACCAACGGGCAGGAGGAATAGAAATCCGTCTTGCCAAAAGGCGTCTTAAGTGTTTCTTGTTTTGGGCATGCGTGATTAATTTGCGAGCGATTGCAATTTTTATTAGCTGTGAGCAAACAACTGTAAATCAAGATATTGCAAAGATAGGTGGGAATACAATTTAATCAGTATACCAAGACCTACATAACTGATTGTTTGATAATTAATCAGTAGTATTATGTGTTTAGAATACTAGAGATTTTTATTACTGTATTATTTTACTGAATGATCACGTAAAGTTGTTTTCAGAATTTGTTATATAAATATTATACAGAGAAATAGTATCATTGCCATATTTCCTTCAAATGGTTTCGGATATTTAAAAGAAAACTAGGCGCGCAAGTATTACAGAGTATACGTGATATTACAGATGTATATAATAAGTATCCACTTTCAAGGCGGAAATGGAGGATATTATTAAGCTCCTTGTGACCATTTTGTATGCATTAAAATAGTTTATAAAACACAAAGTGGTCACAAAAAGAATACGAGTTATCGATTCCAGCTACCAGAGTGCAGAACTATTGACTTTTGGGTATTGCTTATTCTATATAGCGTCACATTAATTTTTTTCAACTACTGCTACTGCTCCATGTAGACTGGTATACCAATATATTGGCTAATCACCGCTGCTTCTGAAAACAAAAATTTAATGTTCCCGATTCATAAACTGTATTTAACAAAAGAAATATGTCAAAAATGTAGTTTTTAATCATAGGACACGATATATTCTTACGGAAAAACGGATTACATAAATTATTATCAGCTTACGTTAACAATTGAGGTATACAAGACAGAAATGAAACAAAAGAATTAATGTCTTCCGTTTTGAACATGGCAATGTTATTCACCATTTATTTTACAATGTCAACTTATCATTATTAAAAGCTCCTTTTCCACGAACAAATATATAATATTCAAATCCTTTTAAATACTGAATCAAACTGTTTTTGGGACTAATGGGTTAACCAAATCCAACATTTAAATTTTTACTCTGGAATGCCTCAATTCTTGCTCGTTTTACCTACATTTTGATAATTATAATTTGTTACTGTATTGAAACAAAACTTGTTCTTCTACAATCTGTGAAATTCTTTTAAAACGAAAAATGAAAAGTTCATCCTACTATGACGGTACTCAGAACCGACGTTCTTCAACGATTAGTATCTTGCTAATCAAACGTATTCTTCCAGATGGTTCCCCTTTCTATCTTTGTATCTTTAATTTGAAGTTAATTTTCAAAAAATAGCGTCTTGATTATTTAATTACTCACCGACATTTATGGCCTTGTATTATATTAAAATACCAACGCAGTACACGTCAGTCGCTCGACAGTTCTCAAGCACGAGAGTCTCGTTCCTTGTCCTTGCTCCTAAAAACAAACCCATCACATCATAAACAGAAGATATTAAATCCGTTTTCGACCGACTGCTGAACTCGTATGTAAATATGCATGGTTTACCTCACATCGAGTTGTGTTTTCATGCTGCCAAATTTTGTGAAATATTTAAGAAAATATTATCTCATACAGGTTCAAATTGATACGAAATTGCAGGAACTACTGTGAAAAATATACATTTAGTGAGTCGCTGGAATTTCATAATATGATTTGGAGGAATTGGGGTGAATTATGATATAAATGAATAAAAGAACGAGCTTAAATGAATCGAATTGGAACAATGAACAAATAAATGAACGGATCAACCAACGAATGAAAACATCGAGGGGAAGTAAAGCGAAAAAATATATGGATTAGCAGAATGGTGATTTGCGGTGAAATTGTGATTGTTGCATTATTCCACTGGAAGAGTACTAGTTCAATGGCAGTTCTATTTCCACCTCTTCCATTCAGACACACAGAAAATCGCTGGCTTGAGCGCAGTGCACACACATCCACTTTATAGGAATTGCAATGCACAAATATTTGGCCAATAGGTGACTATGAAGATAAATACATGGTAAAGCTGAGGGGGATTGAAAGACAGAAATGAGAGAACCTGAGAAAACATATTGCATTTTTTTTTGTCGACAATACATTTCACATTGATCGACCGGGAATTGAACTCCAGTCCAAGTGGTGTCCTGCGAGCGGTGCAACCGCTTCACCACGGATCGACCTTCAGTTCAGGCGCGTCCTCTTTCACTCAAACGCACGCACGCGCGCACAGTGGCAGAGCCGCAGAGCGCTCGCCGGATTGAGAGGGGAGCGGATTGTATCCGGCGATGCCACACATCTTCCGGCGCGCACTTCGCTGCGCCTGCATTATTCAGCTGCGCCCGCTCGCACCTGCGCCTCGCCTCTCCTCTCCTCGCCGCCCGCGCCCTCTCGCGGAGGCTGCAACCAGCCTTCGCCATCATCCGCCCGCAGCAGCCGGCGCCTCCCCACCCTCCCCTCCCCGCTCTGCCGCCCCCTCGGCCCTCCGCTGACCACGCACATGTGCTCGCCGCCCGGGAACAGGGGGTGACAAAGTGCGACTCGAGAGGCAGTACAGATGACGGCTCATCGGTCGCTGAGAGCGTTGGCTTCTGCGGCTGGAGTCAGTAGCTGCTTGGCTGTCCGGGAGGCACCGCGTCCTAGATACAGGTGTCAAAGTTTCGGCCACCGTTCAGCGACCTTCCTCATGGCGAAATACGTCTTCCTCATGGTGAAATGCTCCTTCCTCAGAGCAAAATGCACCATCCTCAGGGTGAAATGCGCCTTCCTCAGGCGCATCACCCCATCCGGAACACATACAAGTAAACTTAATTCATTCACCTCGAGCCTCTGATTAGCTAGTGGTTGCGAAGCACGAAACCGCGTGAAATTTGAAGGTAGAACTATTGAATTACAGGTTTTATTTCAAGGAATTGGCTGCACTATTCTTAGATGAACGTGGAGATTTAGATTTATTCGTATATCAGAAATTACTAGTTTATTCCAAATGTTATCTACGATATAAATGAGAATGGGTAATTTAAATGAAAAATTGAAATGGAAACTTTTACTACCGTCGCTATGTACACTGCTGTTCTCCCCACACGAATGGTAGTGTTTGTAAGTGTAAGTGTGTGTTTGAAGAGGAGAAGATAGGCCAAGGAAGAAAAATAAATTATCATACACGGACCGAGGCTCCGAAGCCGTTTTGTCTGAGAGCAGCCGGTCTCTAGATTCTCCTCCAAACAGAAGGAGTCATTATCGTCGATAATACTACCCTCGCAGCCCTATTATGTCGGTTCATAGGTTTTTCCTGCACGTGAATAACGATCCTCTGCGTGCCATACAGCCCGCCCAAAAGATAAAAGGCCCACAGGCCGATGATGTAAGACAATGGCCATGCTTTACGGGTAAAGAGAGGATGTGAATGACTGCACCAGCACGAGAGCACGTGAAAATCACATAAAACATTTCAACATACGACAGCGCATGCGGTGTGCACTACTTTAAGTAAGTAGTAATTAACCTAAGCGTCAGCAGTAATTTAAAAAAATTAACAGTCCAGCAGTTTGGGAAATAAAATACGAACAGTAAGGTTATTTAATTGCGTAAATATTTCCTTCTCTATCAATCTACACTCAATTATGACGAAGGCCTATTTTTGACACTAGCATCATTACCCTTACAAACCAATAACACTACCAGACCGAGCGTCCGTTATGTGTTCGAGCTTCGATGTCTTGCCTAAAGCGGTGGATAGCTGGAGAGTTGGAGAGATACCTGGAGTGAAAAACCCTGCAAATCGACGTGTTGGTCCACGCCGGATTCTCCCATCTCTAAAACGCACTAAACTCGAGAAACCATTTGACTACGAACTAGATGACACGCCCACAAAATATGAAAATCGTATTCAATAACGAAGATTGTTTTCGTGTTTGTGATCATTAGTCGCAAAACCATCCTGCGATAGCGAATCCGGCTCTCCCACCGCAGGTGCGAGCCCGGCGCTGACCTCCGCCCGCCGCAGGTGCTGGCTCCCAGCGCGCCGGCGCGGCGTGGAAGGGAGCGTGGGCGTGGGCGTGGGCGTAGCTGCCCGGGCCACATCCCCCGCCCCCGCGCCCCGCGGCGGGAGGCCCTTGATGCGCGGGATTTACGCGCGGCAGGGAATCAGAGCCGCCCGCGGGGCAGGGCAGGGGAGGGGGAGGGGGAGGGGGAATGAGGCGAAGCGGGACAAATGAGGGGAGAAGAGGGAAGTGGAGTGCAGCGGAATGACGAGAACCGACATGGTCGGGAAGGAGCGGGACAAAGAGAAGAGGGAAGGAGGAGGACAGTTCGGGGAAAGTGGAGTGAAGAGAGTGAAGGTGTAAGTAGTTGGGCATTGTGTGAGGTAGCACAAGTTTAGGGGAACACGTACTAGTACTAACACTTAGTAGCACATAAGGAAAACGAGTACTAAACGAATGCGTAACAGACCCGAAGGAACCGCAGAAACACGAAAATACATCCAATGTAGAAGCGGGAAGAAGGTGAATGTACCGGAGTGAAAAAAACAGGGAGAACTAGAGAGAGAGAGAGAGAACCTGCCGTGCGTGCTACGTGGTAAAGTGGGAAGTAATGAGGAGGAAGCTGTGAGAAGACAACCAGGAAGACAATTAGAGCAGAATTCAGCCCGGTGGTGTGACGCTGAACATAAAAAGAGAAGTGAAATGGAAAAAATAAACGAACTGAGAAGAAATGAATAAATTCAAGGAGAAATAATGCAAAGTGAAACGTGTAGTTGAGCACAATGAAGCTAGGAAGAAAGGGTGGAATAAAACACAATATAGCGGGAACGAAAGGATGCAGTAGAGCTCAATGAAGCGGGGAGGAAAGGTTGGAGTACAGCACAATGAAGTGGGGAGGAAAGGATGGAGTAGAGAACAATGAATTGGGAAGGAAAGGGTTAAGTATCACGCAATGAAGTGGGGAGGAAAGGGTTAAGTATAGCGCAATGAAGCGGGGAGTAAAGGGTGGAGGAAAGTTCAATGAAGCGGGGAGGAAAGAGCAGAGAGGAGCAAAATGAATCTGTGAGGAAAGGGGGTTGAGGAGGTCAATGAAGTGGGGTGAAAAGGGAGGCGGAGAGTGGGGTGGTGCAGCATGAACCGGGACAGGGCGATGCAGGACAGGACGTAGAGGAAATGTAAACAAAATTACTAATATTTTACAGGAGAAAGGAAGAGAAAGGAAAGATTGCGAGCTGTGGCGCTTTTGTTAGGGTATAACTCCAACGTTCGCTTTGTTTTGATCGCAAAAACTTCGGAAAACTACCGATCAGAGCACCCGGCCGCTAGAATTCTTACAGTGCACTATGAGAATATATCTCTAATATTAATATTTACATTAAAGATGTTTTTATACATTATTGCATCCTTGAGAACATGTACTTCATATAATTGTTGTGTGTCTCAAAAAGAAACGTGTCCTGATAAAATAAGCTCAAATTTGTGCATTTTCATAAACACTCACACGCCGTTTTCTAGTAAACAGCTCCGATTTCGTTTAAATGTTTCGTAAGGGTAGTGCTAATTGCAATGAATAATATGGCCATTTTCATTTATTATTTGGTATTTGAAAAAGAATTAATCTTTTGAAATATCTCTCACGCCATTAACATTAAAGGTAAGAGCATTTTCATACATTGTTGTATTTGGAAGTACAATTTTCAGAAACGTTCAAAAGAATTTTTCAAAAGAATGACTCCAATTTATTTAAATTAAAATTTGCATACAGGGCTCTTCTCTAATATTCTTAGTCATATTTCAGTTCTATTTTACAGGAGCGAACAATTAGAATGCTTAGGTAGTTAGCGGTGGAAGGAGGGTGTGGTACTGAAACGCTAGCCCGGAAGAAGGACGAGAAAGTCTTTTTATTCTGTAGCACAACTAATAAACTATTTAAACAACCTAGGAGCAAGATAGGTATACGAAATTTCCTTTTTCAAACAATGATGTTTGGAATACAGGTTTTGGTAACATAATATATTTCAGTGTCACTATATCGATATTTTGGACATATTTGTCAATCCGTTAAGAGTATGTGGGAAGCATTCAATATTAACTACTGTACTAGAAGTTGAAAAATTTACGTTCAGCCGCTAAAAAAAGAAATGCATAAAACCTAAATGTGCCAGCTTCAAAAATAAGTCAAATGTCTCACAAAAAGTGTGTTTTATTGTTCACTAATTTCGTTGCACATTCTAACTCTTATTTTCAGCAAGAATATCTTCCAAATAAATAGTAAAATATCAGTTATTGTGATAGAACTTCACAAATATGTAACATTGACATTCTAGGACTTCCAGTTGTAGTACTGTTTATTGATTGCAATGAGTTATTTTACCGTACGCGTTACGCAAATAAGTCATTGCCGTATAAAACAACTGGGAACAGCAAAATAAACGAAACACTGAAGCGACATAGGTCAACATGGCTGCCACCGCGTTCTGCGTTTTGAGAATGATACAAAGAGTACAATTTTCAAGAATTCGCACTAGAAAATAATGCTCGAAACCATTATGAAAGTGTCTTCAGCGTACGCATTTCGAAATGGAGGACTCCTCCATCAACCTCTTACTTTCCGTACAATTACCCAAATCACTATAAGCCTCAATTCGAATGTTTTATCCCGTTCTATGACGCAGGGAAAGTACGAAAACAGTGTTAGTAGTACGGGAATCGAAATAAATGTCCTACACGGTGCGTCGGCGCAATTGCTCTGTTCTGCGCCTGACACGCCCTCGCAAATCAGTTGACTTTCTACTCGGTCGTCCGCCAAAACATCAATCGCCTACAAAATGAGCGAATGAAACGGCTCGAGGGCCTGTCAAAGAGCTGCGAGCGCGAGCGACACGTCATCGAATTGGGCTGCCGCGCGTCAAAACACTGCGGCCCAGACAACTTCCGGAAGAGAGCAAAAGTGTGCGCACATTGTGTACGCGGAGGTTGGCAATTTCTCTCCCTCTCTCTTGGGGGGTGCAGCAACCCGGTCGGAATGGCCTGACATCCGATTACTCAAAGTTGTGGCACAGTCTTTTGAATTCATGGAGAGAGGGACGTACGACGACTAGACCTCACATTTTAGGGCATATTCCTATTTAGTTCCTATATGAGGTTGTAAAAAGTAATTGCAGATGTTTACGAATAATGAAAAAAAGGTCTACTGATAATATCTAATAATGCCTAAAATGTCCTAAAACGGCAGTTGATGCACATTTCAATTTTTTTGCCTAAATCAGCCTAAGTCAAATAATTTCGATGATAATTTGTTTTACCAACATGTAAATACTTTCCCGAATTTACCGTAAAGTGCATATTCCCTGATCGAATTCTCAATAAACTACACAGACATCTCTCACCCAACCCACCAAACATAAGAAGCTCTACAAGTCAATATAAAGTGGATGTTCTATGGTCGTCACCGATCAGCACGCACTTCTGAGACAATTGCACTATTACCGGTGCAGCTGCCCTGTTGACAGGTTGAGAATAAAAAAGTGTAAAATAATGAAATCAATGAAAGTAAATGAAAGTGAAAAAAATAAATGCTTGAAGTCACTCTCATCAATGTAAAAATACTTGTATTTCTCCCGGAAAAAAGAATGTATCTAATTTAAATCTTTGGTGATTACTTTTAGATTCCAGAAACATAACTTTTCGTATTTTATTTTGTTTTATATCGGATTTTAGCATTTTTTAATATATTTATGAGTGTATAAGCCGTTTTTATAGTCGACACTTATTTTTGAGGAACACTGAAGTATTTACTATTGTCACATTTACAATTCATAGTCATCACTTACGCGTTTGCCTAAGCATTCACTTATTCTTATAAGTCAGCTTATCTGTATCCTTAAGTGGGCCCTTATTCTTCAACATGGAGTAACATCAAAGATTTTTATGAGTGGTTCTTTGGTATTCTTGAAATCAATATACTAAAACGATATTTCAGAGACATGAAAAGTTGTTTGGAAATACATAGACAACAAGCATTGAAGAAGAGATATCGTTTTGACAAGGATACGGTTTTCTACACCATCATTTCAACTGTAGATCACCAGGGTGATCTACATATGATTTGATAAGATGATTTTGTAGGTTGTTCTACGAGGACCATGTTTTATAGATTATCATACAATAATGATCACAATGCATCATGTCACAAAGTGTTTTTGTTGGTTTTTTTATAGATGATATGTGCAAATCTCTATAGAATAAGTCAATCCTCAGTTGGTAGAATCATTACAGAAATATCTGAAGTGGTATCAAGAAATATTAAAAACTTCATAAAATTCCCTTCATGAGTTATACAAATATCGTACGCCAATAATTATACTTCCTAATCACGCAAAATTGGAAAATTTCTACCAATAGCAAATATTTGCACAGAACGTAAATAATCGAAACAATGAAATGAAATTAATAATTTATTTTCTGTTGAAAGTCTGTCGATGGAATCAGATGCTATTCATACGCTCAAAAGAACCGCCAAAATTGTAAACAAGATTGACACGGCCTTCTAGATTCGTATCTAGTAACCAATAAAGCAATGTTGCCAAATATTATGTAGCGAAATATTGCCTGAGTGCGACTCTCGGATACGTATTGTCAGTGAATACGAAACTCATGCTCATTTCAAGTAAATGGTTATTCCTTAACTCTTTACTTATCGTATAAGTGTCGACTATAAATATGACCCTAAAAGTCACTTTTCAAGTCTAGTAATGCCTAATTTCATAATTTTATTTTTTAAATCACTGTTTTGTGCCTAAATCATCCCTGATTTGTGCCTAAACTTCCGAGGACTAATAATGACATATATAATGGTGACAGGTAGTTTGGCACTTGGACTATCTCACTTTCACGAAAAAAATAACTTTTTTCTGTAACCTCTTAGCGTTATCATTCTTTTTCCCGTTTAAAACATTTTTTAAAATATAAAGTGGAGAAGAACCACGATTTTTGCGACAGCTAGTATATAACATGTAGGCAAATAAAAAAAAAATAGTGTTGGACTATAAAACCAGTGGTGGTTCAACACCACAAACTTTCTCACAGCAATTCTCAATTTTCGAAAATTCAGATAATTCAACTTAAATTACACCTGTGCCATTTTTAAGTGTATTTTACTCAATAAGTGGAAAAATAAAGAAAATTGTAATATTTTGTAATTTTTCAATAAATTTCATTAACTCCTAGCAGAAATTACGCAAAACCACTCGTTGTTTTCAAAATATTAAATACTACATTTTTAGGAATTTAATTTTTAGAACAAATTTTATTTAAGGAAAGTACCTTAGTCAGCCCTAATGTACTATTGTAATGCTAAATTTTGAAATAATCAAGATGTCACCCAAAGTGAGACCTGTACCAATTTTTTAGGGTCCTTTGCTACGTATGAAGAAAAAATAAAGAAAAATATTTCGGGGGTTCATGAGAAAATAATTCTACAAAAATAGCCAATAAAACACGGAAAGTTAAGTGAAAGCTACTCATATTTTGAAAAATTATACACAATATTATTTCAAGATATATTATTGAATTTCATTGGGGAAAAATACATAATCAATATTGTGGATGTATAATAACGCAGAAAATTTTAAACTCTCGCAATTTTTAAAAATTCCGATATCAACGAAAATGGAACCAGCGTCATTTTCAAACGACCTTTAGGATATCTGAGAACAAACTTCAATCAAAACAATTGGAACCAATTTTTGCACAATATTCCTTTAGACAAGAAGAAGTAAGAATATCATTTATCCACATTTTCGTTATCATAGTCCGAAAATAAGAGTTTTCTGTCTAAAAAGCCGTTGATTTCCGCCACAGCATTACAATACTTTCTCTTTACTACGTAAGTATGTAAGGCGAGAAAGTTAAAATTAGTAACGAGAAATACAAAGCCGTTTTTGATTACAAGTCTTCACCTGGGGAACACAAAAACTATTCAACAGATGAAGATTTTCTATCACTTCTCGAACCATTCTTACTTTTTTTAGTTTTGAGCCATGAAATGCGTCAACAAGTAAAACTTTAATTGAGCATATTTTTCTCTTCACCATCTCCAATTATTTTGCCTTGTGTTATCCTAAATCTCTTATCTCCTGCACAGTTTGATATTGATGCCGTCCTCCAAAGAACATCCATATACATCTTAATAATCTAAAGTAATCAATTCTAAGTATTAGGCGATTGGCATTAAATAATAGTAAACCACCTAAGTAACGATTACAAGGTAACAAGATCAGCGAAGTTAACGAGAGGTACGTTCAAAGTTCAAAGTTAACGAGAGGTAACATTCAAAGAATTCTTTAAATGATGTGATCAACAATAAAGACATATTTATTGTATTAATATTGCATGGTTATTGTATTGTTTTACCCCATGTTCGCCTGTGGCATGCCAATCTAGAGCAGACGCGGAAAACTTTTATGTCTCCATTATGCTTGTTAAGTGACTTACCACTGTCTAACCCCAAATGGTTCATTTACAATAAAAATATTTGTTTCATTCATTATTTCATTTCAACGAGGTTTTGGGAGGCTCGTGACTTTCGTGTCAGCGCCCTCCGGATTCGCCACCCAAAAGGCCGTCGCTGCTGCTCCATTTCGCATCGGATTGAGTTGAAACGCGCCAACCGCGGTTGACCTTTGGGAAGCGGCTGGAACCAAGCGGGCCAGCGACCGGCGCGGGATCAAACGGAAGTTAATCATGGCGCCGCACGGCCCATTCGCGCGTCTTCCAGCTGTGAATCAAAACGATGGCACTCTGCCGAGCGTGACGGGTGGATTAAAGCGCTTTGGCGTTTCATTTTCAGAGGTACTTTTTACGAGGGTCTTTGCGTTCAATCTGAGTAGAAATGCCCTACATCCTACTCGCACCGACAATAAATATTCATATTACGCGTTCTTAAAAGCATTTGAAGAATTAGAATTTAAATTGTAAGGTGCTTTAGCTTAAACCATGCATTAAAGTCATTTCTTCCTATATGATGCATTTCATTTTAACTACATGCATCGTAAAATCAAATACATTTTAAAGAAAGGGCTCATGAGTAAACGCTCCTTTCCCGAAGAGGAATATGACGCTTTCTTTCGTCAGAAACGCGTGTGTGTACCTTATTTTGGATACATTAGAAGCTATTCCTTCCGTTTTCGTAATGTGGTTTATTAGTTCTCTATTTCCATAGAGATTATCCGCCCAATACTATCGAGAAAGTGAATCGATATTTATCGAAGAGACTGTCAGTCAAAAAACCAAAGTTTGGAAGAAATTGAAAAAACTATTTAACATCAAAACCATGTAATAAATGGTGCTTTTATAGTTATAGTATTGATCATGTCAGTGAAAGAGAATGTAATTACATTAGATACTTTCCTTTTTTAATTTGGAATGTTCGCGACTGACGTTGTTTTAAAAAGTTCTGAAATAAATTATTGTATTTTCTACTTTGAAGTTTCTTTTAATAGAGTTTTGCCAAGAAATAGATAAAATATTCCGCATATTTGTATACACATGTCATAACGTATTTCGAACCCATTTATCAAATTAATGTTAAGCTGATCAAAATTCTTTCTTCTTTACCTTGAATTCTCATTTCTCATCCAGTAAAGATTCAATAACAACTGGCCACAAGTATATTCTCAAAAAAGTCAGTATACACACCAGAAACCTGCTTGTCTGTACTGCCTTATTTTCTCAATGTCTATCTTCGTTGACACGTTGATAAGAAGTTTTCCTGAACGCTAAGCTGGAATGAATGGAAGTGTAAAATCTCGAGTTTGGCCAGTATGATGTGATAGATGAGGCTTCTTATGATCTTGTACCATTGTATGTACCATCTTATATCTGATTTGTCTGTGGAATGATGCCAACTGCTGACAGAAAATGTGACTTTGATCCTTCTTGATGTATATTTTGTATCCCCTCAGACAAATCTCTTTTATAATCATATTTTACAGGCGATGTACACACAAAGTCTGGTTTTTATTTTGACTTGTGCAATTGAGGGAGAAAATTCAAAGCTCAGTAATATTCATTGGTAAATTTTGTTTCAAGTAGTAATTCAAGAATATTTGCGTGAAGTAGTATTTCAAGCGTATTTGAAATAAAATCAGTTAATATGCTCTCTTCTCAAGTCCTTTACACTTGAAAGAAAGCTGAAAACGGTGCCATCTCCTCACTTATCTTCCGAGACTTAACCTATTAACTAGAGCTTTCAAGTCTCTCATTTTCTACCTAATTTACCGTACGTCAAACATCGAACATAAAGTTCTGACACATGCTACTTGTCATGCTCCGCCGACTATAAACTGTCATTTAAATGTTGCAGAATTGACTCCGTGGGATTCGTTTCTAAGACGTCATTGTTTCAATTTCAAAATATCTATCAAACATTGAAAAATTAAATCTTATTGTTCTTTTCTAGGAAAATTACAAAAAACTGTCCAAAGATAGACACAACGGCCACTACCAAAAGTTATTAAACCCTAATTTTTGCAATCTGTAAAATGGAAATAATAGAGTAACAATATCTTGAGATTAAGAACTAATAAAAAATGCATTCAATATACTTAGCGACTTTGCTTGCTTTCAAGATAATCCACCTAGATTTGAAAGCATTGGTTTTCCTTGATGATTTACATATGATGTTCTTTATTTCTTGATGATTTTTTTTATTTCGTTACGTCTGTATTTCTCTTTTACTACCGTTTTCTCTTCCACTAGCACTATCGTTATCACGAATTCTAGCACGTCGAATGAATGTGAGCGACCAAGCGGGAGAGCGAGAGCAAGGAAGAGCGGGAGAACGGGAGTGAGGGGGTGCAGAAAAGCGGGAGAGTGGGGGAGTAGGAAAGCGGTAGAGCGGTAGAGCGGTAGAGCGGGAGAGCGGGAGAGCGGTAGAGCGGGAAAGCGGTAGAGCGGGAAAGTGGTAGAGCGGGAAAGTGGTAGAGCGGGAAAGTGGTAGAGCGGGAAAGCGGTAGAGCGGTAGAGCGGGAAAGCGGTAGAGCGGGAAAGCGGTAGAGCGGGAAAACGGGAAAGCGGGAGAGTGGTAGACCGGGAAAACGGGAGAGCGGGAGAGCGGTAGGGTGGGCGAGTGTGAAAGCGGGAGAGCGGTTCTGCGCGGCAGAACGGGAAAGGGAGAGAGCGGGAGAACAGAAGATCTGGAGAACGGGAGAGCGGGCGGGCAGTTCTGGTGTCGCGAGGGCAGAGGTCGCGGCGGCTGGCGGGGGGGGGCGTGGGCGGCGCTTAGCGACGCGCGGCGCACGCGGTGGCGGCGCGCGGAGTTTACCGGGGAACGGCTTGCAAATATGGACCGTAGTTTTCTGGCGCGGGCGCGGGCGCCTCGAGCCCTGCAACTTAGAGCGGACACGTGAACTCGGTGCACTGAACAGGATAGTTTCAATTACTATGTTCCGCCTGCACATAAAATGGGCAGTCGGGAGACAGCATACACCAACGTTGTTTTCTGGATTGGTTTCATGTAGTTAGAAATTTGGATTGAAATGACAATCATCTGAATTAACAGAATATCGACATAAGTAATTTGGAAAATGAAGAGAATCGTATTGTTTTGTAAAATGTAAAACATGAATGTGAAAATACGTATCCCTTGCTTACACACGTGAAAGTATAAGGAAACACAGTTACTAATCTCACTTTATTGCAACGATGTTGAATGAAATGAAGTCATTCCAGAGTAGATTAAATTTGGAGGCAACGTCGGAAGGGAAATGAAGATCACGGTTGACATAAAATTTAATATATACTAATGTATACAGACAAGTGCGTTGACTAACTGCGCGATAATCTCCGAATCTACCGCACCAATACTGATGAAGCTTTTGTGATTGGTTTATTTAATATCCTGGAGTACTACAGGCTATGATTTATAATCATATATCTTAATACATTTACAAAATAATTAATTCGCTTAGCTTTACATCACGGACTCAAGTGTATCAATAGTTCAGTTCGCACCAACAGAATATATCGTATGTGATCTCCTACTGATTTTATCAATGCACATAATTGCGAATTTAGAGGACTGTTTGCTTATTTATGCTGTCAATTGTTTAATCCAAAATAATTCTAAGTTTTCTCCGCTTTAATTATAAAAGTAACTTCGATACTGATTTTAATTGCGGGTATGAGTGCATTAAGAGTTGAAGAGGCGAAATGTTTGGAAGAGGTAATTTTGTGCTGGATGTGGATATTGGCGTAAAAAGTTATGAATGCATACATGTTTTGTTGTAGTAAATTAAGCATAATTAATATGTATTTGCAAGTTGAGCGAGCGACAGTGAGACCGAAAACATTATTAAAGATTTTCATGTTATGCTGAAGTTCACAGATGGATAAATTTTTGTAGAGAAATCTTTTAATGTAGTGGATAGTAAAAGCTTACATTTGGGTGTTGATGGAATGATTAAATTAGTGAAAGTTCGGCAAGAATATGATTTGTAGTGAAATGGTAGTATAATTAAAGTAAAACAATAATGGTAAATGAATATTTGGAGATATTAAATGTGTGACAATGCTGGTTTCCGAAGTTATTTTTTTTAGGTAATACAAAAGTTGTAAAGCAGGGAGCAACTGTGGTCTCAGAATTTTTGAGAACTTATAATTATTTAAGGCGTTAATGACTCCTTTTCGTCGACCACTATTTAACAAGAATACTAAAACCCACTATTAGAATTCAATTAAAATTATTTTGATTATTTTTAAACGTCGATTGACTTTGGTAAGATTAATTTCAAACTTTTCTTTATAAATATGTGAGAAGAAAAAATGGTAAAAAACTAAGTTTTATAATGTGATAACTCATTGAAAGTATTGTTATAATGTATAAAATTTTGCCAAAAATATAAGTTAAATTTATTTTGAGTTCATATTTGTTTATTATTTTCAGTTATAAAGTGAAATAAGTTTGCCGACAATATTCAATAACAATAAGAATTAAATATATTTTAATGAGAAAGTGTTTTAGTGAGTATAGAAAATCGGGTATTTTTAGATTGAAGGAAGGCAGAGAGATGCCGGGAAGGACGGAGGGGAGGTAGAATAGAAAGACGAAGGCTCCGACATAGGGCGGGAATAAATGGAATTCTTCTTTCTGTTTAATAAAACATCTTTATGAAAAATACCCCGGCAACGTGGGGCCTTCAGCTAGTGTTTAAATAATTAAATGAGAATACATTATGTACAAAACTTACACTAGTTTGTATCTCGTAAGTACGTAGTAAGGCGAGAAAATAAAACAAGTTTGCAGATTGTAGTGTAGAGGTAACGTATACATGTTATTCTGCAAAACAATGTGCCATCGGATACAACCCAAGAACAATTTGTTCTAAGTCGGTACAATCGGATTTCCAACTATCCAACTAGTATCCATTAAAACATTTCTGAATAATTTTAAAATCTCTAATTGGCATATGTATAGAATGCGAATATTTCTCCAGCAAGTCCAATTTTGTTGTATCAAAAGCAAGAATTTTGGGAACGTTTGCTATTCCAAAGCCGACAAATGTATTACCACAAAACAATAATTAACAGCTGTCCTGTGCGATCATTTTGCTCTCTGTAAATCATTGTTTAAAAAAAGCTTGAAACTAGATCCTAACTTGCAACGTCTAGCTATTGAACAATTTTATATCACCATTATAAAAACGGTACTGGTCGTGAGTGAACAATCTAATACTGCTAAACATAAAATTAAGTTACATCAGAAAATCAAACACACATCTTACATTTGTTGAGGAAAATATTTTTTGTATCTTTTCCTTCAGTTTCATTTCACAAAGTTTTCGAGATTACGACTGAGAGTTTTCAGACTGCTCGATTTTCACTTCCATTGCAGCAGAATTGGAGTTCACACAAGAACTAACTCTGCAAAACTGTAAGAGATCAAAAAATACTTTATCTTATATAATAAGGCTTAATAAATACTACTAGTAGCAATTTAGGGCAACAGACCCAGCGTTTAAGGGTCTAGGATGAATCGTTTGGGAATTATGCGTGATGGTAAAGAGTTTTCGTGCATACAGCGAGTCGGAGGTGGCAATTGCACCTTCTTTTACCCCATAAACAACTGCGACTACTATTTTTTCATCTTAATACGTTTTATTCAGAAGCGAGGGATAATTTCGTATCCTTAAATAGCATCATTTGGGGATTTGTGTCCATGTTTCCCTATACCCGCATCTGTATTTAGTGTACGGGGAAAATATCTTTATTTAATGTATTATTAGAGGAAACTGTTCTCCAAACTATACGTGAGTGCAAACTCTCAATTTATATAAAAATATTAAGATTGTTTCTTGTGTAAAAAATCCTAGGGGTTTACTCAAAACGATAACAAAATATTGCATCAAAATATGGTTCGTAATAGTGTACTACAAATGTTCTCAACTGACATACAATAAATAACTTAAAACTCTATCCACGCATCGGCAATGTTGTTTTTATCCTTTAATATTCTGCGCATTAAATAAAACCAATTGGATGAAATGTGGGAAGCAGTATTCCTTATTCGCAACTTACTCTCTCAAATATAAACGCGCATCCATCGTACATATTTCCTATGAACAACACGATCTCACCAACAAAGTCAATTGCAATGTGTGCATCACCAGCAGTGTCCACCCGCTTCCGGTCCTCATTAACCCTCAGGTTGCCAATTCGCCTATGCTGTTCCTATTGCCACCGCCTTAACCTGTAGCAAACATGTCACCATCTCCACTCCAGTGCTGAAAACCCCAGTCGTCGCTGCCAGCACTAAAGACGCCGTCGCCGACGCTACCGTCACAGCCCACATACCCGTTCCAGCCATTTGCCCCGCCGCTACCCGACATACTCGTTCTAGCCATTTCCACTACCACCACCTTACATACTTCTTACACCTATTTCCACTGCATCCGCCCAACTCACTCGTCTCAGCCATTTTTACCTCCCGACACTTGCACCAGCCCTTACCACAGCCACCGCCGCGACCCACTCGTCCCTGCCATTTCCACTGCCACCACCCGACACACTCGTCCTGGCCATCTCCACCTCCACCATCCGACACACTCGTTCAAGCTATTTCTACCGCCGCCGCCGCGGTCACCGATGCCACCGCCGCCACTGCCACCGCCATCGCTGTGTGTACCGCGGGCCGTAACTGACATTCGTCTCACAGCGGCCATTTTTATAACCCTCCCGATCACTTGCAACGCAGCCCTTACCACAAAGCCAGACCTTCGCCCGACCACACTCGTACCCTCTGCCATTTCGACTGCACCGTGTGTGGGGGTAACGTGCCGGACGATCGTGGGGTATTGGAAGGAGAGTGGATGGTAATGATAACATATTTATGACCTTTCTGCTAGCGAGCAGGCAGAAGCGACGTCTGACGCGGAGCAACACACACTTCACAGAAGTGAGAGCTCGGAGGCCCTGGCCATCTCCACTCTGCAGCGACCAGATGGCTGAGTGGCTATGTGGGAGATTGTCGGTGTCGACACCACGTCGTCAATGGTGCTAATTTTCTACCGCGGCCGCCTCTGCAGATTCGCCGCGGCTCCAGATTACCGGATGCCACTGGGAGATCGCCTCCTGACGCTTGCGAAACGGCCAGGCCATGGCCATCAGGGCCCACCGAACATTTCGTCTCAGCACTTTCCAGCTTCGCCCTCCCGACACATTCGTTCTAAGCACATTTCAGCCGTGTCCCTGCCGCCATCGTCGCGTCAAACCCAGTCCATGGCAGCCTCTAAACAGATCTGCACGAGCCACCACCCCGGTCGGCTGCGTGGGGGGACCGCACGCCTCCGGGCGTTGCTGCTGGCGGCGGCGGGGCGGGGCGGGGCGGGCGGGCACGGGCGACGGCGAGGGGCACGAAGCCGCCGGCGGCGGCTGGGCGGCGATGCGCCGCGCGCTCGCTCGCTCAATAGGCTTGGTTTTTGCCGTGCGAGGCCTTTCTCCGTCCGAAATACGCAACCGCCACGCCACGCCTCTTGCCTCTCGTGGTGATGAGCCGTATGATCGTACGAGTTTAGTGAATGGGTGTGTTTGCTGTATGTAGGAGGCCAGGGAGTAAATACCGAACGTTGGTGTTATTGGGTGGTGGGAGATGTATTATCGACAAAGGGCGCACGGCGGAACGCTCTCTGGAACGGCCAACGCGGCAACTTGCCTTATTCCACAAG
>BOPP01000051.1:4138278-4158174 GCA_017312745.1 Gryllus bimaculatus | reverse complement strand
TATCTATGTTGTCCGCGGTGTCTATGGTGTCCGCGGTATCTACGGTGTTTGCGGTATCTATAGTATCGTTAGTGTATTTATTATTCATGGTGTCTATAGTATATATGGTGTCTATAGTATATTTGTTGTCTGTGGTATCGATGATGTCTATGGTATCGATTGTGTCTATGGTACGGATGGTGTCTAATTGTATCGATGGTGTCTATGGTATCTATGGTTTCTATGGTGTCTATTGTATCTATGGTGTCTCTGGTACCTATTTAGTCTATGGTATCTATGGAGTATCTATGGAGTATGTATGGTGTATCTATGGTGTATCTATGGAGTATCTATGGAGTATCTATTGTGTATCTATGGAGTATCTGTAGTGTATCCATGGAGTATTTATAGAGCATCTATGGAGTATCTGTAGAGTATCTATTGAGTATCTATTGAGTATCTATGGTGTATCTTATGGAGTATCTTTGGTGTATCTTTGGTGTATCTATGGTGTATCTATGGAGTATCTATGGAGTATATATGGAGTATCAATGGTGTATCAATGGTGTATCTATAGAGTATCTATGGAGTATCTATGGAGTATCTATGGAGTATCTATGGAGTATCTATGGAGTATCTATGGATGCAGACTTTTCTCTGCGACAGATTACAAACATCGCCATGATGCAGTAGGAAATATCCGTCACCACACTTCCTCATCGCTTTTGCTCGCGAGTACTCTCGCATTATCGCTCTCGCTCGCATCACCACATCTATTCACGCCCCTCCCCGCTCTCTGGCACCCCGTCAATGCACGCACCAACCCCGTCCACGGCTCCTCCCACCCGCTGGCGCCCCTTCACCAACGCCCCGCCCTCCCCGCTGTTCCGCTGCGGCTTCCCTCGGGACTCCGCGTGGCGCCCTCCCGTGAGGCCGCCCGGCACCTCGCCTCGCAGCTATCACGTGACTACAGACGCCGAAGCCACGCAGCGCCTGCACAGCTTCACGCCCTCCGCCCTTCGCGCACTCGCCGCCAACGACCGCCGACGCGGAATTCCAAATGGAGATCAATGACTACATGACTTTTTTGAAACAAAAACAAGAGATTAGTAAACATAAATTTACATTATCTTCCTGCATACATCTAAAAAACGCAATATTATTATTTATTATTTTAATACCATTATTATTACTATTAATATTAGCGTCATCATTACTATATATATATTATCACATGGTCCATATGCCACTGTATCTCGATACTTTTAACGAGCGGAGCTTATTTTGTTATCTTCTCAACATACTTCTTTTGAAGTCGTTATCGTATTTGGTATGGCTATGTCCATCAGGTAGGTTTGCCTTTTCGTCTTGTGTACTAGAACTAAATCAGGCCGGTTGTGAGGGGAGGTCTGGTGTGCGTATGAAAATGGTTCTGTCCCAATAAAGTGGTTATTCATCATTTTCGAACACATTTTAGGTATTATTATTAATATTATTAATATTAATATTATTCTTTTTTCGGTTTACTCACTTAGTAGAACGTTAGATCAATATGGTTTTTTTTTACGTTTCTTCCAATATTCCTTTATTCTTTGATATGCCTTTGCCTTTTTTCTCTCTTCTGACACTTTTGACCTTTTGATTTTTCAGGGAGTCTGTGCTCATTTCGAACTATTTTTCTGAATTGTTCATTTTCAGGAATTTATCAGGAATTTTTATATCATTCAAGTCTTTGGATTAATTTCAATCCAATTGCTCTTAGATTTCCTTATTAAAAGAACTCAAATATCTGTTTAGTTAGGTACTCTTCCTATTCATTCTAAAGATATGGCCACATAAAATTAATTCTCCTCTTTCCCATTGTATCTGCGAGTCTTTCCATTTTCTTTGCAGAAATCTTTATTAGTGAATAACTTAATTTTTTCTTGCCCGTGTCCCGTTTGCCCGTGTACTGATCTCGTATTCACCTGGCATTGATCAAATTGACAGTAGTGTGTGGAAAACTACCAGTTAAAGCAGCAAACCAACAGAATTTTCTTCCAGACAGACACTGACCAGACTGACACAGACTTTGACCTAGGTAGAGTCCACAATCCGCCACTGTCGGAATTTTGATCCCTAGGATCTTCCGGTCGGAGTGACTGAGACCCCGGTAACGCTGGCTGTGAGCTGGGCACCCTAGGAGGAGACGCAGCGCCACGGGCGAATGGCTAGTGCTTCGAGGGCTTCCCAAAGGGCGCTGAGCGTAGAAAGGAAGTGGCGTGGCGAACCCTCTCGGTTGGGGCCTTTCCATCAATTGGCTATTTAGGAGGCGCCATAAAACTTTGAGGCGCGGCGCCGAAGGGCGAAATTAAGTTGTAGGCGGCGCACGCAGCGCGCGATCAGCCCCGTCTGGACGGCCGCCCCACCCCGCCTTTGCCCGTCCGCCAACCCGCTATTCCGCGCCACGCCGCTTCCCACCCTGTCGCGCTCGCCCCCTGCGCCGCCCCCTTCCCCTCGCCCTAGTTCCAACCCGCCCCGCTTCACCCCCGCCCCCCGCCTGAGTCACGCCCCGCCCCCGCCTGCCCCCGCCTCACTGCCACCCGCTACTTCGCCGACCTCGCCGCTCCCCACCCCGCGCCGCACAAAAATCCGCCCTCGCCAACCCCGCCCCGCCCCCAAACTCCAATCCCGCCCGCTCATTCCCGCCCAGCTCCGCTCCGCCCAGCTCCGCCCGCGTCCAGCTCCGCCCCGCCCCGCCCAGCTTCCCGCCCCGCCCCACCCAGCCTTCCCGCCCCGCCGCTCAGCTCCGCAAGCGCCTCCGCCCCGCTCATACCCGCCCCCTCTCATCCCCGCCCCGCCCCGCCTTGTCCATTCCCTGTTCTCATCCCGCCCGCCCCGCCCATCCCACCCTACCTCCCCCGGCATTCACGTCCCTCGCACCCTCCCGCGCCTCGCCTACAACCACCCTTCGCCTCGCTCCTGCCGTTAACGAGTTCTCCGTGCTACGTGGCCGCGGTATTAGCCGGGAACCTGGGAGCGGAGTAACGAGAAGCAAGGGAGCGGGCGGGATCGGAGTCATGGGAGAGGTTTTAAAAATGCGTGAGAGAAGGCTGAGGTGAGCATGAAGGTCAATCGAGGATGACCCATGAGACTGGGGAGGTGGGAGCAGGGCTCCCCAGAAGGAGAGAAAAGAAAGTAGCAAAGTGGTGTGAGGGGAAGAACGGAAGGTTCAAGCGTGCGTGAGCTTTGAGGCCAGTGGCGAAGCTAGGGAGGGTAGGAGCAAGAGGGTTGGCGGAGCAACGAAGAGAATTCAAAAAGGGGCGGAATAGACGGCAGTTAGCACGAGAGACGGAGCGGAGCGTCGGAGGCGAAAGAGGGAGCGATAACTCGCTGACGTGGGGCAGGGCGGAGGTAGAAGAGCGATTGACCGCCGAGGAAATGGCGGCGAGTGCTCGATGGATGACACAGGGCACAAATAGAAATAGCAAATAAAGCGATATAAGTTGAATTAATAAATTTGATTGGCTAATCAGGCACGTTGGAAGCCTTCTTATATATCAACCATGTGGGAACATTCAGAAAAGTAATTGTTTATCTTGCTTTTGGCGATCTTTCCGTGTAATTGCACTACTGACAGTCCTTGCTAAATGCGTACAAATGCAAAACTCACATCTTCTCGACTATGCAGAAAAAGAGAAAATACTATGAAAGAATATAGAAATTTTTTGTAACAGGTATATCCTATCTTCACTTTCAGAAATGTTTCTCTAAAAAAATTAGAAAAATTTAAGTACATCACAGATTTAAGTGTAAGGGATAACGTTTCCAAATATGTTTATGCTGATATGCTCCTTCATTTTCTGACGCTCCACAGAAAACATCTGAATGGGGATTGGCTTTGTCCAGCAAAATAAATTTTCAGCAGAAGTACCCCCGCCTATATCCAACAATATTCATTCATCATAACTGAAGTATTTTATATTTTTAACGAAACAGTCAAATAAATAATTAAAATATTATTTACAGAGTCTTCGAGAAAACTAACATTGGTATTTTTTCTAATATAATTCCTTTCTCTCGTCAGAGAGTTTAAAAGCTCAAATTTAATCCTAGGAGCAACAACCGGTCCGCTAGGTTGCAGGCTGATCGACACGACCAGCGCGAAATAAATGCCACAGCTGCGAGGTCAAAAGACGTGACGAGACGAAAGGACTGTGCAAGCGGCGATCGTTGGCAACGATTTTTTTTGGCGAGCAAGCCTGCTGGGCGGCATCTGCTCCAGGCCCTAAGCGTAGTCGCCCTAACCGCGGCCTCGCGGGCTGAACTTTACCACGAGTGCGTGCGCCGAGTGGCGGGAGAACGCCAGCGCCGGGGGTTGGCTAAGGCGACAAGGCAAGGGGGGATGGGGTGGGCATAGGCGGTGGCACGGAATGCGGCAGGGTGGGGCATGGCGGTGGGGCAGCGGTGGGGCAGACGCGGGCAGCGGCGGGCCAGGGGCGGTGCAGGAGGTGGGCGCAGGGGTGGGCAGGGGTCAGGGCAGGTGAACGGAAATGAAGGCCTTGAGAAGCGTGTTAACGAGTGAGAGAAAAAGGAGGTATTATGTGGCAAAACATGGGCGTGTAGGGAGGAAAACATAATTAATTAGAACATGAAAATATAGATGTAGAAAAGAGCGGTAACAAAGAAGGAATAAAAGTAAAGGCGAGAGCGGCGGCAATGGATACACAGGTCACGAGAGGAATTCCAGAATTGATACGAATGCGGCTGAAAATGAGGTGTTCTGAGGAGGGTGAAGGTAGAACTAGAGGAGAGTCGACTGGGACGAGGAATCGAGTGAGAAGTAGCGGTGTGCTGGTGCATACAGAAAGAGGGCGAACGGAGGAGGCGAGTGGACGAGCCAGAGAAAACGGAGACGGGAGGAGTAAGTGAGGTAGGAGCAGGCGTGAAATTTGAGTAGAGTAGGGAGAGGAACGAATAAATTACGAGGAAATAGTAAAGACGTCAGAGAGGGAGAGATGGCAGTGGACTCGAGATGTGAGAAACGTGAAGAGAGGAGGTGGGAAAGGCGTTCGACCTCGCCCCCGCCATGCCTATTCGCACCGCCCGCTGCCCGCAAAAAACCCGACCCGGGAGCAGCGCGGCGCGCGCCTTCGCACGAAGAAAAAAACAGCGGCGCTACGCTGTCTCAAGCGCCTCCCGGGCCATTCGCTTCAATATTGAATAGCGCGCTGCTTTCTTGCGGCAGCCGACGACGCGCAAGCCCGCAGCCGGTCACTCTGTCGCTCACTTACCGGGGAGGCACGAGCGCTACAGGACTAGCAAAATCTCCTGCACAGCCGGTCTCTTATCACGCAAGCAACCGACCACAAAATGAATAATAATAATAATAATAATAATATAATACTAATAATACATAATAATAATAATAATATATAATAATAATAATAAATATAATCAAATAATAATTAATACTAATAATAATCATTACGAGTGTATATTATTTCAATAACGTGTTATGTAAGCACCCCATTTCCGGATAAACTACTTAGTCAATCGCAGAGAATGCAGTATAATTTGAAAGCTTGGAAGTCCCCAATGTCTTTTCTTTCGTGTATGTTAAATAAACATTAGTAATATGAAAAAGAATGTCGACATCACGCACTACCTGGCAGTAAGGCGGGTAGTATCAATGTCAGGCAAGGCAGCACTGGTCGAGGACTGTCGCACAGATGGTGGTTTTGAGCAGACCATGGCAGGCTAAGCCACGGCAGGCCAGGTCAGACCCGACTAGGGACAAAGTAGGCTACAGGCCAAATTCGTTTTCCAGTCTGGATAGATTGAGAAGATAAATAAATATTTTCAAAAATAAGCGGATGAAGTTTTAATCTTTCCGTGCAATTTAATCGCACGTGTTTCCACTAGTTGGACATATTGTTGAGGAATGCGTTTTCGAGAAAGTTCAAAACCGTAGTTTTGCATGAAATTAGTATTCAGAATTATTGATGTCACCCATTCACTTCTTCTATTGAACAATGATATTTAAACCAACAATTATAATATCACGGTCGTAAGAGCACGAAGGAATTAGAATGATTTATTTAAATGAGTGTTTATTTTAAAAATAATTAACATACGAAAACACCATAATTATTACTGTAAGTTATTCACATAATATATCTGGTATTATTATGTATCTGTATCAAACAAAAATATGTTTGTTGCATTTTATTTATACATTGACTATTACCACAAACGAATCGGGACGTGAACGGGGTAAAATTTTATAATATTCATTTTTCTTTCATAATTAAAATGAATGCTTAATGAATTATCTACATTTTACGACTTCATTTTGTAACTTATTAGTCTTAACAACTGCTAATTGTTAGTTTTAACCAAATTCCCAGTAAATAAGATTCGCCAACACAAAGACACAATATTAAATATTATATTTTATTCTTATATTTTTATTAATGTGGAAATATATATTTTATTAACGTAGAAATAAAAGACAAAATATATTCTTGAGAATTAGATTCAACTTTCTGACAAATACAGGCCCCTAACAACACGAATGTGTCACTAATGTTTCGTTTAAAAATCTGTCCATCTCTTCTTTAAACCTTAATTTACAATTGAGACCGTTTAGGACCTCCGGTTGCATTTTGAGATGCTTTGCTCTTCTGGGCACCCCTACTCCTTGGTACGCGTCTTCGGATGTCTCGAATTCAAGGTGAAATTATATTGACCATTTGAGTTCTTTGCCTTTCAGTTGGGAAGATCTAAATGCATTTGTCAATAGACAAGTTGAAATATTAAAATTGTTACTCACTACATTATGTAAAGTCGCTCGACGTTCTCACAAATTTAGCTATTATAAAGTATTACGATAATCCTCTATGTCATACTGTGTTTCTATTGCCCAGCATTGCATCAATTATTAATACGTCAAGAATTCCGTACTGTTTCTTTATGCAAAGATACCGAAAGGGGGAGAATCTAAAATGCATCCCACCCATAAACGAAAATTAATCTAACTCGTACTTTATGCCGTCAAACCTGATGGGAAGTTCCTATATCTGACACACAAATCTTAACCTACTATGAATACGCGAAACACACTAGTAAATCAAAGCGCTGCAATTCAAATTTTCAAGCGCTCGTTTGGAACACGTCATTTCATAACATATTTCTTTCCTCTTCTGAATTCACTATTGTAACCAGGAAATTTACCTGCCAAATGACCCAACTCCGGAATTCTAGCTCCATTTGACGTCGAACATGGCACCGGAACCTATAAGTGGTCGTTTCTGCCATGTCATTGCAGCGTAGATTAACGCAGCAAGCAAGTCTCTTTTGAATGGAGAGGACAGGGAAGGACATTATTAATGATCGGTTTCCAATAGTTTATCTAGAGATACACATAAACATTTGCAGCATTCATTCGGACATAGTTAAGTACGACCGTGAAGCTTATTGTCTTTTAACACACACTGTTTTGTTTTAGAACAATAAATTACAGATAATATTCCACGCATTACTCAGCTGCGCTGTCGTATTAATTCTATTGATTGATATACATCCGGAGTGATGTCGCGTTTAATCTCCCTACGTTACAAAGTTTGTAAATCACGAACAATTTTTATTCATAAACACATATCCGATTTTAAATCAATGCAAAAGGCATAAATCACGCATCCTATGCAATTATTTGCGTATTGTTCACCAGGCGTGTCGGGCAGACGATCGAGACCTGCTTGCTAACTCAGCCGTGCGAAGCGCTGGCTTCGCGTGTGGGCGCCAGCTGTGCAGCATACGATCATGCGGTTCTTTTAGAAATCGTAATTGACGATAAACAATAGAGCCACTGTTTGAATATTCAGTAGGTAAGCGACGTTGTTTAATACAACTTTTATCTCGAGCAAGAGATTATGTCGCCTGCTGCTCGCTGGTTTCCAAAGTATTCGATATTGTGGAAATAAATTGGTAAATTTGGAATGTATAATTAAAAATTCGATGAAGATTTAACATAAAAGCAGTTAAATGGAACATATGGTAATGTAAGTCATAGTAATAAAATTAAAAACATACTTTCCAATGGCAACTAATACACGTAGTAACAATATTAACTACTAGAATAAGTATCCCGCGTTGCCATGGTATTGATCATAGGTAATGCAATGAATGCTTTGGAAATTAAAAAAATTAATAAATTACCGATTCGCGAAGCGAGGAGGGGATTTATCTGAGAATTTCCAAAGCATAAGAGGTATATGATAGAAGTATTTCACAAGTGAAATTATGTCCAACAGTTCCAAAATGCGCCAAATATTAAAAATAACTGAAAGCATATGCTAACATCAGAGGTTATATTTAGATACATGCACTGTTTACTGGATATCGTCCTAGTGATCGTTGTATAACGCCTCCTATGATAGATGAGTCACAGTCTAGTAGGTAGAAGCGGTAAGAAAAATAGTTCTAAAAAATCGGTAAACTTTTTGAGATACGCCACCCTAATTGGGTCATTTTGCAAGTATAGTTAAACACTATTGATTTAAATTTTAACGAGTGGAATGGTCACAATAATTTATTACGCACGAAACTATATTCCATCTATGCCCGCCCCGCCGCGGATTCTACTTGCATCTATTCTATTGTATTACTGCCCCGTCTGCCTCAACCTCTCTTTGCCTTGCTCCCATTCGGAAAGACCCTGTCTTCCTCACTCACTTTCCCACTAAAAATGTTTATATTTTTTAATTGGAGTCGGTGCCTCCGAACGTCCCGCACCTTATAACTAAAAATAATTTTAAAATGTAACAAAAAAATGCATGTAGTCTTATTTTTTGTGAAATGTTATGTATTTTTCCCGTACTTTCAATCAGTTGCCACATTGCAAAACTTATCATTTTTCTTTTTTTATCTGTACGTATTTATAAAGAAAAACGATCTTTAACCCCACTCCGAAGAAATGGCAGTATTAATACAAAGTACTTCAAATGTAATTCGAGTTAGCATTTTAAAATTATTGATAAATAGTAGTTGACGGAAAGGTGCCATTTACCGCTAAAGACAATTCTACTACCTCCAAAATTCCGAGATCAGATAGTGGATCCCGGTTTTTCTGTTATTAAAAAGCTCTTTTGATCATCAACAACTTGGAAAAAGAGTGATGAAACGCATTCAATTCCTGCCATTTCTCATTATTCTGTTACTACAATGACTTACGACAATGACTACTTCTTGACGAACTTTTATCAATTTAAACAATTATTCCTTCACCAGTCAAAGACACGTTTTCTCCGCCATAAAAATACACTTCCTTGCATCCACCTGTCATAGTTTCAGCCTATTACGTAAATCATTCATAATAAGTTTCACTTTCACTCACTCTGTCCCATCTCGACCCACTCCGTCTCACTCGCAAATACGTAATAATTATACTTAATATACTACAACTAAACCAATAACACTTTCTGGTAGAACACGTGTGTGGCTTCATACGTTTTAGGACATTATCAAACATCCATCAGCATAATGTTCATTCATTCCAAACAATTCATATATAAATAAGTATACTTCTCTCTTGTACACTTAATATATTCACGCCTAGTTGCAATTAAAATTCATAACCAAGTTACTTTTATAAATAGAGTGAAGAAAAACAGTCAAAATCATTCTTAAATATACACATTTCGCATTAAACACATGACGATAAAATCAATTTATTCTAGTCAGTCCTTATTCTACAAATATACGCAATCCTGTGAATTAATGAACTCAATCGTAAAACTTCAGGCGCCATCCTCTGGTGGCGTGCAAACAAACTATTGCGCATTGAAGCACCCTTGAATTTATGATGCAATGGTAGGGAAAAACGTCCAGAAAAGTAATTATTTTGTGAATATAAGAAAGTTCATGGATATAATTCATAGCCTACAGCACTCCTGATCTTCAAAGGAAGTTAGCAAAAAGTTGCATTGATATTTGTCTAGTACATTACGAGATTATCGCGCTGTAACGCAAAGCCCTTGTGTACTTATGTGTGTATATTAGTAGAGTTTCTGCTCAAAAGCTTTTGATCAGACAAGAGTTATGCGTGACACAGCCATCCGTCCACACATAGATTTGCAGGTACAAAAGTGCATAAAACTCTTCTCCATGTGCACCAATCTTAACCGTCTTTAGAACAGAAGCTAATGCTGACGTGGGTGCAGTATAGTGCACGTTGATGGTTGTGAGAGGGTCGGTCACCAGAGCATTCCTGAATTCGGCCTAGTTTATACAAAGCTTTCCGCTTGCGTGGGTGGAGGCGCCCCGCGTGGAGCGGCCTCTGACCTCGTCACTGCCGCCGCACACGGCGCAGCAATTAGTCGCACCGGCCGCGCCCTGACCTCCCGCGCCTCCCGGCCGCCCCGCGGCGCGCAAGGGGCGCCGAAGTCCCCGCCCAGCACACCAATCGCACAACACCGCACAGCAAGTTTTACGCGACATCGTTCGTGAGATACAATTGAATTGAATTAAATTCAATTGAATTGAATTAAATTCAATTGAATTGAATTAAATTCAATTGAATTGAATTAATGTCTTATTTTACGTGGTGAGACTCAGGCCATGAGGCCGGCTCTTCCGTGTGAACACGCATATTTCACTACGCTCCTTTCACCAACTAGCAGAGAAAGGAGGTATTTCTTGGACGACGAACAGGCGATTTTTAAATTTAGCTCAGAGGAGTCATTTAGGATCTTTTACATGCAAGTAAATCTACTAACATGGGACAGCCGGCTTTACTTCCCCTCCGAAGGAAGGCATACGAGGCATTTTTTCACCCTTGCACGGCTTTGATCGGGTTTGAAGCCGCCAACTTGGGTACAACAGTCCGATACGCTAACCGTTACACCACCGCCGCGCGATAAACACCATCGCCGCGCGACAATAGAGGCACAACTCAAACAATCAGGTGTTGAAACAAGTGAGATGGACGTTTTCACCTTGTATTGAGATGCATCATTCTTGCACTCACACTTCCTCTATTTGTTGGTGGAATACTGACGTGTATGATATTCTGCCATTGCTGCTGGAAAGTAGACGAATCTGCAAATGGGAAAAGTGAATTGACTCAAATTCGAATTTTTTGAGTTGTGCCACTGTTACAGTCCACAAGCGACAAGTAAACCATTTGGAAAAAGCATTTATGGGACACACGCTATAATTTTAATTCAATTCAATTATGCCCTATTTTACGTTGCGGAAGTCACTTTCACTAACTAGTCACTTTCCAGCTAACCTTACGTGGCGATCCTCAAGCTTACCTGCTCTTCCGTCTAACCACGAAAATTTCGCTTCTCTTTTTTTACCAACTAGCGAAGAAGAAAGTAGGGGAGTTCGGAGTAGGTTGTTACAGTTTTAAATTTTTAATTTTTGAAGAGTGTGTGCTTACAGTTTCCTTTTCTATTATTAACGCACCCCATAATATGAACCCGTGGCTATATTGTAGCACAAAATGGAGGCCATATCAACATTTGGCCTCTCGGAAAAAATGTTCTGTCAGAGAAATTTTTTTTAGAGAACCTGCGCCGACACCGGTTGGTTGTCACAGACATTGGGGTTGGTTGTCACGCGTAGGTTAGATGAAAAAATATACGTTAATTGGTATGCAAAAATGTTTTTATTAAAATAAAATTCTATCTGAGATATTGATAAAGCAATAATACATATTGAAGACGAATTTGAATGCAAAAATATTCATGGAAGGGAATATTTAAGAAAATGTATGAGAAGAACCTAGTCACTTTCCAGCGCACTTTCACAATTTTGGTATGAATAAAAGTTTTCTTTTATTCAGAGATACATAATGCATGTGCCCACTTCTTACATACTATACACAGGTTCCGTTTTTTCTTAGCTTTATTGACAGAAAACTGTTCAAGAATAAACAAAAACAATCACTCTTTCCGACACAGATTTTTCGTTCCTCCTGCGTTTTACTTTTTCATTTTTTTGTTCCTTCTCATTAAGTTTTTTAAAGAGATTTATTTTGTTATTGTTTTTTCTTTTCAGGTTATTCTTAAAGTTTTCTTTTAACTGGCGAATATGTTAAAATTTGAGTAACTCGTGTGCATGAATTATTTCTATTTTCATTTTCCTCACTGCTGTAAGCATGATGTTTGATGTTCTCTTAGCCTTTTGTATAATTTGTACCCATCACCGCCTGAATAAAGCGATACGAACTACTGAAAATACCTGCCGTGGTAGGTTGTCATTTGTGAAAACCATCCCCACATTTTTTTGAACAACTATCCTCGCACTGTCCTTTCGAAGAAGAGATGAGCTGGAAATACAAACATTGCACTAAAAGTCAGTCTCGGTACAAAATATAGTTGTCCAAATGTTATCAAATAATACTAAATAGTTGAAATTCAGAATTGATTGAATAGAGAATGAATAATCAGCGTTAATTTTACCAATAAATGAATACTTACGTCTGCAAAAAACAACAATTATATCTAGAAAACTATCGACAAGAACTCGAAACTACGTACACCACATCGAAATATAGTGATTGTACTGTTGTTGAGTTTAGATCTGTAGGCAGCAATAGCGTTTGAGAACGAAACTTGTGACAACCGACCCGTTTGAAAACTTGCCCCGGTCTTTCTATTTCGTGGACGACAAAACAGGCGATTTTCAGTTTAGTTCAGATGCATCTTTTAGGCATGAAGATATTTTACATGCAGTAAATCTACCACCATGAGACAGTCGGCTTTAATTTCCCTACGAATTTTCTCGCCCTTACAAATCCTCGGCTTTGATCGGGCTTGAATCTGCGAACTTCGGTATAATACCCTGATACGCTTACCCTTACGCCATTGACGCCGGTGTTGACTAACGTGCAACCACCACGGCCATCGCGCTTCAGCTCTTCCGTTGCTGAACTTGACTTGATCGCCAGTCCTTTTCTGTTCAGTCTCGAGGGTGATATTTTGACCCTCTTTGATACCAAACCTAATTGAGGGGGTTATGACCGGCGGATAACTCTTAGAAATGTCTCGCATTTATTTCACATAATTGGCGAACTTTTACTCGAGCCGTTTTACTTATTATTCTTGTCATTCCGCCAACTGAATTGATTGATTATTAGTGATTTTGGGCGCGTCAACTACTAAAATCATTAGTCCCGTAGAGCATGTTTTTGCTCGGGATGTGGCGGTGGTCTTCCTCGCCGTATGACGAGATCCGGCGCTGACCTACCGTCGGCTAGCACAACCAGGTATCTCCCACCAGCGTGGCACCGCCCCAGCTGAGATGTCCTAAATTCCAGACCGGTCTTCCGGCATGTGTAGTAGTGATGTGCATGTTAGTGTAAGTCTGTGAAAGGGGCGAGATTGTACAAGAAAGAGTAAGAAAAAATCCCGCGCCGTCAGTGGCCCGTGTGATATTGATCGGAGAAATCACGAAAAATTAGCAATCACAGGAGCCGGCCGCTAGAATTCTCCACTAGACAGCGACTGATTTCGACCTAGCCATGTAGCTAGTGTCAAAAATCCTGCCACAGTCGGGACAAGAACCCAGGGACTTCCCCGTCAGAGGTACTGCAGTGACACTAGTAGATACCCTGAGCCATCTCCCCCGATCGCGCCAACTGGATAATGGTGCAGGATAGGTCATTTGTAGCAATCATGCAAGAAAAGTACCTTTCAATACTTCCTTCTTAAGATATATTATTTACAAAATGAATAATTCTGTGATTAAAATTTAGCCTAATCCCAGTTTAATTAAAAGCGAGATATATGTTAGCAACGCGGACTCCGTGAAATTTGGTATTTATGGTCTGTCCGTTTTCATTCATTTCATTCAACCACACGCAAATATTCATATCTACTTTTCAATGTGGTTTATATCAATTCTTACATTCTTTTAATAACGACATTACAAAATGTAAATCACCCATGAAAACCATGCTTAGTATCTAATCTTAATCACTGACCTAACACTTTGAGGCGACGACTGCTGGCGCTCCAACACATACATCTGGCGGAACAAAACATTTGGCAACGTAATGCGATACTCAAATATTTCAGAACTGTATACGTTTAGAAAAATGTTTGCTGGCTTGAACGGACAATATAGCAAATCTATTGAAGGAAACGTGAAAAAAGTCATACATGCCAAGTTAGCTGGCAAGAAAACAATACACTCAGGTGACAAACGTTATAGAATACCTTCTAATATTGTGTCGGACTCCTTTTGTCCGGCTAAATTCAGCAACTCCACGTGGCATGGACTCATCAAGTCGTTGAAGTCGTCTACAGAAATATTGCTTTTACAGCCGTCTATAATTGGGAAAATGTTGCCGCCTCAGAACTTTCTGCACGAACTGACCTGACGGTTATATCCCATAAATGTTCGATTGGATTGATATCGGGCGATTTTCGTGGCCATTTGGCTCTAATTGGCCCAAATATTATTCAAATCAATCGCGAAAGTGATGAAGCGCATTGTCATCCATAAACATTCCATCGTTTTAGAACATCATTCCATGAATTCCATGAATAGCAACAAAGGTCTCCTAATAGGTGAACATCGCCATTTTCACACAGTGATGGATTCAGTTGGACCACAGTAACCAGTCCATTCCATGTAAAAACAGCCCACACCAGTATGGGGCCACCACCAGCTTGCACAGTTTCTCGTTGACAACTTGGGTACATGGCTTCGAGGGGTCTAGGCTACACTCAAACCCTACCATCAGCCCTACCAACTGAAATCGGCATCCTCTGACGACGCCACGGCTTTTCAGTCAACTAGGGTCCAATCAATACAGTCACGAGGCCAAGGAGACCCTACAAGTGGGATGATAAATGCTGCATGTGCCCAGAAAAAGTAGGAAACCATTGAACTTATCGACCCAACTTGTTCAATTCTAGCAAAGACCGAATATATGAAAAGACACGATAGAGTGTGTAGTTACCTCTTCTGGCAAATCTGTAACGCCCTCAAAGTTGCAAACACATGCTCTAAGTGGTACAAACACATACCGAAATTGGTGACGTCTGTTGTTGGATTGTATACAATATTGAACGACTAACAAAATCAAACTGATCGCACGATAGTGGAAAACAAACCGGATGATGTTATCCGGAATTTGGAGAAAAAACGTGTCTATTTGTAGATATTGCTGTGCCGTTTAATCAAAACGTCGTAAGCATGGAGGCAAAGAAGCGTCATACTTAGAAAATCGAGATCAGCCAATGTGGAGTGTAAAAATACACGTAGTTATCGGAGCTTTGGGACTTGGTTCGCAAAATTTATGTTAGAACTTGACTGTACTCTCAGGTTATTCAAAGGCAGGAGAGTACAAGATATAGCTTTATTGAGAACAGCCCCCATTTTGCGCAAAGTATTGTAAATGAATCGACAGCCTTTAGATCTTCTCTTTAATAAGCTGTTTGCAACCCAGAGTAGGTTTTAATATTAAACTGACTCGTAACATTTTAGCCTTGAATTATAGGAATAATAACAATAGTAATAATAATAATAATAATATACAGAAAGTTAATAATTTTAAATATCTTTGCTATGATATTACTTTTACATACATTAAATATATGATATTTGTTTCTGAATAACAAATCAGATTCTAACACAACTGTGGTACAATAATAAATTACCTTAGAAAGGGAACACGAAGGGAGAAACAACTTAAATTTTATCCAACAATGGCTATTCGAATACTTCTTTACCGTTGCGACACGTGGACTATGAAAAAGAAAGATGTTACTTGTATTCAGACGTCGTAGATGAGGTGCTAGAGGCACGCTAAAGGCTATACTATATTAGGCAAAATAACAAAATGTGTATATTACACAAGAAATATAAGTATTCCCATTAACAAATAAAGTAAAAGAATACAGGCATTTCACAAGTTTTAGAAATTTATCACTAATCTATCATCGCCCAATACCAATTTACCATCGCTGTTTTTTTACATATCTGCTTCACCTCGTCACAATAACGTACTTTACCATCCCAGCCACCGATTAGTTAATGTAAACTTCATTCAGCTTAAGTCTCAAGTATACTTCGAATCAGTTTCTACCATGAAAATTATCCACCCATTTTGTTTGTTGTGACATTAACCTGTCAATTCGGCAATTATCCTGATTCGCATTTTATCCGTAACAGGTATACTTTCCTGTGCAATATCTTGGAAATACATAATTTCAGAAAAAAGATCAATATATTTTCCCCATTAGAGATTGATCAAATATTGATTCATTCAAGTTCGTATCATATGCATTCAAAACAAAGGATAAGAGATTTTCGACAATCATTTGTGTCTCGTTTTTTAAAATTATCTACAATGTGAGTAGCTCTTCAAGAAGATAGTGTGTAAAGGAAAGCATTAGTAACTCACGTGTGTACTCATGCATTCCGTGTAGTTTTCCACCATAACTTACTTCCGTATTAACAATCAACGTATTTAACAAAACAACAGATTTTTTATAGAGATGCGGCTAATAACAACGCACAGCATTTCCGACAAAAATGTTTGATCTCTAGCATCTAAAAATATATTCTCGAACATGATTGAAAACAATGGCATGAAAAAGGCTGAAGACTTAGCTCTACACTCCATTAATTTCAGGTAAATATCCTCAACTAATACAACATCGAACATTACATCACGTGCTGCGAAAACCATTCCGTGCTCTCCTCGCGCCGCTAATTAGATCACGCGTACGCAGGCAATGGTCAAGGTGATAACATTCGCGCGGAGCCCAAGCTCTAGGAAATAATGCCGTCCGACTTGCAGATAGGAGCACAATGACGGACTCTCGAGCGTGAGTCGATGTTCGATTTTCCGCACCATCGATTGCCATCACGCCTATCGACCCGGCTGCTCCTTGCAATGGACGGCTGCACAATGCGGCACTCAATAACATCCCCTAAGACCGACAACAACACAACGCACAGCGGCGGTTCCGATAATCATCTTACAGAGGCACGTACCAGATGAAAGGGGCAGTATTAAAGAGAACAGGAGACGGAATGGAAGAGGTGACAGACAAAAAAGAAAGAAGCAAAAGAAATAAGGGGAAGAGGCAAAGGAAAAGAAGAGAAAATACGAAAAGAAAACAAGAGGAAAAGGGAAAGGAAGAGGTAAAGAAAAACATGTGGTAGACGTGAAGGAAGAGGATAGAGCAGAAATGAAGAAGGTTATCCACGTAAGAAGTTGGACACAAATATCAGATAGAAAATATTTGAAGTCAAAAAAGATAATGTAGATATTAAAGGGACGAGAACGATCAGAAATAGTAGATAAGAGAAGGATCATAAAGAATATGTAGGAGAAAGGCGGAAACGAAGAAAGATGTAGAGCGAAGGAATTGAAAGAAGGGAAGTAAGTGAAGATAAGTGGAGGGGAAGAGGTGACAAGAAATTTACAATTTTCGGAGTCTCTTCTGATCTTGATACCTACAATTATCTCTTATTTTATTTTTTATATAAAAAGGGATTTTTTAATATAACACTAGCACACCGGGCCATTTGATGAAACGTGTGTTTCAAGTTATAGAAGTCATTTTTACTTAAAATTATTACGTAATATTAAAATATTGTAATTTTTGCAATTCTAAAACTCAGTTATAACTTGAAAAAGTCGAATTCAAACGAATCGCCTCCTGTACTTATCTGTATTTATTTTCATTGTCAGGAAGAGTGATCATTTCTTAATTTTAGAAATCAAACGAATATGAAAAACTTTAAATGTAACAGTACTTACAGAACATAACACAGAAAAGCAAGAATAATTTCACACAATCCTACCTTAATTTCATTTGATATGAACTTTCAATATTTTAATACCAAATTGAGCGATTAAAACTTGTTAAAGTCTAAAAGTGTGTTTGTTAGTTCTAAGTAAAAATGTATGACCTTCTTTCAATTCATTTCCTTATTGTATTATCTACATCATGCAATCATGACCGACAGCAATGTGATGAAATCGAAGAATTTTGAAACCTGTGTTACTATTTGCCCAACCGGCGCCTGAAACGATGTGCGGGAAATTCGATTTACAATTCCGAACAATTTTCGAAAATGCAGAGTGCGCTGAAAATATGACTATCACTACTTTCTATCAGTTCTTTGCTACGTACGAGGATAAAAATAAAAGTCAAAATTTGAAGACGTTTCTGAGAAAATTGTTTAAAATTGTTGTAAAAACGCATATGATGAATCTAAAATTATGCAAAAAACACTCATATTTTCTAAATATTGAACATTACCTCTTTTGAATAACAGTTTTGATGAACACATTTCATTTTAAAAAAGGATCTTCAAAGTAATAATTGTAGGAAGAAGCCGAAAAATTTTAAAATTTTGCAATTTTCGAAAAATAAGAATTTTTAACAAAAACGAGATTTACACTATTTTTAAGCGCTATTCACACTATTCAATAATTTTTAAAAAACGATGAAAACATTTTTATTAATTTTGAAAATGTGCCAACTGCTTCATGTAAAGTACCACCCAAAATTACAATATCGGTTTCAAATCCAAGGGGTGTGACATCAGCCATATCGACCAGAGAATGTCAATTTTGGAGAAAATCGGCTGAACAGCTTAACCGCTACCGGTGTTCACAGATAGATAGACAGACCCACGTTTTGCTGTCATTCGATTTTTCGTTATAAAAAACCCACAAACCATGGATTCTCTCAACACCACGTGTTAGAGGATATTTTTTTTAATTTAGCAACTGTATTCATCCTCTTTTTCGTTATCAGGGCGCGGCAACACGTTTTTCTGCCCAAAATTTGCCGCTTTTCCTGCAGCATTACATAACGTTATTTTCTTCAGACGTATCTTCTTAAGAGCGAGAAAGTAAAAATGATACACAAAGTGCAGAATATTGATAGGGTTCGACAAGTTCTTAATATTTCAATTAAATCTCGCTATTCGATGTTTCTTTTTTATTTGCGTATTGTGTTGCAGGGCAAATAGGTCTGAAATAATTTGTATTCTTCATACCTTTTGGAATTGCAAACACTGCGAATTAGGTAGTTTTCATCATGAAAGAACCGCATTGGACAGCTGAGTGACTACAAAAATTCTCGCTGGAGCGTCTGAGATGGAGAGATCCTAGGGTTCCAGTCCCGACTGTCGTATTTTGGACACTCGATATATTGCTAGGTGGAATTCAGACACGATACAGAGAATAATTCTAGCAGCCAGCTGCACCAACCAGAACGTTTTTGATGTTTCTCCCAACAATACCATGCTATCTTCTCTTTCTCATCCTCCCCTCTTCGCTTTCACACATTTACATCTACATTACATACATCTGCCGCACTTATCGGGAGACCAGCGAGGAGCGAACAGCTTTTTCAGATTAAAGCGATGCTCCACTGGAGGGTACCTGGAGGGGGAAAGCCACGCAAGTCGATGTGAAGATTGGCGCGAGATCTCACGTTTAACTGGATGGTGGGTACAGTTTTCAGTTTTAACATACAACGCAGTCATCACGGGACTTAAGAGCAAACTATTTACGCGAGGGAAACACGAAATACTCAGCATGGCTGTAAGAGTTCGACATAAAACGTAGAAATATTATTAAATAATGGTTTTTATAAGGCTATGAAGTTTCTCTTAATTTAGGAACACATTAACTTTTTTTATGATACAGGTCTTGCTTGTGGAGAGCAGGAAAAGCTGTGTGGACGAGGCATTTCGGCGGCGCAGGCGTTGACAGACCCCGGCGTCGGGCCGTGAGCTTCCCCGGGTGGTGGTGCCGGTCTGTCCAGGCCCCGCCCCCAGCGTCCGGCGCTTAGCCACGTCCTAATTAGCAGCGATGGCCCGATAAGCCCTGGCCCAGGGCGCGGGGGCAGGTCGCCGGCGGCGGTGCGCAGCCCAGTCCCCCGCCCCGCA
>BOPP01000051.1:4116247-4129921 GCA_017312745.1 Gryllus bimaculatus | reverse complement strand
CTACTGTTTTCCATAGTGCGCTTGCTCTGTGTCTTTCTTTCTGTTTCTCTGTCTCTCTTCTTTTCTTGGATGGCGAGTCCTGTGAGGACGGACGGGGACGGGCAGAGCGGCGCTGGAAGAGAGGGCGGCGGGGCGACGAAGTGGGTTGAGACGCGCGTGCGAGGGTGGGCAAGTGTTTGCACGCCCGGCGCGGCCGGAGCGAGTGGGGCGGCGGCGGGACGCGAGCGGTCCCCTGCGCGCCGCTCCCAGGAAACTTCGCGTTTCGGTTCCGCGAAGAGCATCCAAGGCCCTGTTCGTAGCCCTCCGTCCGGTGGTCTCTCTCACCTTACGCAGATTTCGAGGCTGAAATTTCTTCTTCTAAATCTCAGTTAAATCAAGCTGGGGACGGTTCGGAATTATAATGCTGGCGCTAGCTAGTGGGGCGACATCGATGATAATGCAACATCGATCAAAAACAGTCGATGTTTGTAATCTGTGTTTTAAAGCTGGGTTAGTAATATCTAACATTAAATTCATGTACAATAAACTTTAATTTCACAGAGACCGAGTTTAAAAATATATAATGATATTGAACTGAAAAAAAATTGAACACACAAAAATATTCATCCCGAATGTCTGCGAGCCCACAGTAGTCTCAAGAGGTCAGAATTCCTGAATTCCTCAAAGAAGGGTACGAGAAAAAGAAGGGTCACCCAAGTCGCCCCTGGCCATTACTGAACTCTATGAGATCGAATGTACACTACTGCACCAGTTCGATTTTGACTCCGTCTCATCTATAAGAGTCAAATACAAACCAACACAGAGTTCTTCATCCAGCGTTAAATGGGCAAACAGTGACAATTCGTAGGTTACTCAAGAGTTCAGAAAGAGGCCAGCAGATAATACTCTACAAACGCCCAAGCCGGAGTGCTGATAGAACATCGTAAGACAAATGCTCATTAAAATGATTTACTGTATTGTATCCTTATAAAGTATTTAAGTAACTCCCGAGTGTGCAGATGTTCGGATGTGCAGTTCCATCATTCACGGCTAGACCACTTCCCGTGCACCAATCGAGACGTATGAGATGTCATTCGACGCGTCTCGGTCCCCTGTTGAGGAACTGATAAATGATTTTTGGATCCTGACAGGAGGTTCAAAGAAATTTCTCAGAATGTGTTTTTTTGTGTGTTCATTTTTGATTCGAACAGTATTGCTACGAACAGTATTGCATCGGAACTTATTAAACTTGAAGAATTTCAAGTGAATACGAGAAAACTAAAATTGTGAGTAACGCTAGAAAATGAACTTCTACTTTCTTATATAAACATGCATATACCTATTTTCAAATGAATGATAACAACAACGTATTCTTATTAAATTTAACAACACCATATTCATATAATTATACAAAACATTTGCTTTTTAATGTTCGATTCACGTGCAATGTTAGATTCGCATACAAAACGATTAATAGAGCAATTGCAGAAGTATAAGTGAACACAAATTACTTAGTTTGTGAAGTTTTAATTTTTTCAAAACATTGGAGAGAAAAATATTAAAAATTCAATGAAATCCGAGGAAGAATCACATGTAGATGTAAAAGATGTTGCGATAGAATTTTCGGAACTGATTAGGAATGATCTTCATTGAGAAAGTTTTGTAAATTACTATGAAATTCAGATAGAAATTACGCAAAACTACACCTTTTTTTTTAAATTTGCAAGTCTTTACTTTCGTTCTATATTTTAGAACAGTATTTATTTAAGACAAAATTCTCTAACATCAGTAATGTAATTTTGCAATGTTAAATTTTTGTAATTTTTCAAAATACAGATAGAGCCAAAAATGGACCAGGTCCATTTTTACCGTTCTATGCTACTCATAATTTAAAGAAACCATTGCGAAACATTTTGAAAAAATAATTGTTTAAACATTGTCTCCATGGCAAGCAAAATTACGCGAAAACTACTCATATCTTTGAAAATTTGCACAAGATAATTTCAAAATGTCTTTGAACAAGATATTTCGTTAAGGAAACAAATTTGTTTCTTCAATGTTGTATTTATAGGAAGTTGCTGAAAAATTCGAAATTCTGCAGTCTTTGAAAAGGACGAGGTTTCAAGAAAACGAAAGATTACGATTTTTATTTCTTTACGTTATCCGAGGAGAAATTTTAAACAAAATATTTGGAGCAGGTTTTCTACAACCTTTGAAAATGCTGTTGAAGCTTTATCTGAAGTTCCCCGCAAAATCACGATGCATTTCAAGTTCACAGGATGTCCAGTTGCTTTAAATCTATGGAGGAATGTCAATTATGGAGAAAGTAATTGTCCGAACGGTTTAGGCTCTCGCGTTGACAGACGTTTGGGAGTAAGTTAATTTTTCGGTGTCAAGGACGCACAAAACTTGGATTCTGATTATAGAACGTATTAGGGTAAGTAATTTATTAGAAACAAGATTCATCAAATTTTCCGTTTCCAAGCCCCGGCAATAAGAATTTTTCCGTCGAGACATCAACGTTTTTGGTGCCCTATTACAATACTTTCTCTTCTTCCGAAGTAAGACAAGACAGTAAGAAATTGAAACCGCCGCCCAAGTGTAATATCTTCTTAACTTCAGCGTTTTTTTACTGGCTGGTTGAATATTTCACCGTTATACTGTAAATATTGTTCAACTAAAACATTAATTTTTAGTTCCAAGTATGCGCATTCTAATGTTGAAAATAGTTTCCTTCTCCGGGCATCAAAATTCGTCTATTGATTAAATCCTAATGAGGTTGAGAAGGAACACAAAAATAGTATCGACCTCTTGCACCGTCTAGTTAAAAATAACGCAACATCTTGTGCCTCCTTCCGACAGGAGAAACCTTTAGTCCATCTTTACTTGACAAATTCCTCACAAATGAAGTAAAGGGTTCGAACGAGGCACGTTGGCCTGCATGCCATTTCGAAGCTTGAAGGGCCCTGCATTCCCTTCACAGCTGCGACGCCGCCGCCTACGAAAGACAACGGCATACTGGTCACGGCGACAGCGGGTCCGGTCAATAATGAAAATAACAGCATCGGGCCATTAAGTTTGTGCAAACTAATCTGCAGTGTTTATGGTACGTGATAGGGTTCAAGCGGGCCAGCGTCACCCCCCCAACCGGACTGGCGCTTGTTTGGGAGGGAGGGGGGGGGGCTATATACACGGTGTACACTGGACTAAGCTGGATCACGATCAATATTGCAAGACGCGGCTACCGCACTTACCGACGCCGCGCAGCCGGACCAGACGTCGCGCTCGCCCTCTCCTCTCTCCCCTTTTCACTCCCCTCTCCCCTCCTGGTTGCCATCTCCACCCACTTCCCTCTGATAGGACTTCCCACAATTCCCGCCGCCTCAACCACTCCCATCCAGCAGCCCATTCCGACACTTCCCAACCAACCACCACGCAACCTTTCATCCGTTATTCCAGCCCTCAGAAGTCTCGCGCTTGATTCATTAGGACACATGGTTGCCCTACTGGCTGAGTTAGCTCAGAGCGAGCATTATTCTTGTCTCTGCACCGACTCTGGTAGAGAGGTTCTAGGTTCGAGTCCCGACGTTAGCGAATTTTTGACTCTAGTTACAGAGCAAAGTCGAATTCAACGGTTATTTGGAGGAGAATTTGAGCGTCCGACGGCTCTGATTAGTAGTTATTTGTGTTTGCTCCGATTGCTGGAGCGAATCCCAAACAAAAGGGGCACGCTCTGCGCACGATTATTCCTTCCTCCGTCGCAGCTCCGGACCAGGGCGTGTCGGGAGTTATCGTGGGGAGAGGATGGCGTGATGGCGAGGGGAGATTTAGATTTTTTAATTTATATTTATTCAATAAAAAAAGAGTAAAAAAAAGTATGTGACATAAGAAGGAAAATATTATCTGCACACGTTTTCTTGAGTTCCAGAACCTCTTCCCTTCATTTCAACTATAAATAGTTGAATGGTGAGTAAAAGTTTAACATAAATAAATAAATTTTTAAAATCGCAAGGTTAGCAATATTTGAATAATAGTCATTTTCGTTTCTGAGTTATAGAAAACTTTTTAGCATCGATACACGAATTGCAAGCATGATTTTTCTGTATTTATATCAAAATAGCAACTCGCCCTTACCTCTACACTTACCATTGCAAGCAAAAGGAGAGTACAACAAAACGTGTGTAGTACAAACGGACGTACAGTAATCAGCACCTTCTGGCGAAAGGGCAAGCGAGTGACCTTGAGAAAGGTTTGACGCACGCGTAGTGTTTCGCGGACAGGATGAATGGACGCTGCATCTTAGATGCAGAAAACACGTCAGTATTTCATTGGGTAATTTTTTTAATGATGCCAACATTTTAATATTAATTTACCTGCAATCCAAAAAAATTTCTTTCATTGTTTATTTTTAAAAAACGTTATAGTCGTGTAAGACAATAAAACTCAAATAAAGAACATTTCTACAATTATTTTGATCGATGATAAATTTTCAGTTGGTTCCTTCATAACTAATCTATGCGAAACGTGGCTTTTACACTATTTTTAACGTATTTATGCCTCGTCGTTTTGGAGGGGTATCAATACTTCGTACTTCGTAAATAAAACCCTGCAAAACCTTTTCTGCGAATTATATGTTTTTTCTAATTCAAATAAAAATGTGTTTTTGTGCAAAAAAAAATTTTGAAATGTCTTGAAGTACCAATCAAGTTTGCATATTGTTTTTAGGTGCGCGACAGTCGGCAATTATATAAGTTCGCCTTGCATCTGACTATTACCATGTCTACTGCAAAAGAATTTCCTGGAAGTTCTATATCACTATCCATGGTCTTGAAATTCCTAAACCTATTGCAATGCTTTCCAATGCTATTCCTGCCGCCTTAAGTGATTGAGTACACTCCGCCACACACAAGGCCGGAAAGCGAAAGAAAACTAGCGCTGCTCTTGTGTCATGCGCTTTGGAGCCGATGGCTATTGGGCGTTCAACCGCCCCGCTCTCCCCTCCCGGAAGCGTTTCCCCTCGCGTTGAGTGACGTCCATCCCTCCTCGACAAAACGCAGCTCTATGGCGCTTAATATGTAGTAACTTCTGACATTTTATCAGCTGTACACTATTATCCGAGTGGATCCTGATTGGATAACAGTGTTCCAGCATATCGACAGTCAGAAGCCAGTAGTATTTAAACAGGAGAATAGCGAGCGAATATGAGGGCCGCAGCTGTAACAGCACGGGCCGGCTCGCAGAGTCGGAGTTGAGAGAGCTTGCCCAGGCTGGAGCGGATATCCAGAGGGGGAGGATCCTCGCCACACTCACTACACTAACGGGATTAATGCTCATTGCCGTTGACGAGCCAGGAAACATTAATTTATTGAATTCAGCCGTTGTGTGGAGAACATTTCTAGGAGCAGCCGGAGCACACCAGAGCAATATTGGAGCTTAACAAACGAGCAGGATCTCCTTTACCCTCCTCTCCACTGACAACACACATTACACGTACCCACACACACACGTTACCCACACACAACGTACCACAACACACACACGCGTAACCACACAACACAACGTACCCACACACACCACACGTACCCACACACACACACGGTACCCACACACAGCAGCTACCCACACACACACGTACCCACCACCACACGTACCCACACACACACGTACCCACACACACCCACATCCGAGTGTACCCACACCCACCACACGTTTCCCTCCACACACACGTTACCCCACACACACACACACGCACGCACACATGTCGGGAGACCAGCCAGGATTCTAGAGCTTGTCCCGGCTGAAGCGGTGACCCACTGGCGAGGAATACCTTCAAGAGAAATCCTTTGTAAGACGACATGACGTCGGCGCCAGTTTTCATAGACCAACGGGCAAATGAACACCAACACCCCTGGGATAAAATATTTAGCACTCTATTTTACCGACCCACCTTCCCTTCATCCCGTCTTGCTTTCCACCTCTGGCTAACTCACCATGTCACAATTTCGATTATTTGTTTAGGCCATTCGGACATTTCGCCAGACAATCCATTCCCGCGAATACCAGTCACTGACGCAACCGTCTCAGTCATTCATTAGTTTCTAATGATCTAATTCTTGTACGCATTTCCATCGAATCTGTGGTCCACGTATTTTACGCAGACTCCACCCTCGCCGCCAACGCTCACCGCCACAACACTACTGCAGATCCCGCGGTTCCCGACACAGTCATCATAGTCATTGTCGCCTTCGCCGCTACCGCCGTCCACCTAACTAGTCAAGTCAGTTGACCCTGCCGACCTTGCACCTACCTATTTCTGTTTTGGGAGATTTCACTGTTTATCTTTTAAACATTGAAAAGTTTCCTTTTAGTACTGACAGAAAACGGTATAGAATACGTTCAAAACGTTTGGAAAAAACGCTCTTGTTGGGCACACGTGATCAAAGAATGTAATTTTACCAGTCTCGTTACACTGTCGAATACCCTGCGTCACCGTAAGGAAATGGCAAAATTATCTCTTGGACACCATGGGTATGAAATATTCTGGTCACGAAGGCACTGGGGGCGAGGTGCAGGCGGACGCTAGTGACACCACTTGCTGACGTCTCAGCAGCTGACAAGAATGGACTGCGGTCATCAGGAACAGGCTGGGGCACTTCCTGACACGCAGTGGCTTTGCATAAGATTTGGTAAACGACCTGCACATCAGCACGAATGTCACGTGACCCGAGCTCATATAATTCCCATGGCTCCCTAAGATCCACCTAAGAACCCACCATCTGCCATGCGAGTAATCCAGCTCCCCGTAAATTAGACGACTTATTAGCCTGCTTGTGGCACCTGCATCTTTATAACATCTGCATACAATCGCCCTTAAGGCCCATTCACAATGCAAATGTAAACATAAGCAAAACGCATAGACGTAAAAATTAACATAAGGGTTAGACTGAAGTATTTACAATGTTTAACATAAACTTAAGCAAATTAAGAATTTCTATTGGCTGTGAGACATTCTAGTTTATTATTGGTTGGATGTAAGAATCGATTTTGAGGTATCGACAATGTCCATGACACATACGGCATTAGTTCGTCTATCGACTTCGCTCCTTTTTCGATTCTCAATTTTGAGTTAACGTACTGTGATTGGTTAAATTTCTTATGACTTACTTACGCAAAGGCAAAGAAGCTTGAAGCTTGCAAGTTTTAAAGTAAACGTCTTACGTGTTATGCTTATGCGAACGCATTGTGAATGAGTCCGCTTATGGACGTAGTCATAAAGTTCTTTGCTAACGCCATGCTTATGTTTATGTTTGCATTGTGAATGGGCATTTACACTGCCGCCGCTCCCTGCCACTCGCTCGCGTCTGCACCTTCCTCCCAACCCCCGTCTCCCTCGGTGTGTGCGCGGACTGTCCCCGCGTGTGTCCCCGTCGCCTTGCGAAACTTCTCAGTGCTCAGGTGTCTTTACGCATTTCACCGGCCCCCTCGACCCTCTTTCCCTTCTCTTTGTGAGCCCATTTGTTAGGCAAGTGCGTATTCAGAGTCTCGATAAAAAGATACGACCCACAGAGGTGAGATTTTCGGCAAGACAAAGTCTAGTTGGCCCTTGGCAAGCTTGAAGAACATTTAATCTTGGGTCTTAATTTGATTTTTCTGCATGTGTCATTCTTTTAATTGGTATTAAAGGCAATATAATACTGATTTATCGGAACACCTAACAAAATAGTAGACATAAGACTATTTTAATATTAGTATTAAGTTCAATTATAATTTTTAAACACTAATTTAAATCCATAATTAATGTTGATGGAATATGATATTACAAGAAGGTAATTTTTATGGCTGAGCAGCACTTAAGTTTTGCCTTAGTCTACCTTAGTCTAATAACTACGCTAGTCGTAGATATTTTCTAGATCAGTGAGGGATGAACCATTCGACGATGGGTGATCAGGGCATCTCTGAACCTAAAGAAAGGGGATTGGGAACAGAGCATGGAAGAAAGGATTCGCTGTTCGTGGTGTTATTCTAGGGTACTGCCCTGACAGCATGATTTGACTTTGCATTAGACTTGGGAATGAGGTTTCTTTAGGGATCTCTGTTTGGTCAGTAAACTTCACAGTGGGTAGATGCCACACATAAATCTAATTTAAAAAAATGAAAAATAGTACTTTCATTACTCATAAAATAACAACCCTAGTCTTTCTAAATGCCAGACAACTGTGCTTAGACAAGTTGACAGTGGCTATAATATCTGCAATTATAGCAGTAATAAGAGGTTTCACGTATGGTGACTAAAATCACATTTCTGACAAATGAAGCATTTTAGAGAATTCAAACAGAATCCTCACTTTTCGAATGAAAACGTATTATGAGATATCTCACTAGAAATGCAATTACTCGATTTATTAACTGACATACTGAATTCTTGCAGTCTTGTATGACATGTCTTAGTTAAACTAACATAGTTACAATGTATCAATAATATCTATAGAACTTGTGATCTTTTTTATGTTGGTAATAATGATAATAAATTACTTTATATGACATTATATCATCTTCGGTACTAACTTAATATTTCAGAAACTTATTATATACATTACAACATACATATTATGATCAATAATTCATCCGTAACCATAACTTACATGACTTCACATGTTCACAGAACGGGTTTAAATTCATTTCTAGTTTACTTCACACTTTTCAATTGAATATTCAGCTCCAAACTAGTTTGTACATCAATAAACAATACAGAAATGCATGTTCTCACAAGCGCAGAACCATTATTAGAATTATTTTTGAGGACGAGCTAGTAGCTAGCATTTGCGATTCCCGCGCCGCTATCACTAATCAATCGGAGATCTCTGAAGGAGCCATATTCACAAGTCTATTGCAAATACAAATCATACAATCCGACATTGCCTGGAAGTGAGAGAAACCACTGAATAGAACAGTAGATGTTGATTCGAACAGACACCAAACGCACCCATGCGTTACAAGACTAAATCTAATATGAAATAATTCTTTGCACCGTATCTAAAAAAATTGTTCAATATGATCACAAACAGAATTTCGTTAATATTTAAATGTCAATTATATTTTCCTATCCTGTGAACATCGACAAGTGGATATACAGATTCAACTGCGAGTCTATTTCTCAATATGTACGAAGAAGAAAAGAATAAAAGCTACATTTATGAAAGTATTATGGTTAAATATAACAACACGAGTTCTAATATACCCAACATCAAACATACTATATATTACTCTACACTCAATTATATCTGATTTTTTCGGAAATACACTTACAACATTATAATAACGAATATTATTCCACGAATATTACAAATATATAATATGCGACATATTTTTCACAGTAATCCAGGATGTATACTTCCTTTACAAGAAAGAAATAGTTGATATTGTAACTTCGAGAACTGTGCCTACAGAATGTAACAGATAATAAGTTATAATTACAGGATTATGTTCTACAGCTCTAAATGTGCTGCACAATGCCTTTTTCTATTCATCTGAATTAAATATTCAAAAGCAAGTGTTCTGTTCCAGAAAAATTTACTTTCAATAACAGAAAACGTACTATCTGAAGTTTGGAAGACGAGACTCCATCCCTGAAAATTCGAATTATTTGGAAAATATGGTGTGGAGAGCCGAACTCTGTTCCGAAAAGTACAATCCATATACAGAGAATAAAAAATTTAAAATATAGAAAATGTGAGACAAAACTTCACTCTTTCCTACCTCACAAGAGATCTAACAAAAGGAGATGAGATCGATAGTTCCCCTCTAAGAAGTATTAGTGAAATATGTGCTCTTATGTTTGGTCTTTGTTATTGTTTAATTTACCTTTCTCAAAATAACAGAAAGTATACAAAAATGTATACAAAAAATCTCTCGCTATTGAAACGTTGGAGGATAACGTAGCACAAACCCTGGAAATGAAGATACAATTAGAATAAATAGAAAAGAAAGATAATAGAAAGGAAATAAACTATAAGATGGAAAGAATAAGGTGGAAGAAGGAGAAATGCTAACAACATGCGAAATATAAATATAGGGATAAATAATAATAATAATAATAATAATAATAATAATAATAATATATAGAAAAGGTAGAAAACCAAGAGGAAAATGAGAAGTAAAAATAATACGGTACGAGGATAACAAACGACTGAGAAAGACCTAAATTTAAGCTCCACTACATTCTGCCATCTTTCTCCTGGGGCAATAAGGAAGAAAACCGCTTCATCTACAGCTTAGCAACATCGAAAACTTCATCAACGGTCTTCGGTAATAGGCCGTTGTAAAAAACAGGGGGAGAAAGAGGCAACACGGAGGGTAAAAGCAATTTCAGGAGATTGAGTTTGTGAAACCAGAAGTTTAATGTGCACATAATAAGGATGTGTTTTAAATAACTTAGTATCTTATCACGTTTGCAACGCAAGATAATGACGCCGTAAAGCCTACAATCGCGTCTCAGAAGTAAGTACTCAAAAAAAGAGCGTATTTCAATAATATTTACACGAAGAATATTGCAAAAGCTCGAATGGATTTCCCCTTTGTTTATAATACGATATTATTTTCTCGTCAATATAGGCATATACTTCGAGGAACAGGCTTTTCATCACAGTGAAACTTTACCCTTGGGCAAACATAAGACATTATTAAGATTTTAAAAAACGTATCTCTCGCGTAAAAGGGGCCCCATCAAACTTCCCCTTCTGTAAATAACGATCCGTCATTATTCATTCCGAACCCTTTGACGTCTTAAAATTAGGGTCGAGGCGGGGCGTCGTGTTCCAATCTGTGTGTCTCCCTCACCCCGCCCCGCACCCTCAGCCCCGATTCCGGTTGAAGGGAAACTTGGAAGATCCCCCGGTCCACCGGTCACCCCGCTGTCCTGCCCCTCGGGGCACGCCGCGCGGGAGGGGGCCCGCGCCCGTTCGTCGCGTTTCGTTCTTTCGCGACGGGGACGAATGACGTCATATTTTACTCGCCGCCCGTCGCCCGCCGCGGGCGCGTCTTTAAGTGCGCTCATTAGGGCCCAAGGGGGCTCTGGCACGCCTCGGCGCCCCCACCGGCGGCGGCGGCGGACGCGACTCAGACCCAACGAAAAGCAGCGATGACTTCGCATTAATAACGCGCTCGTAGTGCTGTAAGTTGGTCACGAAATGTTACTGCAACATGATTGTAAAACCCGGGAGAGGTGGCTCAGGGCGTCAACTGATGTCACTGCAGTGCCTCTGATTGGGAGGTCCTGGGGTTTGAGTCCCGACGGTGGCAAACGTTTCGACACTAGCTTGTCAGGTAGGTTTTTCCGCTGCCCTGATCGGCGGTTTCTCCGGTCAATACCACGCAAATACCAGACGAGTGTCGTGACTAGCATGGTCTGCGCGCGATCTTTTCTTCCTCTTCCTTGTCCTCTCCTTACTCACTCTTACTCTTACATGCACGACACAACAACACTTCTGGGGGTAACGAGTCGGGAGCTTGGAGCTTGTCCCGGTTGGGGCGGTGCCTCGCTGGTGGGAGATACCTGGTTAAGGAAAACCCTGATAGCCGACGGTAGAACAGGGCGGATTTCGTGATTCTGCGGGGCAGGACTACCCGAGAAAAAAATATGCACTACACTTACCTGAGCAGTTGATGCACCCGGAATCATTAGTATTCAATCATAGAGTTAATATCGAGGTCGTATTGGCTCAAGTGTGTAATTCATTCACGAAATGTTACTGTAATATGGTCGTTAAATTTTAGTAAATACTCAGTATACTTATCCACTGTGCTGTGGTCACTAAGGCGTTAAGTAGGAAGCTGCGAGAAACAGGGATTAAGACAGCGATAGTACTGACAACATCCATTGCTATTCAATATTAAATTATTATTCATTCATAAGAGAATCCACATTACATAGTTTACTCATCATCCTTAGAGTTAGCTACTAGATAGGGTTGCATCTTGATATGCGTGTCTTGATGCTATCTTTTCCACAATACTAGACATTTCAATCACTTTACTTTCATTTTTCACAAACATTACTAGTTCTCAGGTAATTCTTTCAGTAATTACTAAATTGTGAGCTCAGCCAACCTGAAATCAGGACGTGAAATGCCCAAATGGCGACGCTGAGACTCGGACCAAAGAGACAGCGCAACAAGCAAATGAACGAGGGAAGCACCGACTTATCATTGCTAAGATATCATTGCTAGGATATTAATTGCTGATTTTCATTGATGCATGTTTTTTGATGTATTTGCTTTTTATATATATTTTTTAAGCGAACACAACCTTTCTATACTGTTCAAGATATTATATTCAAATTAAAAAATTAGGTATGCATTTTCGTGCATTGATAATGGAGTATATTGGTTGGAATTTCATCTCTAGGTATTTAATCTTTTGACTTCATTCTCTTTAAGGGTTTCATTGCTAAATACGGTATAATCATCTTGTGTTGGGAATTCTCTCCGAAATAATAAAAGGGAAATTCTCTTGTCTGAAGTTTTGTAGAGGGGTAAGAAAGAGTAGTTGCTCTCGGAAGCACAAGAGGTTAAATTCTCTTGTGATTTGTCTTGTTAGATTTCAAATGATGAGTCAAGGGTCGAGAGGAGTGAATTTAAAATATTATAATATTTGTTACGTAATAGTTACCGCATATTACGAGAAAGCTGTGAAAGTGTGAGCCTCTTTTGCACAAGTCCAGTTGTTTAAATTACGTCTATACTTCCTTACTGTTGTCTAAGTAATCTGAAAGATGAGAATCAATGTAAACCATTTTTTTAAACCAGATCGCCAATGACGTTGGTTTTTGTGTTACAACAATCTTTAAAGTACTTTTCTGTGAGTAGAGGTTCAATTTTTAACACATGGCGCAGCGAAATAATAGTTTGAAAATGCAATTAAATGTTAAAGGTGCAGTCCAAAACATGTTTAAGATGGCGTTTAGAAGCATGACAATTTTCTATTAAGACGTCCACATTTTCAATATTACACACCAATTAAAATTGGATATTAAGAAAATATGTAATGTTTATGAATATTGCATTTTCTCCTCTTTACAATAAATACAGTCTACAAATAATTTTCGAAACAAAAACATTTAACAATTTGGTAATTTAACTACTCAAAATAACATCGATTTATATTAATCGGTTAATGAACCCATGAAACAATGAGTAAAAGGATTGAAGATAAAAGTGTGAAAATATTAATTAAGACGATTCCAACAACGGCGCCAGCAGTAACGTCGCATATAGCACACAGTTTTATTTATAAACCGAATCGATCAACTAGCCTTTTTAAAACATTTAGAAGCAGAATAGAGTAGGTTTCTATGTCGCGGTACGCGTTGCAACATAATAGACGAAAGACAACTCACAATTCTACGCAATTTGAATTAATATCCTAGGCACACGTTTACACTAAGTTGTTCACATTCACACATTGTTCCAGGAACGTTAAAAACAAAAGTATTTAATTGTTCGGAAGCTGTCGACATTTTGCTTAAATGGTAAAACAAATACTGAGATTATCTTCTGATTCACCTTTTGGAGGGATATAAGCATTCTAATCTCAAGAAGAAATAATTTCCGAAATTTCTTTTCGACCATCTCTAAAGAATACGGTGCACAAAGTTCATATTTACGCAACTCTATATCATCCACTTGTGATAAACATCTT
>BOPP01000051.1:4102888-4116237 GCA_017312745.1 Gryllus bimaculatus | reverse complement strand
TCAAAATTCCTTCCAATTTGTTTTTGTTTCTATAATAGTCTGTAAATATTCACTCATATTTTAGTATTTTTCTTTCGTAATTCCTAATAAGTTACAAATTGTCAAAGTAAAAAATTTATATTAACAACCTTACAAATTCACATTTAACATTGTATGCGACTAGTTTGCCGAAATTTTATGTTTCTGTTTCAATTTAAAGATGTTTCTTTTGACATTCTCATCCTTTTGGAAATAATATGATTATATTTGGTAATAATATGCTGAGATTATGTAGAACTAATCATTTTTATCGAAAACATCTATAAAATATTATTTTAATAAAAAAATAACGAAAATATGCAAAAGTGTCGATATTGTAAAGGAATTTCTTTTCATTTACATACCATAATTTTACAGAGTATTTTGTACAACAGACATTGTCTAAGGCAAATGTCTCTATCTTAAGTTTTGTGGTTCTGAATTATCTTTTTGGAAAAAAAACGAGAAACAACCCAAAAATTGGACTATCACCATAGTTCTTAGTGTCCCTTATTACATATGTGGAGAACTTTTTTTTAAAATTTGGAGCGATAAAAAAAAAAGAAAATTGTAAATTTCAAATGTAAATTACGCAAACACCACTAGAGTTAGCAAACCCTGAACATGAACTTTTTAAAGAGCTAACTGTATACAAAAGACTTTGTCCGAGGCAAAAAATCTCTATCTTCACAAAAACTCATATCTTCAATTTTGAAGTTTTAATTGTTTTCTTTTTTCTTTTTTTTAATTATCAAAAAACCGAGTAATACCCGACAATAGAAGTAGCACTATATTTTTATCGTCTCTAAATATATAAGTGAAGAAAATTTAAAGAAAAAATTTGAAGTGGATTTTAAGAAAAAAAGTCGTACATTTGAATCCCAAATAACGTAAAACATAAAACGTTTTTCAAAAAATTTGTACGTGACGTTTTTTAAAGAGCTAATTTTGTACAACAGACTTTCAGACAAAAATCTCTATCGCCAAGTTTAAAATTTTAAATTGGTAAATAAAAAATCGGGGAAATACACGAAAATGAGACTTGCATCATTCTCTTTAATGTCCTTTGCACTACACAACAACAAATTCAATCAAAAAATGTTGAGCTATTTTTCGAAGGGTAAATTTTGAAAATGTCCCAGGATCCAAAATTAAAATTTCTGTTTCATATTCCACGAACCACGACACGAGCTAGAACGATTGAGGAACATCAGATTTGAAAAAAATAAGCTCAACAGTTTATGCGCTAGAGTTGTGCACAGGCGAGCAGACAGACGTTGCGCCGTCAATCGATTTTTCGGTATCAAGGACCCACAAAACATGGATCCTCTACACCACGAGTTACAGGATTTTTTTTCTATATTTAGCAACTGGATTTATCCAATTTTTGCTTACCAGGGCCCGGCAATAACAGTTTTTGTGTCGAAAATTCACCGATTTGCGGCGCACGATTACAATACTTTTTCTTCGTATGTAAGTCAGTGCGAGAAAGTGGAAGTGAACAGAAAAAGCTTTACATATTTACTACAAATGACATAAAAATTAAATCAGAGAATTGTTAGTTTGTTAACATATATTACAACATTTTAAACACAGAATAATTAAAAACAAAACACTTATTACTATGTAGGTTCACAAAACTGATAACGTTTAAAAAATAAAATTATGTTTTAATTTTAAACTTCATCTTTCGGCTATTCAAAACATAGAATCAAAGAAGCCAATAAATAATATTGCGTGTTTATCGGCAGACATTGTAAAATACGTTTGACGTATCAACTATGAATAAATAACAAACTTAACTGATATACTAGGATTTTCCTTCTTCAGAAACTGAACTGAACAAATAATCACAAGGTTTCGTCAAAAAATCAAGTTAACAATTTTCTTGAAGTAAGGTCCACTATGAAAAATTAAATAGTTTATTTCCGTGCAATACGAAAGGCATTTTGGTGTAAAATATATTACTTATAACATTTGTGGTTAATGAAGGTGTTATTCTAAAAGAAATATATAATTCGTTGTCAGTGTGTTAACCCCTTTACAGTACTTGTATACGATATTTTCATCCACGACACCTAAGACCATGAAAATTCAGGTAATCCGTAACGGATGGAAGGTCTAGATGGGAATTGTTGTGCTATTTTAAATTAGAAGGCGGAGGTGCACTGGATTCTAAATCTGAAACCGCCGGTGGAGCGGTGGGAACCTGCTGAAGAGGAGATGCAAGAAGTTCTTCAGGAGAGGATCGGGGCGCGTCCGGCGAACCAGGAGGGAGGGGAAAAGAGGGCGTTTCGAAAGACGTGGCACTGATGAAGAGAGATGCAGAAGAAGCCTCCAGGCAGGACGAAGGCTCTGCGGGACACGTCACAGGGCGAGGAGTAGATGGAGGGGACATTGGGCACGGGATCGGGCACGATGGCGAGGCTGGCAACGGGCCGGGAGACGTTTCTGGGAGTTCGTCACGACACGTGGGGGACGCGCCAAGAATTGCAGCGGGTTCCTCGGCGTTATCTTCGACAGGAAGAGCATCCTTGGATAGCGGTAGAAGCTTGCAAATACATGCCGCAGGAAGTGTACAGGAAATGGTGGTAGCTTTAGGGAACGGCGCAGTTGTTATTATGAGTAAGCTTGCTCGCAGCTGCGAGGGCAGCGGCGGATGCAGACGCCGAGGTGAGGAGGTCGCCAGCAGGTGCGACAGATGCGGACGCGAGAACCGCTCCGGCAGACGCGATAGAGGCCGAGACGCAGAGGCGGGCCTGCAGACGCAGAGGCGCGCAGCGGCGCTGCAGGTGCAGGGACGGGGACCGCGTCGGCAGCTGCAGAGGCGGGGAGGGGGCCATCAGATGCAACAGAGGAGGATGCCAACGAGGCAGCGGATTCCGAGGCGGGGAGTGCGTCCGCAGCGGGAGTCGCGGAGGCAGGACCGGAAGCCGCAGCAGAGCGTTTCCTCTGTGAACGAGTCATCGGGAGGGGACGCCGCCGGCTGCCCAGCCGAGTCCACGGGCAGGGGTTCGGGTTCCGCAGCCTCAGGGCGGGGGGCGTGGTCGTCGAAGGCGCGCCGGCACGCGTCGGTGGCGCTCGCGTCGCGGGGCGTGCGTCCGCCGTGTGCAGCGCGCCGCGGGGTCCGCGCCCGCGCGCAGCAGCTGGCGCACGGCGTGGGCGTGGCCGGCCTCGGCCGCCCAGGTGCAGCGGCGAGCGGCCGGCGGCGTCGCGGGCGTCGAGGGCGGTGCGGCGGCGGCGGCGGCGGCGGCGCCGGCCAGCGCCAGCAGCGCGTGCAGCGCCGCCCGCCGCCCGGGGCGCCGCCGCCGGCGTCGCCGCCGCCTCGTGCAGCGGCGTGCGGCCCGCGCCGTCGCGCGCAAGGAGGCTCGCCCCGCCGCCGCCAGCGCGCGCGCCGCCGACGCGTTGTCGCACGCCGCCGCCCAGTGCAGCGCCGTGCGCCCGCGCGCGTCCTGCGCGCCCGGACGGACGACCACAAATTATACGTCTCTAGCCGGCTGCACTAGTGGCACTAATCGAAACTAGTGGGGCTCCAACCGCACATACTTTCTCACATTGATTCTAAATTTTCGAAACGACTTTCCAGTGGCGTCGAACGTTCGTTGCCAGGCGCTAGTCGAATACTCAGCCATTTTGTACATCTATAGATTAACAATTGCAGCCAGTAAATCAGAATAGAGTATTTAAATAATAATTTGTAAATAGAAACGAAATATGTATTCATCGACTTACAACAATGAGGTCAAAGTACGTAAACCCAAGGAATGGCCTAGATTTTGTTAAAAATCGGGTACGTTGTTTAAGTTACTGGCCTTGAAACGTACAATATTCTTCGTATTACCATCTTTTTAAAAGAAATAACCGAATAATTAAGAAATATCCTTGTTTTGAATAGAAGAGATCGTACGCCAGACACATCCAACCGCGCCGGCGCTCCCCCGAGCACCCCTGGCTCCGCTCTCACTACTTCTCCAAATCGAGAAAGGAGTCTACACAAACGCGAGTTGAGAAATTATGACTTTAAATGAAAATATATTTGCCAGATTTGAAAGCGCATGTTTTTGCGGCCGGAGTCAGTATCAGATTAGCTGTCCGGGAGAGGCCGCATGATAGTCACAAATACCTTTCGCCCTGAGGATGGAAGAAGATAGTATTTTCCTTATATGTTCTATCAGACAACAATTTAAATGTATATATTGTTATTTTCGTTTCAAATTCAACCTCGCATAAATATCTTTGCCAAGGGGCAAGAATATGTTCAAATGGCAAATTATTCCTTGTTTTCATTTTGTGTTATATTTTATTAAATCATTCAATTATTTGTTGCTTGTAACAATAATAAGAAATAAATTAACAACTACATCTGAGTTAATTTTTTGTTTGTAGGCAGAGAGATCTGTTAAGAGGCAAAGATTCTTATCTATTCAACATCCTAATCTGAACATAGGAAGTTAATGCAATTAATGCACTTTTGAAGTAAACATGATTACAAAATTAAGATACTTTCTATTCCATATATTTAATTTCACTCGCAATTGACAATTTGAAATCTGACTGTTAAATTATTACTTTTTAATGGATAATTGCTTTGCCTCAATAGAGGAATTTATATTTAAGAGCTACTTTTAGAAACGTAAGTGTTTATCGGTATCTCCCAAAGTCAGTCATGGGCCAGATGCCCAGTTACATATAACCACTCCGCAGCGATTTGTACAACCGTTTCCATTAAATCTCGGGCCAGCTGCTCTGTTTACGCTACCAGCAAACTTGGGTAAGCTAGTTACCTTGCCCGTGACATTGACATGACGGTCAAACGCCATCGTTCCCTACACGTCCTTCCTTCAGTTGAATTCATTGTATTTTCACGGCAGTAAAAATTGTTCCTTTGGCTATTAAGAGACTTTTCATTCCTTTGGTTATACAGTAGTAAGGTCACGTGCAGGGATCTCGGCGTCTGGTGTGCACATATGCACTGATAGTATTTCCCTACCACCCGAATGACGCGTTACACAGTGACAAAATCGTCACTCTTAGATAACGTATAAAACGATAAGGTTGCTTTGTGCACGAACTTAGTAAACAAAATTAGTGCGCTTGTTCGTTAGAAGGCTTTCTCACAGCGTGGAATTTCTTACGGTAAATTCTATTAACGCACTATATAACCTCTGCGCATGCGAGAAGTCTGTTACGTTCAGTGATAGAGGAAATGCTATAACATCAGAATTAACAGATGTAATCACTTGACTTGCACTCGGGCAATAAACCAGTCACGTAATCACGATAAGTGAAATTTGTACCTCTGTGGCTGTAGACTGTGCTGTCAACTCAGTATTCACAGGATACAATATCATGTTGATAAATGTTAAGCAGGAAATAATAATAACATATACTTATGAGTGTTTGGTTGGCAGCTCTAGTCTAACAAAGGGAAATCATGATGAGTTTGGCGTTAGCAACACTCTCCGCCGCCACTGTTTGGAACTACTCGAATTTAGTACAAAACGTACAACTCTTTTAATCCAACATGATTATTTAAAGTCAAACTTTACTAAAGTGAAATCAGTGACGCAATAGGAGTTCTTAGAAGGAAAGTGCTTTAATGATCCATGGTCCACTATTATCGACAGATTCAAAATGTAAGTAATATAAGAACACAACAGCGATCTAATAACCCATGCGTCTTCATTATCAAAATAATATCAATATATTGGTAAAACGAATAGTAAAATATAAACCAAAATTATATTCATTGGATTCTTAAAAAAACAGTTCGTTTGAAACTTTATACGATATTCATATCGTAACATCGTATTATAATACTCTTGGTTTTCAAATTCTACCTAAGAACCTCGTTCGATAAATCTCGTGGTATTGATGAAACGCTTTCGTAAATTACTGGACATGTTATTAGCCTTCCCCTTCTAGTTCTACAACGTTTCGCTCAAAGGAGGAGGATGGGGAAATGAAGCCAAATCTGGCATAAACATTTTACAAACTATACAAAATAAAACTTAAGATGTATAATTAAAGCACCATGGTTATTTTGAACAAGCAAATTCACCACGCAAATTCCGACAATAAAAGAACACATCACCGAACTGTCTGAAGACTTCTTCACATCATCTCCCAGCACCTCCGCATGCAACCTTGGAGATACAGCAGAACCGAACTTCTGCATTAACTCTCCTTCCCTAACGACAGATTCCGACCACCATAAAATAGCAGAAAATCGACCTCAAATAATATGACCTTCATCGAATGATCATATCAACGAATATTCTCTGTATTCTCCAATAATCATCCGTAATAATTTAAATTATTAAAAACCAAAAAAACATTTAATCGTTACCCGTCCAGGGCACCCTACAGTCAGGAAATAAACCAACGTTATAGTATGATATCTTCAAAACACTGAAAAACATTTGTTGAGCAGTAAGAGATAATATTTTGTTTGTAAAAAAGGTAGGGAGCAAGGGCTGCGGCTGACGGCAGGTGGACGTCGGCGCCGGTGGCCGCAGCAAGCGCGCGCGCGCGGCCCTCGTCCGCGCGCCCTGCGCGGCCGCGGCGGCGGGCGCGCAGTGCACGGCGGCGCAGCCGCGTTCCTCGTCGCGGGCGTCCTTGGCCGCCCCCGCCGCCAGCAGCGCCGACACCGCCTGCGCCTGCGCACGAGCGGGGCTGCATTCACTTATTGTTGTTGTTGTTGTTATTATTATTATTATTATTATTATTATTATTATTATTTCTCGCTTGGCCCCAAGCCCCTCAGCAGCCGAGGACGATACATTGAGGGTACACTGAAGATTAACATTGTTTAGGAATCATGAATACATTGAGTACATGGACACCTTAAGAAGATTCAATACGTGGATTGAATGTGCAAAACCAAGCCATATGCATGATGGTCGGGGAGGGTCGAAGAACTGTCGCGGTAGTTTGCGCTTTAGTCTATTGTGGTGAGTATTTTCTTTTTTTCGTTTTGAGGGAATCTGGGGGATTCTAGGATAGAAACGAGAGGAGAGGAGGGAGAAGTAGACGCAATCGGGGTAATGTCTAGTTTGATATGTAACTGAGAGTTATGTACAACCAGGGTGCTTTTGGAATGATTCGGAGGAATTTATTTAGCACAATCTGGAATTTTTTGAACTTTTTATTTACTGACCGATAGGAGAAGCGTAGGATTAGATTGGATGTATCGTTCATTAGTATATGTGAGTAGCAACATGAAGTCGCAGGAATGATGATTTTTTGAGTATGAAATGTTGTTGACGGGCCTTATGGTTGGCCAGAGTTATTCTGTGAAGAACATTTTATTTCTAAATGAGTCTTATTTCAAATTGTGCACCAAGATAATTGGCTGGCTTGTGATTTCAGAGCCAAGTTATATTTTGTCCTTGATACTATAGAGGGACAAACGGGACTTGCAAAGCGTGGTTTCGAGAGAAGCAGTTCAAGGTTTTCACTTTTGATTTAACCCGCCTCCTTCATAGGAACGCACACCAACATTCAGAACATATCGCTTGAGGGCTGCAATAGTTGCACAACTCAAAAAATAGAAATTTTGGGTTAATCCAATCTCCAGAACTGCAGATTGTTCTATCATCCTTCCGTAACAGCTGCATTTCTTATAGTACTGTATTCCACCAACGAATGGCAGAAGTGTGACTGGAGGAATGATGCATTTCAATACAAGGTGACAACTTTAAAAACTCTTTCAACCCCTAATTTTTGAGTTGTACCACTATTGCAGTCCACGAACGATTTATTTTCTTCAGTTGAATGAAAATGTAATCCTAACAGAAGTCTTAAGCCGTTCTTCAATATATTACATTTGTTACATGTTTTCGTTTAACATTTCGTTCTGGAGGCAACTGCTAAGCTAGTTACGTGACGTTCATGTTTAGAATGGCCTTAAAAGCAAAAATAAATTAAATATATTAATTTTCATTCATATTTTATAGAATATAAGTCATTTAACTGGATTTAAAAAGAATTTTCAAGGTACTCATTATTCAGTTCAGTTCAAAAATTATTTCTACATTTTAAGCAACAGAAGAAAAATAAACCTTATAACTCACGAGATAACTTAATAGAAATACATTTTTAAGATTGCCTGTTTGAAATCTTATTTACTGTATACCTAAAAACTTGTATATAAATTTAAAAGAATATAATAAGAACCTAATAATAAATTTGTTAGCTCTGCACGAGCCGAATTCCGTAGCTAATTCCACGACAGTAAACTGCTTTGGAGATATGCTGCAGTAGGTACTCCCAAAATAATAAGTAAAACTAACAAACTAACAGAAAAGAGAATTGTGGTGAATATTGCCTCCAGCGCCCCTAATGGCTAATATCTTTCTTGTATTTAACTTGTTCTAGATCACCTATTCTTTGCCACCACGATAGGATGCGGATTGAGCAAAGCTTCCTCAAAGAACCACGCTGCACAGCCCTTTGGTCGCCTCACAAGGTCATTCATCTGCTTTAGCACTCCTATTGAAATATCTCAATACCACACCACGGAATTCCAAATAAAACCGCGATGTTTATAAGAAAGTTGAACTTATTATTTTGCCAAAAACCAGTAACAGCATTTTCTATTAGTTTTAAGGCACATCCATCATTGTTAGAGAAATCCATATATCATCGTATCAATATATTTAACCATTGAATACACATAATTCTTATATGTACTGCTTTCTTGAACTGATCTTATTTTGATAAGCTCATCCCTTTCTGTATTCGCTTGAAGTGTTAATCATCTTGTTAATAATTCAGATATTAAAAGAATAAAATTAGTTTGTATGATTTAGAATGTAAATTTTATTTTTGCGAGAGTATCATGCAATTATTTCCTCGCCGTGTTCTTAGGTAGACATATATTTATTTCTTATCCGTCTGCGACCTCACTTCCACGATTTAACAGCGCATCAGGTAAGCGCATCTCAAATGGAGGCGAAGTGATCCCCAAGTAATCCACCGACCGAAACAGTGCAGGTGGCAATTATATTATTTGTCGACCAGTAAGTGTATTTAATAATGTCAATGCAAGAACCAATACAAATAAGGATAGTATACTGAAAACTGTTAGTTGATTTCACTAGGTCTTTCAAGAGGTGGAGCTCCTATGATGGACAAGGACACACTTTCCGCCTTCCGGAAAATCGTTTGAAAATGCGAGAAACAAGTGGCTTCCGAGGAAATGCACAACACGTTTTTCGACAGTTTCTAGCCAAATGTTAAGAATACGTATAAAACCGTTGTCCTCTCTTCGAGAAATTTAGAATGCTGCTGAGAAAACGTACATTTAAAAAATTAAATTGTGTCAATATCTCCAAAAAATTGTTTCTAACAAAAAACGCAACATGTTATTTCCCGCACCATCTACAACAGTTGCGCAGTTGCGCTCCTTTCGGAATGTGAGGACTCTGTGGAGGTGGTGGTGGTAGTGGAGGGTGATAGCGGTAGGCTCTGATGGTGTTGAGTGATGGTGTTGAGTGATGGTGTTGAGTTATGGTGGTGGGTGGTGGTAGTGGTGGACAGTGGTGAAGAGTGGTAGATAGTGGTAGATAGTGGTGGATAGTGGTGGATAATGATGGACAATGGTGGATAGTGGTGGATGGAGGTGGTGGATAGTTGGTGGTGAGGATGGTAGGTGGTAGTGTGGTATGGTCGGGTGGTTGGAAATTGCCTGGTGGTGGTGATGATGGTTGGGTAGTGGTGATGGTTGAGGACGGTGGAGTGATGGTTCGTGATGGTGGTGGTGTGCGTGCGTCACCTTGTCGCCGGCGGCGGCCGCGTGGCAGCGCGGTACCGCTGGCCCTCGGCCGGGGCGTCGCGCGTCGGCGCCGCGCGACCGCACAAAGCGCTCGCAGGCGCGGCGCGCGTGCGCCCGCCGGCCGCCCGCCGCCAGCAGCGCGTCGCGCGTCGCGCGGCGTCGCGACCTCCAGGTCGGCGCCGCGCCGACGCCAGCCCGTCACGCACGCCGCGGCCGCCGCGTCGTCCGCCGTCGCCGCCGCCGACGCCGCAGCGTGCAGCGCCGTGCGCCCGCGCGCATCCGTCACCTGCCACCGCACCGCACTCACTCAACCAAGCAACTAACGCCACTCTACTCTCCTCGATCAAGTGCGCTCGCAGCGCCCCTGTGGCACGTAGCAAGAAGTATTCCTGAACACTGATCAAGTTCATGCAGATCTTTTGGAACAGTGATATACACGTCCATTATGGGCTGGCAAATCATTATTGGAAATACAGCAACTGGAGGTGCTCCCACAGCACATACTTTCTTGTGAAGGTTACCTAATATTATTACACTGCTATTTTTTCTCTTATCAGCACTTCAGACATCACTCGTAAAATACAAACAACACTACTGAAAATTATGAGAAAAACACTAATATTGTGGGGGGAAATGTACATTACGTCACTAATTAAAGATCTATTTTTATGAACAGGTTTATGTACATATAAAATTTCTATTTTTGACCATGTTTTAATTAATGGAAATTTCCAAAAAATTGTAAATTTTCTAATTTTCAAAATCTTTGAGAATTTGATGAATATCGGATCTTTATCAGTTTTTTCAGCTATTCTTCTAACTGAAAAAAACTTCAAGAAAAAATTGGAGTTTAGTCTGCCCTACATATCGTGTTCGCACAAAGTAAGATTTATGACGCACGCAAATGTGCCCGAAGGATTAGCTGCAGACCTGGTCAGGAGAGATCACACAATCTCTCTGTTATGAATTGATTAGTTTCGCTGCGCTCGTTTAGTAGTACAAGATATCGGAAATAGGGCGCTGACCTGGCCCCACAAAACAGTATGGCCTTCAACTATATTGTTAGTTTTAGCAGCAAAAGTCTCTTCGAATTTTGCTTGCAGGCATTGTCCAAACTGAAGGATATTTATATGCTGTAAATGTAGATTCACTACCCTTTAGAAGAAAATGCTTAAGGAACGTTTAAGAAAGTTCGACTTGAAATAACAAACCAATAAAAATACCATATTCACTTGCGAGTCACCCGCCTCAAACTCCGCCCCCGCCGCCGCCAGCACGACACACCGACACCTCATCTAATGCGCAAACGAAACTAATGCGCACCACGATTTTGAATACTACATTTGATCAATCAAAGTGTTCAGTACATTCGCGTAAACGCGGTAGTTATTTATGCACCAAGGGCGTTATGAGGGTTCTAATGATAGAGCAGCGATAAAAAGTCCGAGGGCGTTTGTCCCATGAGCTTGCTGTTTCCCGTGATCTTCAGAATCCGTTAATGCCCGTGGTATATACATGATTTTATTTTTTAGCTAATTTTAATGATAGATATTTACTTATTTACTAACGAACTAGGTGTCAACTTGACTCGGTTCGCCTTTTCATATTTCGCTCCCATTATTCCCTCCATTACAGAACATGTAGCATCGTTCAATTGTTTTCCTATTTCCCTTGCAACAACGATCCTCTCGATTCAGATAAATTATGCAGTGTACATCGATCTCTGTATCGAATGCAACAACAAGCAATAATGTATTAGCAAATAATAGTTCATGCAATTAATTTATAATTGAAAGATTTATTGCGTGAGTACATGTTTTGAAAACGAGAGACGATAGGTGCGAGTTTTCAAATTTGTACGAATGCAATAAAGCAACATTTTAAACCAGTTGCTTACGCTATTTTTTTATAACAGCATTATAAATTTGTAACAGAATAAAACTTAATTTTGCGAAACAACTCTCTTATGACGTCTCGAGTATTTGACATCTGTGATAACTTGGTCGGCTCTGCCGTTTACCGCTACCACCCCGCGGTTCTCTCACTGCAATTGGCTGAATGTGTGATAACGCAATAATTCGTGCCTTAAAATGCTTGTACGTCATTATTTGTGCCGTACAATGCCCATTTAAGAACGCTTTCTTGCAACAGAAATAGTAGTTTATGCAATTAGTTTATAATGTTAAACTTTATTGCATGAGTACATGTTTTGAAAACGAGAGACGATGGGAGCGAGTTTTCAAATTTGTACGAATATAATAAAGCAACATTATAAATGAGTTGCATACTAAATTTTTTTGTATAACAGCATTATACTATATAAGAGAATCAAACTTAATTTTGCGAAACAACTACCCTGTGACGACTCGGGTATTTGACAACGTGCGAGTAAACGGTGGTCGGCTGTTCCTTTTAGCTCTACCTCCCCCCGATTCTCTCACTATGATTGGCTGAATTTGTGACGACGCAATCATTCGTGTCATAAAATATAATACGTCATCATTTGTACCGTAAAATGCCCGGTTATGAAGGATTTCTTGCAAATAGAACAGGTTCTTTTATAATGATGGAACACAAAAAAGGTCGTTTATAATGCTAGGATACATCAACGAGAATTGCCGGCCGGGATACCCGAGGTCGTTAAGGATGAAGGGCGGGAGCAACCTTGGCTCGAAGGGTCGCGGGTCGTTAGTTTGAATCCCGCCTCGGGTATGGGTGTTTGTGTGTTTACCCTACACGAGTTGTTCGTTCAGTTCCCCCAACAGTTTAAAATACACAGTGGTTGCTAAAAATCCATCTCTTAACTACTGTGGTAAAATTCACGTACGCCTAAGCTCGGGCGGAGTCCTCAGGTGCCCCAAGAAGTATATCACTATTTATTTCAATAAAAAAAATATTACAAAATTTTGTTCTTTGAATCAGTTTATAGAGTTAATAATAAAAAAAGTAGATTACAAACAATTTTTACACACTGAATTTATGTGATCTGGGCATACACGTTAACAGCACTTTTCGCAAGCTATCTTTATCTTTCTGCCCGCTTTTGTCGCACACAGCTTGCTTTTTTCTGGCTGGTTATGACTCAGAGAATGGTGAAGAACGGGGAGTTTGCTTTGTGATTATACTGGAACACAAAATTGTAACAGTCAAAATACACACAACACATCAATCAAGGGAATGAAAAATAACTTACGTTAAAATTACGGTGGGATATTCTGAGACATTTTCCCTTCTAATGCCAAAAATAAACCTAAAAATCACTTCGCACGACCAGTCAAAACTAAGAGCATAATGCCACTGAAGTATCGTGGCAAGATGAGCACTATCCAGTAATTGGTTTCCGAATTGTAATGCCATATACATGGGCCGCGGGACTCCGGGAGCCCAGCCGAGTAGTGCAGTGGGGTTAAAAGGAACGCAAACCTGCGGCAGCGGGAGGCGCGCGTCGTGGGCGGCGCGCAGCAGGGCGTGCAGCACCTCCACGCGGCCGGCGCGCGCCGCCACGTGCGCCGGGGTGGCTCCGTCGCCGTCGCGCGCCGCGGGCGACGCGCCC
>BOPP01000051.1:4087765-4101031 GCA_017312745.1 Gryllus bimaculatus | reverse complement strand
TTTGAGAGAAGAGTTGGCTAGAGTTGCAGAAATAACTATTGTGAACCAAGTGCCCTTCGCTCAAGGAATTCTTATCACCTGATATAATTAGTCCAGTTAACGTGCGTGGTACGTACATTATTTTATTTTTATCTATTTTTTGTCTCAGATTTACTTATTTACTAATTAACTAGATGCTAACTTGACACAGTCTTTTCATATTTGTATGTTTGTACTCGACGTGACCGCCCGTGAACGGTCTCAGGCCTCCCGGCGACGTCCCTGCCTCGCGGCCATGGGTTTAAATGGAACGTGTTGTTAGCACGTAAACATCCCCATGCCGTATTCCGGTCTTCTCAACCTGAGAAGTGAATTTTGTCATCGCCACAGAGCAACATATTCTAGAACATTACAAGGAAAAACGCGCACTATAGCCTTGGCTCGACCGGGAATCGAACCCGGAGGTATGCCGCGCAGTGGAAAGCGAGCTCGCTACCCGAGAGCTAGCCACGAACCTGGACGTCTGCGCCGGCGTCGAGCAGCGCGCGCAGGGCGTGGCGGCAGGGGTCGCGCGCGGCGGCGGCCGCCAGCAGCGGCGTGAAGCCGCGGTGGTCGCGTGCCTCGCGGTCCGCGCCGGCCGCCAGCAGCAGCGCCACCGCCTCCGCTGCGTCGTCGCCCGCCGCCACGTGCAGCGGCGTCAGCCCGCGCGTGTCCGACGCGTCCACCTGCCACGTGCGTTTCAACCAGCGGGGCCGCAACACCATGCACTTTCTCGCACCGTTTCTAAATCTGTCAGTTTTCAAACATTCAAAGAATTTAACGAAAACGAGACCTGCTCCATTCTTTAAAGCGTTCCTTGATGTATCTGTGGTATTAAAAAAAATAGAAGAAAAATGTTGAGTGCTTTTCATATTTTTTTATAAACTGTATTAATTTCAAGCACAAATCAAGCAAAATTTCTTTTTTAACAAAACAACGTACTTTCTCTCACTGTTTCTAAATTTTTCAGTTTTCAAACATTCAAAGAGCTTAACGAAAACGTGACCTGCTCCACTCTTTGAAGCGTTCCTTGTTCTATCCGTGGTATTAAAAAAATTGAACAAAAATTTTGAGTGTTTTTCATAATTTTGTTTATAAACTGCATTAATTTCAAGCACAAATTAAGCAAAATTTATTTTTTAAACAAATTTAACATGAAATTTTTAAAACAAATATCATTATTTTGAAAGTATGTGGTTTTTAAATGTTATTTTAAAGCCACAAATTTCAATTTTCGTAAATAGAGTTCAGCGTAAATGAGACTATATTTATCTAGTTTTTACTGAGCTTTTCGGCCGAAAATTTTATGTTTTCTGGCGCACAACTTTCCTTGAATGAAGTAAGGGCGGCAAAGTAAAAATACACCACCACCAATCAAGAAAGCTTTGAATCCAATGAATGACATTTTCCTGAAAAATGCTTCATTTCTTCACAGCAGAATCTTGACAATTTCTCTTCTGTAGCGTCCAAAACATTGAACTTTTAGTGAGTCGAAGAACCTAGAATACATCTAAGTAATGACAAAACAATCTCCTTTTTTCGAATACAAACGAAGCAAAATGCAAATCTGTAAAGTGACGACACGGAATTAGGATGCAGTCTTACGTCGCACGCGGTCCTTTATTGACGCCAGATTTTAGACTGTCCTCAGTCCTCAGTCAGACAGACCTCAGACAGACCTCAGTCCGTAGGTCGGCCGACAGAATTGCAGTGTAGCCTCTGTTCACAATTGACGTTATGACCTCCCGAGTATACAGCAGCGGTTCGAACCTTGAAAAGTCGCTTAAAATTACGTTGATCTACAGGACGCAACGAAAACACACAACAAATACTTAATATGGGAATCTATGATTTTGGGGCCAAATGGTAAAAGGATTACTTATTGCTAATATTATGAGAAACAAGCTATTTTTCATACGAAATGGCTCATCTGTATAATAGTATGTTCAGGAACGGTAACCACTCCCACCATAGGTAAGAACAATCAACAGAAAATACCGCAACTGTGCTACTGCTGGGTAGGAAATCAATTATGCATCAAACAGAATGAAGACAAAATAGAAATTGAAAGAGATTACATTAAGAAACCAGGTGCACGCGCTTATAGCAACCTACGATACACCTCAATACACTTTACCATCGGACGTAACTACGAACTGATTCAACCTAGGCCCTTGTATGCCAATTTTCGAATCCCTACAAGTATCGTATCACTATAAGGTTGCAAGTTATTGCAGTTTCGTAAACCGTATTCTAAAATTGAAGACATTTTTGAAACTTCTATTACATTTTTGTAAATTTAGTCCTGCCGGGTACCCATATGCCGTACCAAGGGTTCCAAGAAACAAAAAGAGATTGAAAATCTGTGTAAAATCAAATTCAAAGATTGATAGACAATAAATAACACTCTACAGTAATATTAAAATAACTTAGATTTTTTACGCAATTTAATCTCAACGCTCACAACCATACAAATGTTTGCTTATGTAGCATCCACTTTGTTTCATCCTCTGTAACGACGAGATCCGGTAATGTCACCTCCTCCTCACAATATGTCACCATCTTATACACTGTCACCTGGATGGATGACAGCAGTTGCTTTCTTAGGCCTGTTTGCGACATAAATTGGAATACATCCTCTTTTAGTCACTACATCCTCAACGCAGACGTTGCACAGCACTTTGCACTTGACCTCCGATGCGACTCACGTGCTGCCGTGGGTGGAGAGATAATGGTGGGAATGGCGTACATTTCATCACACATAAACTATCGAACCTCGTAGATTAAAAAATCAAAATATTAACACAATGTGGCTTGGCACTTATTTGGATTGACATTGAATTTTGATATTGTGAAATGAAGCCTTAATAAATCAGGGTTGCCTACATGGTTAATTTGAAAACTAAGTAGTGCTTATCGTAAGACTTCTTCGATGACACTCGTATAATATGCCATAGTGTTAAGGTTTCGGAAATAATAATCTCTTCAGGGGTTACAAGAGTTTCTTTTTCCGTCTTCTGCATGCCATGTTAATCTTGAGCGGCCGAAAATACAGTTTAAAAGCGAATATACATATTAGCCCTATTAAAATGTAAAATTAATTAGAATTGATATCCTAAGATTGGCTAGATGCTAAAATAAGATTGCTATATGTTTATACGTTGATTGAAACAAAAAGTCCATTGACACTTCGTAAGCTGTGATGGTGTCATCCAATCGGGAGGTTGAAGGTAGCTGTAATGCTTTAATCGAAGTATGTGGACATGTCTGTCAGTATGGCAACGCCGGAATTTCCTCGAACCGATAACACATGGTGTCAGTTCCGGTGAACGCAAGCGATGAAAGACGAAATATTCACTTAAGGTTAAGAAAGGTTCCAACAATAGAAACTCTAAACGATGAAATAGTGACTCCTTAGATAAACAAAGCCTGCGCCGGTATCCCAACTTCTTAACCAAGTGCCGTGACGTCACGGAAATTAAATAGATCGCGACACAGCGAATACCGAGATGGGTGACAGTCTGAGAATACCCGCTAGCTGCGTTCCTGGACGATAAGGATATAAGACAATGACTTACAACTTGACGTATGATTGAAAATATTCAAATAGAGTTACTCCACACTCAACGCCAGAAACGTTTGGAACGTTGTTACGCGAGTCACAGAATTACAAAACAGAACAAAACAAGACGAAAGAAAAGACCCCTTTCTCCCTCTGTGGTGATTGAGCTGATGGATATGGTGGTTGTGGTGGATGTGGTGGTTGTAATGGTTGTGTTGGCGGTAGTGGTGTTGGCTGCTGTGGAGTTGGCGGTGGTGGTGTTGGCGGTAGAAGAGTTGGCGGTTGAGGTGTTGGCGTTGAAAGTGTTGGTGTTGGAGATTGTAGTGGTGGTGTAGATCACAGTGGTGATACTTCTGGTTGTGTTGGCGGTGATAGTGATGACGGTGGTGGTGTTGGGGTGGTGGTGAAGGTGTGGTGCGAGTTTATAGTGGTGATGGTGCTGATTGTGGTAGTGGCTAGGTGATGTGCATTGAGGTCGGTTTGTGAGGTTTGTGGTGCTTGTGTAGTTGTGGTGGTCACCTGATGGTGGGTGTGATTGTGGATACTACGCAAGAGCTAACCCGAAAGGCGTGTTCAAGAACAGGAGGCAGCGACGCAACGGTGGCGCTCGCGGACAGGTCGGGAAGCAGCTCGCGCGACGCGGCCAGCGGCCCGCGGCGCGCGCGTAGTGCGGGGGCGGCGTCCACCGTCGAGCGTCGCGTCGAAGCGCACGGCCGGCAGCAGCGCGGCGCACCCGGCTCGCGTGCTCGCTCCGCGCCGACAGCGGGTGCGCCCACTGGCGGTCGCGGCGCGTCGGGTCCGCACGCCAGACAACGCAGCGCGCGCACCACCTGCAGCCAGGCCATCCGCACAGTATACACACTGCACAGTAGAACCCCGCAGAGACGAACCCCGCAAAATTTCGAAATTTCGGAAAATCCGAACACAATTCAGAAAGAAGAAAAAACACCTGAATTGTATTACTTTAAACATAAACGAAAAAGCATGAACACACATAAGTCTAAGCCAATTCTGCATACTGTACATAGAATATCCATTATCAGTAGCGGCGCAAACTGCTTCAACTCTTCTAAACAATGTATCAGCTACTACCGTGAGCGATCAGTTATGGACGTACTATACTCCGTTGTTCGTAACATCGCCCATTCCTCATGTCGCTACGCTACGTTTCCATTTTCTCACATCACACGCCACGTTGTAACCTATAGATATATTTGTACATGTACGGTAAAATTTGCGGATAATCTGAACAGACCTCATCCCCAACTCGTTCGAATTAGCGGAGTTCTACTGTATATGAACTATACTGAACATACAAACTCCCCGAAAGTAGTTATTTATTTTCTCTACTCTCATTGTATAGTTCTCGCATTTAATGGCTACATCCTGTTGCAAAATGATACTCTCTATGATGCAGGTTCTTGACCGACGACACAGAAGTTAACAAACCAAGTATTGACACTTCATTAATCATTGAGAATTATTCTAGTAAAAGTTATATTTGACCTTAGCTGAACCCTACTTGTCAACTGCCACAAAATGAATCAATGTAAAAGTTTAACTAATAAAAGTGGTCATAAGGTGTAGAAAAAGTACTGTATAAAACTCGATGTAATGGATATTAATACACTCGTTTGAACTTTACGGAACTCGGTTTACGTTCCTCGCCCGTATCGTAATATCACACTCTTGTACAGGGTGCGCCAGAGAAACTTACTTATTTGAAAAAATTCCCGCGCGGGGATTATATAATGTGCCGTTAGAAAAGAAGCTCTCGACTGCGAAGGCCCGCTGCTCTCTAGTCCACAGCATGATGGCAACTGACTGGAAGGAGAAAAAAACTTGGGAACTTCCCCCTCCAGATACGCCCCCTCTCGCCCCTCTAACCGCCCTACTCACCGCGCGGGAATTTTTTCAAATAAGTAAGTTTCTCTGGCGCACCTGTATTAATACTCATCATTACATCGTTTCCTAATGTACTATTTTGCTTATGTTATTACTTGTTATTGCTGGCGATACAGAGTTCTACACACACTGCATAACTTACCTGGATCGAGAGGATCGTGGTTGAAAAGGAAATATGAAAACAGTTTAATGGAGCTACATGTTCTCTTATGGAGGAAATTACGGGAAGGATATACGAAAAGACAAATAGAGTCAAGATAACAACTAATTAATTAGTAAATTAGTTACACTGTATCATTAAAATGAGGTAAATAAAATCATGTATATACCACGGACTGGTTAATTGGTTCTAATGATCTAGTGGCGAAAAAACGTTCGAGGGCCTTTCGCCCAAGTCTATTTTGTCACCACTCTTATTATTACAACCCTTATAACGTACTTGGTGCAGAAATGACAATTATGCACAAAGAGCCTTCCTCTAAAAGAATTCTTATCGCCTGATATAATTAGTGCAGTTAACGCGCGTGGTAACAATAATAATGTCTTTATCAATGGCGAGGCTCAGGCCATAGGGCCTGCTCTTCCGCCTAACCACAAATGTGGTACGTACATGATTTAATTTTTTACCTATTTTTGTCACAGATTTACTTATTTACTAATTAACTAGTTGGTAACTTGACACAAGCCTTTTCATATTTGTATGTATGTATGTACTTGGCGCGACAGCCCTTGAACGGGCTCAGGCCTACCAGCGACGTCCCTGCCTCGCGGCCACGGCTTAAGGGGACAAGCCCTGCTTTGCTATTCCAGATACACCTTCCGGTACACCTACTATGTTACGACTTATCTCATCTTAAAACGTGAACGACGGGCGATATGTACACACCGTGTGGTTAGCACGTAGGCATCCCCACTCCATATCCCGGTCTTCTCAACCTGTGTAGTGAATTTCATCATCGTCACACAATAACATGCACTGTGACATTGCAAGGAAACGCACACTCTATTCTTGGCTTGACCGGGAATTGAACCCGGAGTCACGTAGTGGAAAGCGAGGAAGCTGACACCTTTTCATATTTACCTCCTATAATTCCTTAATAAGAAAACATGTAGCGTCATTCAACAATTTTCGTATTTCCCTCGTAACTACGCTTCTCCGCTCTACGCTTATCCACGTAAGTTACGCAGTATATATTGAGTTTCATATCGAAGGAAATAACAAGCAATAACGTACTTACATGCTCTACCACTAAGGCAATAAAAACGTTTTGAATCATTATTCCCTGCGAATACAGATTTAAACATGTTCCTGAAAACGTAATTGAAATATTCCATATTTACCCAGATCGAGACATGTACTGTGTTGTGTATTTGTAGTGAAATATACTAAAAAATACTTTCATTCACCATATTTTAAAAACGTAATGTAACATTGCTTATTTGTTCTAAAAAGAACATATATCAAACAATCGCTGGACATTGCATCTATATGCTCACTAAACATTAAATTTAAAATCACTCAATCTCCGAACTTAAATAACACTATTCATATCACCGCATCTAGCTTATTTGACCTGCCTGAGCTTTTTCTTTTATCACACAGATATAGAAACTGAGACGACTTATATTAGAAAGCTTAGGATTCATTGTTTCCCTGGCTGGGAATTGAACCCAAGATCGCCTCTCAGAAATCTAGCACGCTGTTTATGATTATAAACGATAATAAATTATAATGACATCAAACCACACCGTAATAGTACGTAGCTGAAAACTAAAAACTTCACTTCGTTCTGTTGCAATTCACTATCCTATATTACAGCACCCTACGATGCCCGTTTAGAACATCTCACTGAAATATATTAAGTCCCTTCAGTTTTAACTTATATGGAAGATTCAGAAGTTGCTTCATCTATCGATACAAAAATAATTCGACTGCAGACTTTGCGTGGAATAGTTTAGAAAATTGCTGTGAAGAAACAGTTTTATTTCACGAATAAAACTTCCCAATATTAATTCCGAGCTTTTTTGCCGAATTATATGAATATGATTTTCTACCGGAATATAACATTGGTTTCTCATATATATTTTTAACTTTCTGACAAGAAGGTTGGTCCACGTGCGTTTTATACAATGCGCCAAACCTCGCGTTCATTCTTTTTGTTTCGTGTGAATTTCATAACCATCTTAAAACGTTTTCCACGTAGGTAAGCATTTTATCTTTTAAATTATTTTCAAATTTGCTTTATGAGTAAGACCATAACTAAAACAGCGTGTCGCTTTCCGTATTCCGTAATAAGATGAACAAGAGAATATATAATGCCCGTTCTTTCATTTTTATCTACAATTGTTCAACCTTACTGTTGCACCGATGTACCGTACTACTGTATTGAATTGTGTTATATTGTGTGTTCAAAATTCCATTAGAACTTCTGAATATCAATTACTTCGCAGTATGATAAATTGTGAGTGATACTTTATTCGAGAGAAATAGTACAGATATTTCCGCTAGCGAAGAAAAATAAATCCCGCCTATCGATAAAAGTTTCTATATATAAACAGAGCCGCGTCAAAACCTTTCCTGTACCATAGCTATGACTACGGGGGAACAGCGAAGGTGAATCTTGGCGTTAGCTGCGTGACAGACACTGTTTTGTTTGTGACTAACACTGTTTCGACACACACTATTTTGGTCTGCAATAGCGTGCGGCAGCCACATTTCAGCATGTTACAGTGGACAATACATTCTATCGTACGGTTGCATTTCATTAGCATTTGACCCTTCGTATTGCCAGTATTATCTTTGAACATTTTTTTCTTTTTTTTTTCCTTCTTTTTTCAGAAATGGTATCACGCAAATGAACCATGGCTGTGCCCGGGTGCCCGTAAAGTCGAAAATGGACTACCAGGAGTGGGCGGCATTCACCCATAGTTCAGTACAGAATTGTAGAGATCGCGCAAGATATCTGTGCTCTCTACAACTGTTGAGCGGGACACGCGACAGGATAGTCACTGTTCAAGCGCCCTAGAGCCGCATATTATCGCTGTTCAGAAAACATCGGGTTCCACACCCCATAGTTGGAATTGTAATGGTAAGATTTATTTTGCCAGTGTTAGTAATTTATTTCATTGGTTTACTTGTGTGCGTTCTTGTAGGAAATATGAATGTATTTTTTTTGTTCCGAGGCTGCCCGAGAAAGACCTAGAAAGTCGATGTTTTTGAGACGGTATTTAGTGTAGCAGTCTCCCTCGTCATGTCAGCCGAGTGCATAGATTCCTCGCGTGAAGTCTACCCTGCATCGACAATAGGATAAGGATCCGATATCTAACAACCATTTCCGTGGATGGATGAAAATTCTAGTCTGGCAACTCTAATAGGTATTTTCGCTAGTTTCCTCTGATCGATTGTTCTTTCCTCTGTAGCTAAGGCGAGGACATGCATTTCTGTTCCATATTCTGGGTCATCTAGAACCGCCTCATTGTTTCCTTTCTTTTAGTCCCTAATTCTTCTTCTATGTTTTGTTTTAGGAAATAGATTAATATTTTTGTCATGTTTGGCAAAGCGTTGGAGGATAAATTTGATATTTTTCTTAACAGACATTCCCAATTACTTCATCACTATGATAGGGTCATTATTTGCACAATACTTTACTGCTATTGTTACTCAATACAATTACTTCTATACAACAACTTACATCAATACAACTTCAACAATGCTTACAATTACTTCTATTGTTATTCACAACAACAGGAGTTTTATTTAGACAAATGAAATTTGCTAGACGACATAAACTAACAGTGCAGCCATAAACTGCAAACAATATCTCGAAGTTTTCTAAGTTCGAACGAATCTAAAAAAATGTTTCCATTCTGCATTCCTTCGAGAGTTACGCCCACTCTTTAAATGTCCTCACTACTGCATAGTTCCAAATTATACGTGAGCGTATTCAGGAGAAGACAATAAAATATGTGAGGCCGGAGTAACGAACAGTGAAACAATGTAAGACAATAAGATAGGAAAGAGGCAGAAAGAAAGAGAAGCAGGAAGAAAGAAGACGCATAAATACAGAAGCAAACAGAGAGAGATGCGGAAAGAGAGAGAAATAAAATGACACAAAGAGAGTGGAGGGAAATGAACACGAGAGGGAGATGGAGACATACATACAGGATGAGTTATTTTAGGCGGAAAAATGTTCACCAACTTCTCCATTAGAAGAAAAAACGTTAATGTCAATTTGTTGAGATATGCTCCGTTTCTACGTCATTTCTCTTCTATATCGCCCAAGCGGTTGTGTTTATAGAAAGTTGAAATTCTCACGCTAATTCTAAGTACTGGAGAAAAAATCTACTTGCTTATTTAAACGAAGAAACAAAGTTGTAATTGTCGGAGTTTTGGAGCAAACTCCAACAGGTCAGTATCGCATGCTGCGCTATGAAAGCGCTCGATTACGTCATCATTAGAGCCTTAGCCCGCCAACCAACCGTCAAAACTGAGGAGCTCTTCCTGTTCGCATATGATGCTAATGACCTGCCGAGTCTACAACGGCGCTAAGAGTCTCGGAAATACGTAGAAAGCTTCGATGACACATAGGATGCGTCGAAGCAGGAAAATTACAAAGAAAAACTTTCTATGAGATTCTCTGCTTCTGAAGCTAAACTTCCAAAGGAATTATTTGTTGCATTTGTTATGAGGAGCACTGATTTGTTTCTTACCCCCTCATGACATGACCTGTTAAATAGAGGCAGGGAGACGAAGATAGAAAAGGAGAACAATTGGAAGGGGAAGGGGAGGAGAGAGATGAAGAGGAAAGAGAGTGGGATGGGAAGTGAGAGAGGAGACATGGAGCGAGAGAGGAATGTTCGGCCCTAAGCCGCCATCCTGATTGAGGTTTTCTGTGTTTACTCAATTGCTTAAGGCGTATGCCCGGGTGGTCCCTAGTTTTGTTCTCCCGGACGTAAATGTTTAGCTTGTTCACCCTCTCTTAAAATGTTACTACTCTGTATTTATGTAAATTCAGTAGTTAGGTGGAAGAGCAGGCCATATGGCCTGAGCTTCGCCATTAATAAATACATTATTATTATTATTATTATTATTATTATTATTATTATTATTATTATTATTGGATGAACTTCCTTAGTCTGGCAACTCTAATAGGTTATTTTCGCTAGTTTCCTCTGATCGATTGTTCCTTTCCGCTCTGTAGCTCAGGCGAGGACATGCATTTTCCTGTTCCATATTCTGGGTCATCTAGAACCGCCCTCATTGTTTCCTTTCTTTTAGTCCCTAATTCTTTCTTCTATATTTTGTTTTTAGGAAATAGATTAATATTTTTTGTCATGTTTGGCAAAGCGTTGAGGTAAAATTTGATATTTTTCTTAACAGACATTCCCAATTATTTCATCACTATGATAGGGGTCATTATTTGCAACAATATTTACTGGCTATGTTTATCAATACAATTACTTCTATACAACAACTTACATCAATACAACTTCAACATGCTTACAATTACTTCTATTGTTATTCACAACAACAGGAGTTTTATTTAGACAAATGAAATTTTGCTAGACGACATAAACTAACAGTGCAGCCATAAACTGCAAACAATATCTCGAAGTTTTCTAAGTTCGAACGAATCTAAAAAATGTTTCCATTCTGCATTCCTTCGAGGGTTACGCCGCACTCTTTAAATGTTCTCACTACTGCATAGTTTCCGAAATTATACGTGAGCGTGTTCAGGGAGAAAGACAATAAAATATGTGAGGCCGGAGTAACGAACAATGGACTAATGTAAGGACAATAAGATAGGAGGAGGCAGAACAGAAAGAGAAGGCAGGGAAGAAAGAAGACGCATAAATAGAGAAGCAAAAAAGAGAGGAGATGGCGGAAAGAGAGAGAAATAAAATGGTACAAAGGGAGTGGAGGGAAATGAACACGGAGAGGGAGATGGAGACACTACATACAGGATGGAGTTATTTTAGGCAGTAAAAAATGTTCCAACTTCTCTATTAGAAGAAAAAACGTTTATGTCAATTTTGTTGAGATTATCTCCGTTCCTACGTCATTTCTCTCTTCTATATCATCCAGGCGGTTGTGTTTATAGAAAAGTTGAAATTCTCAGGCTAATTCTAAGTACTGGAGAAAAAAGAATCTACTGCTTATTCAACGAAGAAACAAAAAGTTGTAATTGTCGGAGTTTGGGGAGCAAACTACCAACAGGTTCAGTATCGCCTGGCTGCGCTATGAAGCGCTCGATTACGTCATCATTAGCGCCTTAGCCCGCCAACCAAATCCGTCAAAACTGAGGAGCTCTTCCTGTTTGCATATGAGCCTAATGACCTTGCCGGAGTCTACACCGGCGCTAAAAGTCCTCGGAAATACGGTCACCGATGAACCAATTGGCTGCGTCTTAAGCAGGAAAATTACAAAAAAAAAAAAGGCTTTCTATGAGATTTCTCTGCTTCTGAAGCTAAACTTCAAAGGGAATCTTTGTTGGCATTTGTTATGAGGGCTACTGATTTGTTTCTTACCCCCTCATGACTCGACCTGTTAAATAGAGGCCAGGGAGAGAAGATAGAAAAGGAGAACACTTGGAAGGGGGAAGGGAGAGAGAAGAGGGAGAAGAGAGTGGAATGGGAAATGATAAGGGATACAGGGAGCGAGAGAGGAATGTTCGGCACTAAGCCGCCATCCTGATCTGAGGTTTTCTGTGTTTACTCAATTGCTTAGGCGTAAGTGCCCGGATGGCCTTTAGTTTTGTTCTCCCAGACGTAATGTTTAGCTTGTTCTCCTCTCTTAAAATGTTTACTAATCTGTATTTTATGTAAATTCAGTAGTTAAGGGTGGAAGAGCAGGCCATATTGGCCTGAGCTTCCGCCATTAATAAAGACATTATTATTAATTATTATATTATTAATTATTATTATTTATTTATTTATTATTATTATTATTATATTATAGAGGGCGATAGCAGAGAGGGGAGGCGGGGGAGTGAGAAAGTGGTAGAAACGAGAGAGGAGGGGCGAAAGGGAGAGGGTGACAGGGAGAGAGAAGAGTAGAGGAAGAAAAGAGAGGGAAGGAGTATTGGAAGAGGAAGTGGGCTTAAGGAGAAGGGTGGTATGGTGAAAGGGTGAAGAAGGGGAAGGGGAGTAGGAGGAAAGGGAGAGGGAGAGGGATGTACCTGCCGGCTTGGGCGAGCGGCGGCCAGGTGACACGCGCTTGCGCGCTGCGCGTCTGGGCGCGTCGCAGCGGCGACGCCCGCGGCGGCGCCTCGCGCGCAGCACGCCTCCACGGCCGCCGTCGCGCGTCGCCGCGGCTCGCCGCCAGTGCGCGCGCGCGCCCGCGGCGTCGCGCAGCCCCGGCCCACGCGCCGATCTCGCAGCCAGCATGCACAGCGCCATCGTGCGCCTCCTCCTTCGCCGCCACCCTCGGCACACCACACACGCCTGCCCTTGTATTACTCCGCAACTTTCTTCGGAACGATGACCTTGATCCGCCTCCTGTGCAATAAACAGCTGGAAACAAAGCTCGCAGCGGGCACTTGATGACAACCTTCCACACATTAAAACTTCGTTGGCCCGAAACCACAGCGGATGCTTTCATAGATGCAGAAATCTTGTTCAGATTTATTGTCAATATCCGAAAGAAATGGCTGAGTCAGGTCCAGTTCCTTTCAAGGAGATCACCTAAAACTCCCGGAAAAGATTAAGCACAGATGCAGTTTTGACTTTCATTTCACAACACGTTTGCATTACTTAAAATGCTCTAGTGGCCCGACTTTGTA
>BOPP01000051.1:4021416-4067283 GCA_017312745.1 Gryllus bimaculatus | reverse complement strand
CTCAGATGGACCAGTGTGCGTGACGCCAGATATTGTGCTGTTAGAATTCAATCGGAGATTAGAAAAATGATTTTCATATTTCAAAAGTCCAGGATCATGTTTTATAATTTCAGACAGGTAAGTGATTCATTTATGCGGCAGATTTTGTTGCTTATCAGCACAAGCTTTATCTTCGCACTAATTTTTTATAAATGAAAACCTTAAATTGTCTCCTTTCAAACCTTAACTTGTCTTTTGAAATTTAATCGGAGTATTATATGCAGTAGCTTACGAAATTCATCTTATACGTGAAATTGGCAGAAATAAAACAATATTACTCCATCGTTAATTTGATCATTACACTATATTACAACGTTATCAACTGCGAATAGTATGTAAATGTATTCTATGTAAATCTTCATGTATGAAATCACTATGTATGAAATGAGTTTGGCAATAAATCTACTCCGCCAAGTTGCTCTTTCATTTGATGATTCTATGGTAGCTGAAAATTGCTATTCTCTCGTGTTTGTAATTCAGAGAAATTCATTATTCCAACAGCATCAGCTCAAAGCGAACTTTAATAAATCTAATATAATCTAATCATTCACTTGCCTTGTTGATAATGATTGTAGATGCATGTACCCACTACCGGTACCATCACTTTATGATCTTCCTGTACATTCCTTCATGCGTGATGAAGGCATGACTGTTACCTTTTCTCAGGGAAGGTGAATATGTTTTTAACGATGCCTCAAATGACCTTCAAATACCTGTATATACGATCACAGAGGCACATCAATTGGCGGCTCTATCAGAAGAAAAACTATATTATTGAGATGACCAAAATTGATTTTACCTCCCTTAGCAATTATTAACTGTAACAGTTTCCTTTTACCTCTAAATGTTCATACAATGACCAGAAAAAATCAAAATTCGCAGAATAAAGCACGCAATCCTTCAATTCGTACTTCATGTTGTCCCCTGGCTGCAAATATTCTACCAGTGGTGCTGGTTTTTAATACACAAACGCCTTGAAGAAGTTATTAGTACAGTTCAACGTAAAATATAGATTTTTTTATTCCCATTTTACAACATATTTAATAATTTCGACCTACAGCAATAACTAGAGGAGCAACGGCATGTCACCGACTTTCTCATACTAGTTACTTTCGTATTCTCTTCGGGGCGTCTAAAAGAATACCATGGCCTCTCGCGTTACCGAAGGCCCGGAGCATAATGCGGGTAGCAACACCAACATGAAAATTCCGAGTGGGTAAAATACCCTCTCCGAATTTAAGGTGAGGAAAATATTCCATTGAAGTTAAATTCCAGAAGTTAATGAAATTTCTCGGTGTTGAGTCGACTCAAAATGTATATGCGATCATCTATGTAGTAAGGTCCGCTCCACAGCATTGTGAGTTTATATGTTTATAGCGACCAAACAGAAAACTCGATTTACAAAATATTTTTAATACGTTTATACAAGAAATGCAAAGCGCAGCGGTGTTTTTGCATTCCAAAAACTCACCCTGCGGAAGTTACATGTAATAAATGTGATGACAAATACATGAGATAACAATTTTATGACGATTTAATGAAAACTATGACAGTTTGGAAAAATTATGTTTCGTATATTTTCAAAACATAATTTCGTATATTTTCGTGGGACAAAATGCCACTCGGACTTAACACTAATCGCCGGCCCAGCAACCTACCCTGATCATCGCACAGACCTATTTCGGTCCTGTACCTTTTAAATTGTAGCCCATTGCATTTCTTACTTGTACTATTGTTCTGGATGTGGGATTCAATTCCTCAAAAAAAATAGCACGCAATTGTGTGTCAGGCTAACAATTTATGGAAGAATTACTGTGCAGAAGGACTCGGAATATCCCCACGCCTCAACTACAACTGAAACCATTCATGTCTTACGTGGATGTGAAATCCACAACCTTGTGCCCACGTACTTTGACTCACATGCCCCAAGTCTCTCTATCATGAAAACCAATCATTTGACCGTACTCAGTGCATACTTGCGTCGGCATTTTAATATAATTTGACAAAACAAATAATGTAACTAAAACTGACTTTTTTTTATGAATACGCAGCCCTACTATGCTTTGCATCGTTGAATCTACGTATCTCAACAACTTTAACTCCATTTGTTTCCATAGCAAGATAACAAAGATACTTGTGTATCAGCACCTTCCAATACTCTACTATGTAAAAAATAACATACACCAAATTACCAACTCCACATGAAATGTTGAAAAACATAATATACAGCACGTGCCAGTTCACATTGCTTTAGCTTAGGAATTTTAGAGTAATATGTATACTGAGAAAGTAGTGTTTTAACAAAAAATTCTTACATTATTTTTAAAATTTTAAATGTTACGGTCCCCTAATAAAATTGAAATACGACTAAAAATATGTTATAATAGAAGAGGAAAACCTGGACCCATATGCAATTTGAATTACTTTTTGATCGAATTTTTAAAATGTCCCAGAGTCTTCATGTAAAATATCCCCCAAAAAATTAAAGCATTCCTTTCAAAATCGCAGGACATATTGATCTGGGTGTATTCACTTCGGAAAAAAATCCTACGAATAGTTAGTGCTCTAATGCTTTCCGTCGGAGAGTCAGGGAAAGTCGGACGTTTTCAAGAAACAAAACTTTCGGTATCAGGGAACCTCAAAAGGGTAAGCGTTAATATCTCGAAATCTGTTTTCTGCAGCATTTTATTATTTTTTCTTATATTTCTCCGAACATACGTACGTACACGACAAAGTAAAAGAAATTGGAGAAAAATTATAAATGGAGAAAACTAAGAAGGTGGCAAAACAGGATCACAAAGTAAAATAAGACGAAAAAAGCAAGTAAAAGATTAGGTTATTAATTGAATAATTGTTTTCAGGAGGGTGAACAGGTAACGTCATTAGTTCCGTACCTTCGAGGTGGTGGCAGTGATTCTTCCCTCACTCCACCCAGAAGTCTGAGATCCGACACCAATCTACACATCGGCTTGCGGGTTCCCCCCCCCTCCACCCACCTCCCCCAGCGGGACGACGTAGGCGCCCGTCTGATCTTCCAATAATCTCGTGCACACAAGTGGCTCGTGTGTGTGTGTGTATGAAATAGGAGAGTAGGGGACATTTACCAATCAGAACAACCAGGCGCTAGAATTCTTCTCCAGGCAGCGGCTTAAGATGTCCCAGGTATGGAACTAATGTTCAAAATTCGCCGTCGTCGAGGATCCAACCCGGGGATTTCCCGGCCAGAGCCGCTACACTAGCCATCCTGAGTTGCCTCAACCCGTAGAAGATGATAAAGAGGAAAAATATGATGAAGACGGATAAGAATACGAAGATATAAAACAAGAAGAGCGGGCAAAGAAAAAGAAAAGGAAGTTTTTAATTCACTCCTCGCGATATCAGTTGCTTGTATACCTCCGGAGGAACTCCTCTCTAATGCGTAGCCTTGACTTCCACCTGCACGTATTCTCCCCCCCCCTCCATGCGAGGCCGTGTCACGCCCCCTCGGGGCCCTCCTGAGCGCTGCCGCCGCCCGGTCGCGGGGCCCGTGGCGTGAGGCCCTGTTGGCGCGCCGCTAAGTTGCCCGAGGGAGGCGCAGCGGAAGGTCGAAAGCGGTTAAAAAAAAAGAGCAGCGCGAACCTCGCCCCTCCACCTCTCGCGGGAGCAACACGTGCGTCAAACGCGAGGCCAGTCTGCGCCGGACCGTCCAGCGAAGACCACGGGCCTCGACGGGGAGACGAAAAATGCCTTGTCATAGGTCGGTGTCGACCACGCGTTGAGGACGCCCCCGAAGCACGCCCGCGGAGCAGGACAACAGGTGCGTGTGAGTCCATTTCATATTCGTCACAAAGCACAGTAGACATGCGATTATCCCAAGCAATCGAGACCCCGGCTACAAAAATACTTTGATACCCCTGAATTAATTTGGTTTAGGATAATATAAAACAGAGGAAATATTTATAAGGTTTGTTTCATGTCAAAGAGAATGTGGAGAAGTATATTTTCCTGGAATGCGTGGTCGCCCATTGCACACTCCGACTCCTCCCACTGCAGCCACCAATTACAAACACTTATGAAATATGTGGTTATATGGATAACTTTATTGTTCTTTTCTGACAACCGTCTGAACCAACCCGGACCTCGATGAACCGGCACTCGGATAATCGCGAGTTCACTGACCTATGCAATTCGACTTCGATTCCCCGAAGTCAGGGTCACACTCCTATTTAGAAGCATGTTTTCAGATTTAAAGTGGGCCATTAAAAACATGTGTTTGTTTCCTCGTTCGCTTTTATCACTGTTAATGGTAACTTATTCTTCCTGTAGAGGTTCATTCCTATGTTCTCGTTAATTGTGACAAAAACGCACTATCAGGAACGGGTGTTGTAAAAAGGATTAGGATGCAATAGTTTGTTAATCGTCAACCCGCGTGTTATATTTTATTGATCAAACTTATTTTTATTACACACGTATTAATAATAATTTCAAATACTTATTACCGAATTATATTGGGTTTGTGCAAGTAAATTTGCATAAAGCAGACATTTTCAATCAAAGATTTTGCTTAAAACAAAGAGGTTTAAAATAAATGTCGACAAAAAAATCGCAACGCGCGTTTTGAAGTCAAATCTTCGAAGATTTTCAGTTAAAAAAACTTTTCAATTAAAAAAACGCTTACTTCTTGAATATTGTTTTGGAATTTTAAATAAAACAAATACTTATTTCAAGGAGAAAATAATAATCTACTATATTTACTCATTTAGGCCCTTCCCGCCAGAGTAAATGAGAACAAGTTACTACTTTCTGATAAACTAATTGTTTTTATAGTTATATGAAAAATATACATTTGAAATGGAATTCGTTTGGAAATTATGCGACCAGTTATTGGTAATTGTTGTAAATAAAGTGTGTAAATAACAAAAAAACTGTTCGTTTGGGGGTAGGGTACTGTGACAATGGACGTTCAATATTTGCAAGTGCACCTGTAATACTGTATGATACTGCACATACTTATTAGTAGTGTAGAAAGAAAAGCTGTATACAAAAAAATAACTTTTTCGACAGTCGTGACTTTTCCATTTAATTTGAGTAGTCAGTTTTGCGTCTCTGAAAAGTCGTTTATCCCGAAAACAAGTATTGCACCTTTCGTTGTGAATCAAAGTGGACTTTACCCGGAGAAAAATATTTTTACTTCAAAAAGTCATAATTGTAATACAACTCATTCAGGGCTGGGAAGTTCCGGACCAAACCGTTCCGTTAACCACGACGGAGGAGCGTTTGCAAGAGTTAAAACAGCTTACAAGAGGCGGGGGTAAGAATTTATTGTGTGTTATAGTCCGTATGTTATGAAACATACTGTGTCCTGTATGGTCGCTGGCCCCAAAACATCCTCACCGGAACTGGAAGGCCAATGACATCGCGACAGAAAGTCCTCCTCTAGATCCGTTCTCCTGTCCATTGCATCTTTCATTCGGTTACCAACCATCAGAACTAGTTATAACCTTCTCTAAATGTAAGAGGATCTTTAGATATCATTGAAATTGCCATTGAGAATATCTTGATACAAGTATTAAACATACAATTACAACACCCTGTAAAAAAAATTAATAATAGTACAAACAGTATCAAAAATATTACTTACGTTAATGAACAGCTGGAAAGTTATTAGGAACATTAGAAAAATATTTGTGGAGCTGAACTTATGATTAATATGAGACCAAAAACTAATTTTGCGTTGACAAAAGAACGGTTCGGTTCATGCGCTATCATCGACGGGAAACGGTTGCTTTGGAAAGCAAGTCGATAGCTAGGAGGGGATGGACAAGCAAAGATCAGAACTACAGAGACCGTCCACTTCAAGGTCAAATCGTCCACCAAGATTGAAAACGTCGCTCTGCCGTTATTCGTGCCGCCAGCTGCTTGAGATTTAAAGCAGAAAACTGAAGGAATGTAATATTTCTCTTGTAGTTGTAACCCACGTCTTAAATGGTTGTCATGTTCAGTCACGTTCTTGAGAATATTTGTTCTTAGCTCCAAATAGATAATTTGAGTATTAATGTGATCCTCGACTGCTAATAATGAAAATAATAATATTGAATATTTTGTCTTTGATAGTTAATGTCATATTCCTGCAATGTGTTTTTTATTGAGGTACTTTCTAATTTTCTTAAAAGTAATCAGTTAAAAATTTCGTAAACTCGTGTTTGATAATGTTTATCGATTTCATCAGTCATATTATTCATAAATAAAATTATTAGTAATGTATATTTGTCCAATCTTTTGGTCATTTGAGAAGATTTTTCCTAAATTTATAACATGAATTATATTTGTCCCTTAAATGCATGCTATTATGCATCTTATATTGCCACTCTACGTGATACAATCGAATCGTGACAAAACTCAATAAATTTAATAGCTGACTGTATGTGATTTAGGGACACAGTTAAAATTGATGACTTGATTCATTTTGATATAATCAAGCCCATTTATTATTCTGTAATAGATATAGTCGGCATTATTTATAATCCAATTGTAAATGCTATATTAAACCTGTATGTTTCTACTCAACTTCGGTGGAGAACGCACTGAGAATCAGTCATCTGACTCACCTAAACAATCAAGATCCTGGTTGAGTTTCAAAGAGAGGAAATCCCTTTCCTATCTTCGGTTACGTCGCTATCCGCAGAAGTCCACAGCAGAGGTCATTCTGAGCGTCATGACGACTTCAGAATCCGAAACTCAGTTCAATCTAACAACTAACTGGAAGACCGTGATGACGTAGCGCCCAAGGTCGTCGACTCCCAGGTGAAATGGTCAAGGTCGAGGCCGCGCTGGACGGCGAGGTCCGATTTCAAATTGATTTGATTTATTTCGCCAGAAGCAATTGAATTTTTTTTTTAATTTCTTCTCGTTCGACCTAAGCTCTTTCGAGGGGTTTCAGTTTTACATGCAGGCTTTTTGAGGGGGATTTGGGCATTCCTTGATAAATTGATGTTAAATACTGTCTCCTTTAATTCATTCGTTTTCTTCTACAAGCTACTGAAATTGAATCTTGATTTGGGGGGGGGGCGGGATAAACTGTTAGAATTGCGCTGTCGAGCGATAGGAAGGGAAACGTGAAAGATTCTACAGAGATATGGAATGATATTAGTTTAGAGAGGTTTAAGCATATCTTAGGAAAATTTAGATTCGACTTGACTTGGGATGTTTGCTGTTCGACCTAGGTGTAATTTCAGAGCGTGATGAGATGAGGGAAGTGAAGAATAGAAATTATTTGCTGTTTTTTTATGTTTTAGCACGGTTTCTATTTGTAGTTCTCTGTGAATTTGATGGTTATGTGTAAACCATGGAGCTTTAATTGATTAAAACACTGTATGTGACGCACGGGGAGAAGTATGCCGTATAATCTACGCACGTTTTGTTACGTTCAGAGTGCATGTTACTATATATAGTTGAATGATGAATATATGTATAAATAAAGTGAGGTTATCTACATTTTAAAACGGAATATTACAACACCAATTCATCGTTTTCCGCAATGTTTATTATCGGATTCTGGCTCTTGGATGTGCGGAATTTGATTTGGTGCAATGTGATAGGATTAGAAGAGATATGCGTGCCTGTTTGAAAACGAAATGACTAGAAATATTGTTTTACAACACTTCCAATTCATTTTAAGTTTATTGGAGGTGCGAGTGAGTATAACTGAATTAATACTTCATGAATGATATAGAATACAGTGCATTTGTATTTAAACAATGTAATACTGCATTGATTTATGTTTACATTGAATGGAACGATCTTAATATACAATTACGAGTACATTAGTAATGTTTGCATCGAAAAATATTAGAACAGCTATTAAAAAGCCCATTATGTAATAAAATCAATGCAATAATGAATGTGCAAGACTTGTCAGAAGTATTCAAAGGGAAAATTAGTGTTTCTACACATTGATTGAAAGAAATGATTCTCCACTACATGTAGTAAGCATGCTGAATTACTACAAATAAGGATTTAATATTGACTTGATAAATTTAAGTAATTATTATTTTATGATTTCCAACGAAATTAAGAACTTTGTTACGAAATAAATCAATACTTAGGTTGATTTTTTTAAATATAATTGAGCAATTCTTGTTTTTTAGGTCCTTAATGATTATTTTCCACAGTCAATAACACCAAAATTTGGGACACTAAATGACTATTTTCCATGATCAACGTTCCCGAAATTGGAACCGGAGGAGCCTGGTAATAGTTTACATGATCATATCAGCTTCAGTTCCTTTCATTTGGATACCGTGTTAATAGACCCGATCCGATCTCAAACGATCGGAACCGATTCTTAGATACCTGCTCTCTTCACTTGCACCGTTTCGCGCGCTCAAGGTGTTCAACGCTCAACTCTCTCTCGCTCTCGGGCCATTGCGTGTCGACGACATCCGCTCCTACGTCACAAGCGCGGTCCCTCCTTCTGGGTATTCCCGGGGGGCGCTTATAAGCACCGGCCTGCTTCAGCCGGAATCAGTACCCACTGTGCTCGGGACTACTTTGGACCTGTCGAGACAGAAGGTAAGGAACGCCATTCTTTTCCTCTTGACATTCCTTATGTGTCAGACTCATTTGTGACCCATCAATGAGTTACTCACGCGAGGGAGATGGGATGACCATTCACGAAACGTTACTTAATTGGGAAAATGTACTGTAGAGTTTGGCTGTTGAATTCGATTAGAAAATATTATTAGTGATGTAACCACAGTACGTACTTTCTCGTTTTATTTGTAAAGAGAAACCTATATTAAGCGACAACTGCTGGATCCATCAAAGAAGTGGTCAGAGAGGTGTCCCTTAATAGAGGGACACCTCTTATTTTTTTAAACACAAAATGCTGTATTATCTCTAGACATACAATGAACACTTTCCTAAAAATCGTGTCATATGTTTATGGAAGGGTTTTTGGTATACAAACTCGTATTACGAAGTATGAAATATTTTCACTACGTTTTATTTTATCTTTTTGTTCATGGCTTTGTAGAATTATTTAATATATTTTTTAATGCATTTAAAATATTTATATATCCTTCTCTTGGGTAAGAATAAATGTTTAAACGATTTTACGATTTATTACTCCCAACAGTTGTCTATTGGTAACGAATCTCCTTTTTTTGTACAGGCTCAATGAGTCTTTTGGATATGTATGACGTATTCCATGTTAGGAACTCAAAAGTTCCCTTTTCTCGCTCTTCTTTGTACAAATATTAAGAGACGTCAAGTGGCGTGTCTTGGTTGAGTACTGGGCTCAGATTTCGGACGTGTTAAGGGCAAGTCGATGACTGACCTCTGACATTGACATTCTGTCGCACCAAACGTCATTCATGGGAGGTACGGTAAAGAGGGCTCTGTTGAATGAATGTTGTTGAATTCTGTTGTTTCACTAAATAAAATGTTAGGTCACTAATGCACCGTCTCGTTAAAAGAAATTAAGTGGAACTAGCCGTCTGTATACCACATCAGTGGCCATGGTTTATACCAGGTACTTGTATTACTTGATTTGCAGATCCCTCCATCGTCGCATTTTCTCGAAAATGAAGTTGAGGTACAGGACCAGTCAGGCGAATGCTTTTAACAATGTCGCGAATGTTCATTTTAACTTTATAAAATTCGGTAAACTGTGAACTTACAAGTTTCCTGAAAGTGCTCTCTTAAACGGAGTAATTTAAGAATAGTGCTATTAAGCGGCTAGTGGTTGGTCGGGGAGAGGGGTGGTCTGTTAATATCATCGGTTCCTTGAGAGCGGTGGACGTTAAATAGGGGGGTGGTCTTTCAGAAAGGTCCTTCACTGTATCTGCAATACTATCTGAACCCATGCACCAGTTTCGCACGTATGAACCCGATTGCATTCGTCTCCGTTGCGGGTTACTTAACATGGAGATTGCTTCATGTCAGTGAAGCTACGTGACCCAACACATGGCTCTACAAGTGCTACCAACACACATTTTTTTCCCCTTGCTGGGTTTTGAGCTACAACGCGTATGTCTCCCCGTTTGACGAGTAAATCACTAAATTGCCCGGAGCGTTACATCATTAGTGCCTAGTTGAGTATAGTGAAGGGATGGATGGGGGCCCCATCCATCGTTGGAAACCGTTGGATACGTTCGAAAAATAATTTTACTTTTATTTGTTTGGCATTCTCAAAACATATTTGCAACGTTGGGGTATTTTTAATTTTCATAATGTTGGAGTAATATCCTGCCACAAAACGGAGGAACCTCAATTTTTAAACTTCAATTTGTAACTGGGGCCTATCTGGATGGCCGAGGGGGCTAGAGCGTGTGCCGACTCAGAGCCTTGGTCGAGTCCCGCTGTGGGCATGGTTGTTTGTTCCTTGTCTTTCATGTATGTGTATGTTGTCGCGGAAGGTCTTGTGAGTCTGATACCCGCAGACCGAGGAGCCCGCAAGTGTGTCAGTGTCTAGTGTAAAGGTTAATGTGTAACTCCATGAGGGACACAGTGGGAACCCGGTGCGAGTTGCCGAAATCGGCGTCCTCTGAAAGCTGGAAAAAGCCTCCGTAAGAAAAAATAAAAAATCCTTCATAACTGGGCTGATGCTAATGTCCAGCTCTCATTGCCATAGACTAACAATTACAAGTAAATATGTATTTAATTTTTTACTGACTTTTATCATATTTGGTTTTGTATATTTACATTATATGTATTTTACTTATTTCGTATTCCAATACACTAATGAAACCTCGAGACCTGGATATCATTAAATTATTTTCGTTTACCACTATGGAAAAGCGGAGTAAAGTTGCCTTTCGGTTTAAATAACACCCCATGTTATGTCAGGGACTGTCTGCCACGTTAACATGTAATTGTAAATATATCATCTGATGAATGCACAGACTTCTATTATATATCACTGCAAAGGTTCCTAAGATAGAGGGGGAAAAATAAAACAACTCTCATCCTGCAGTAATCTGAATATGTTTTATCATTTAAATACTTTATGAAAATGAACTTTTAAGGAATTCATTCAACAAGATAGACACTATACAGTTTTAAACTTCATGAATATTCAACAAGAAATGCACATTTGAAGAAAGACAACCTCATTAGTTTTCGGTTAAATGAAAAGAGATGGTCGTACAATCAGGTGCATAATGGTGCCTAAGTATCATTGCAAAAATAAATGTAACTTACTTTATTTCAAGTCCTTATTGTATTAGAAAACTGACATTAAACAAACTGATGACTTGAGCCTGGACTCGGCAATTCAGAGGGAAAGCTAGTGCCCAAACCAGCACTACGAATTGCCTTCTATTATTACGTTAGTAATTGCGAGGTAATTAGAGTCATCATTAAAACCAATAAAAAAAACTTCCCTGAAAATTACTTACGGAATAATCGCACAAGACGTCTGCGTATATCTTCAGGGCCGATATGAGCGGAGGGCCGTGACGATTAATGCACATATTTCCGTCAATACGGTCGTCCTAAACGGGAATTGCCAACCTCCCTCTCAGTCGCTTCCCCGTTTTTTGTTTTGTTTTTATTTTGACCACCATGAAACTGTACCGCGTAAGCTGTGGCCAGAAAGTAACGAGCTGAACACATGGACGAAGCGATAGTGGCTGATGCGAAACGTGCTCTTGTCTCAGATTCGTCGTGACCCTAAAAGGAAGTTATCACCAAATGTGATCGGGTAAATCTTGAGTCGAAAATTGCGAATAATCCTTATTAAAATGTTGCAGTTATTACCAGGCTGCATATTTTTACTTCATCATGTACGTGCGTATGTATCACTAATGAGTACGTACGTATTACTACGCAGAAGGAAATGAATGTAATGCTACGAAAACTATTTTAACGGAAATACCTTTTGCAAAACGGAAACACCTCATGCAAAAAAGTGTTGTTTTTTCAAGCGTCCGTCCGTATGTCCGTCCGTGAAGTCCTAGTGCTTAAATTCCGTGGTGGTAGCAGATATCTTGTGGTAATCAATAATATGGTAAAGGAAATCTTCACAAAAGTTTTAATAATTTTTATTAATAATTTTCCAGAGTTAACTTTCGGGAAAACACTTTTCCCATCCTTAGTGGATCTTGCCCAAGCAACGTGGATCTCCCATGAATGTTAACAACATGGTCAAAAATGTGAAAACGGCAAAACCTTCTTACAGTTAGGTAGCAGCCATCTTTTGGAATCTTGTCCAATATTTTTCTATACGTTTCTTGTACGAATAGAGCAAAATACACTTACAACGATGGAATAAGTCCAAGTTTCACTGATAACTACGAAATTTTAAAAATTGCCTAAGTTTTAAATATTTCAAACCCTCTGTAATAACTACATTATTGCTTTGGTTGAGCTCGAAAGAGTTGAAATCAACCTCGAAAAGTGAGGGCGTAAAGAGATGAGTTTGCTGTTTTACACAGAAAACTATTTTTGCGCGCCAAAACCAAATTCTACAAAGTTTAGAAGACAATGATAACTTTTCTACTATTCGATTTTATAAGGATAAAAGTAGTGTCAAATTACATTTAAAGGATTCTAAGCTGAGCTATATCTGCAAGAAACAGCAAGCAATATTTTCTTGTGCAATATACTCCTACTGCAATCGTTTCACAATTACACTGATGGTCAAATTTTCACTTTTCAAACTTACTGTTAGTACACCTGACACAATCCACCAAATGCCTTTTCCCAGCGTACGTCATCTTGCTTTTGTTGACAGCCAACGGAAGTCTAGCCGGAGACGGAGAAGACAGAGGGAACGGTGGCCTCTGGTATCGAAACCGGAACTTCCAAAACTAAGAGAAAACCGCAAACCGCAGTTTCCTCAACGACTCTTTCACTCGCTCCACTAAACGGATGTTTTTGATAGTCTGCGGAATTGTGTCCTTAATAATCGCACTGTAATTGCACTTATATATTGTGCGATTATTATAAGTTCAGTGCCATGTTTATGGAAAATCTCTCATGTTCTGATAGGTGCATCAGAAAAATATGACATCCCGTTTCAACATACGTTTCTTTGAATATAAGTACCCCAGTGAAGTAAGCATTTCCTGAATCCTTACTCGAGGAACTTCTTGCAGTGTGGACGTTCTTGATTCCTTGGAAAGGGTCTGAATTAGATAAGAGTTCGTGTGAGCTCCTATGAGCGTGTGCCGATACGGTACTTGCCCCCGCTGTACCTACCTCGTCGATACGAAGCCACAATGATCTGACAACTTACAGGACACGAAAATAGCGCCCACGCGCACGCACGCACACAAACACACACAAACACACACAAACACACACACACATTCTCCTCTGGTGGATCAGGTTCATTGCAAGAGGCCACGAAATGGAGGACCACCTCGTTTCGAAGAATGTCCAAGGAACGACCAATAAATGTGCGAAATTAATGAAATATCTATTTTAAATTTAAATAATGTTTAAATAATGGATGATTGTTGACCTCTTGGAATAATAAAAATGTATATCATTTTCTGCATTCTTCGTGAGTGTATCGTTGAATAACTGGAGAAAGAGCTTTCTTTTGTTTTTTGTTGTTTTTTTGCATATCATTATTTATACTTTAAAGCAATGTCGCAAAAATCAACTTTTGGATAGAACGACCCAAAAGCAATAAAAGATTAAAATTCGAATGCGTGGTTATGAAATCGCATTATTTGGTGCTATTTAAGCATCTGGTAATATAATGTGGTAGTTTTCGCGGCGCGCAATTTGGTGGTTGGAGATTTGCGCTAGTTCGAGGCATGTAAATTGAATTTGCCGAACACAAGTACACCAGTCAGGCTTCCCCCAAATTGACACTCTCTGTATTTTGTGTAGAACAAAAAATTATAATAATACGCGCCTTCCTTTTTACATTTTTTTATTCATTTATATTCATTATATGAGTACGTAGGTTCATTTTAAATTAACTTGTCCAAATTGTGCGTTTCAGTTTGGCATTACCTTTTTCGATATATTAGAATGGTTGACTCAAAAAATAAACACTAGAATCTGCAACTATACCTAGACAAACTGAAACCGCCATTATTTTAAAATACTAAAAATAGTGGCTTTTTACAGTACTCCGTTCACATTTTATTCACTAAAATGTGCGATCAAATAAAAATTACTTCAAAAAAACACACAAACTTCATGTAAACACGATAAAATACATTTTAATATCACACTGCTCTACTTTTTAAAAATGCTTTAGTTTTGAATGTTTTCTTCCCCCTCATTTTGAAGTGCTGATTCCAAATATGTTATCAGTTTTCCTCTATCACGTCCAGTTACAAAAAAATAAAAATAAAATTTTAATATTTTCTCATAACCAATATGTACATTTATAACCTTCTACAAGCCCATTGGCATGTTTAAGGAAGTGTTGTAAATTAGAATTATGTCTATAATTTCTATTTTTCAATTTTTTACTGCTTTTTGCACTTCTTCCATACGCATGAGAAGTACTTTCCCCTTTCCAGGGCCCAACTGTAGTAAGCCATCATGTTAGCAGTCCAACCTCTATGGCCTCTTATTTCAATGTCTTTCACATCTTGGTGAAAATGTTCATCATGTTTCTCTCTGTAAAATCGAAGACAATCTGTAAAATAAACCATGTGGGCATGTAGGATGTATATGTTTAAACTCTTATTACTGCGTAGTCTTCTAAAATTTTTCAACGATGTATAAATGATTTTCTACAATTACTTGACTCTTAATGTTTCCTTTGAAAGTTTTTTACTTCTTTATAGCTCTGACAGGCATGTTACTTTCCCATATACATACGTAATAATATACGTAGTATAGGGAAAGTTATGTAATGCTGCGGAAAATTGGTTTCGAAATTTTCACGGAAACACGTTTTGGAGTCCTCAGATACCGAAAAAATGGTTTATTTCAAAACATCCGTCGGTCCATCTGTCTGTCCGTCAGTGAATAGTACTAGGTTTTAAACCGTACGTAAGATCTTTTCCAAATTGAAGAAACCCCTGTCCATCTGTCTCGAGTCGAAGCATTGATATTTTGAAAAACATTCTATAAAATTTGGGGATACTTTGCATGAAGCCTCTAGTGCATTTTCAAAATTTTATCTAAAAAATGACACCATGTTTTTTAAATTCTTGTAAGAATAGAGTAAAATGCACATATAAAAGTGGTATAGATCTGATTAACTATAAATTTTAGTAACTTGTAAAAGTTTGATTTTTCCGTGTCTTCATACAACTACAAAATTGAAGATGGATGTTTTTTCCTTCATTGAAATTTATTTCTATAATAAGTTCTTTTATTTCTGTCATGTAAATTTTTTGAAAATATTAGTAGTTTTCGAGTAGTATTGCGTGCATAATTACAAATTATAAAACGAAGATTTTCTCAAAAATGGGTCCCAAGATTTTCTTTAAGCTTTTCATAGGGATAGTACTAAATGCACTCTATAAGATGGCATAAACTCTATATTGCTCAGTTTTTAGAAAAATTACAAAAACGTAATTTTATTGACTTGTCTAGCACGTTGTTAATATTTTCATTAGCGGAAATGTTTACATTAATGTATTTATAAGTACATCTGCTTTAAATAATGACAGATTAAGTTCCCGGAAACTCGCTCAAAATTCCACATTTCCAAAAAAACTATCAAACCTCATTTCCTCAAAAATGGCTCCAAATTTTTTCTTCATTTTTTCGAACGGATAGTGCTAATTGGACTCTAATATGACGAAAAGATCATTTCGGGGTACTTTTTTATTGTTTTTGTTTTCAAAAATTACGCAAATGTATTAATTTTTGAAAGATCTCTCACGCCGTTAATGTGAACATTTCCAGCAATTTGTAAACACTTGTAGTTGTGCTTCTAATTGCTTTTAACGACATTTTCTTGAAAATGGCCCCAAATTTTTCAAAGATAATTGCACTTAGGACGAGGTTTTATTGTTCTTTAATAATCTTAAAATAATATATCTGTTCTACTATTAGAAAACCGAAAAATTAAGAAAGTTTTAAAAAATATAGTTGGGATGGTGGTAGATGGAGTATGTGGTAAGTCCGAATATTTATCCCAGGCGAACGGGAATAGAAAACTAATACGAGAAAGTCTGTGCCATTCTGTAGCACTAGTTTTTCTCTTTGTATAGTTGTCAAACTTCGGTTCACACATTAATTTCATGATCTGAAATCCAGTAAAAACACCAGCTTTCTGATTATCTAGAGTAATTCTGTGATAAGCTCTATATATATGTACACTGTCTTTCTCTATGATACGAGCGAACTGGTGTAATTCATAAAACACATAAATGGTGTAATCACATTTATTATTAGATATTTCTCATGCCATACAATGGTATACAAACGGGACTTTTATGAAAAACATTCTTAATTTTCTCGAAAACCTAAAGTAATAGAAAAAACGGAAGGCACTGTTAAGCCCAGCGCAAATACTGACAGAAACAGATAAGAGACACGTGGAGACACACGGAGAAAGACGGAGACAGACGGAGACAGACGGAGACAGACGGAGACAGACGGAGACAGACGGAGACAGACGGAGACAGACCGTGGCAACCGGGGCAGACAAGGGTCAAACATAGGCAGAGGTTGAGAGGCAGTCAGACGGAAAGAGACAAATAGAAACGCAGAGTGAGAGAGAGGGAGAAACAAGCAGAGAGAGACGGAGACAGATACAGAGAGAGAGTTAGACAGAGAGATAGAGTGTCAAGAGACTGACAGACAGGGCAGGGTCAGAGAGAAGGATGACATAGACAGAGATAGACTAAGACAGGGACAGAGAGACGGGGAGAAACAGAGGGTCGGAGAGAGACAAATGGAGAGAGAGAAAAGACGGAGAGAGACGGAGAGAGGTGGCGAGAGGGAGACGGAGAGAGGGAGACGGAGAGAGGGAGACGGAGAGAGGGAGACGGAGAGAGGGAGACGGAGAGAGACGGGGAGAGAGGCGTAGAGAGAGACGGAGAGGGGCGGAGAGAGACACGGAGAGAGAGAAGAGAGAGAGACGGATTGAAAATGAAAAAAACTGGCAACGCTGGGTATTTTACTAGTAACAGTATAAAAATTATTACTAATTAAAATGGTGTTTTAAAACGTTGTGTTTATTTTCCTTATTTCAATTATTATCAATCCTGGAATTTTAAATTATCTGATGAAGATGACTATCCATGGAAATGTTGTCAGGTGAAAACATTATTGATCATGCAATAATCTAGTTTCGAACAACTCAATATGTTCTTAGGACAATGACATTACGGAACTTAAAGAAAAAGAAGAAAGAAAAACAAAAAAACTTAAATCTAACGTCTGAGAAACTAAATGTAAAAACTATGAATATAATTCCGAAAAAAATTGTTGTGATAGCAGTTTTGTGTGTTAAAATTTAATTTTAGCAGATTACATGATAAGTCGTAATGAAATCAAAGTTTCCTAGTGCAATCGATGACCGTACGTGGCAATGGAAACATTCCGACGATCTAAGGAACCGAAACTCTTGCCTGGGGGAAAAATTGTATCAATCTACGTCAATTATGCAGTAATCGTTCTGAGAATTCTTCTATAAGAAAACGAGCGGCAACAGAAAACATTTTCGTTCTCGGAATGAGTGATATCGAAATGACCTCTACTCAATCCAGTTTTATTTATTTGTTTACTACTCACAAACTGTTTAATCAGGTCAGTCACGGAGTTTCTCAATACATGTTTCTTTATAAAGAAGAGGAATTTTTTGCCAGATTAGTCGTATTCCACATTGAAGAACTTCATGTTTACACAAAATATTACTTTAACAGTGAGGGAAATAATTCATATCAAGGTTATATTTGTGCGAAAAGAAAATATTACGCGCTCAACAGATAATTGCTTTAACCAATACTTAGACAACGCCGAGTAATTAACCATGTACTATAATGCGATTTTTATGAAGCTGCCTCTCAAGGCCCGTCTTTACTGTGGCATTATGTCACTGCATTTCGCGTCTTTCTTGGTCGTGCCACCAGATCTCGCATGATCAAGTAGTGCATGATACGGTTGCGATCATGCGACATATAGCGGCAGGAGCAACGAAGACGCGAATAAAGCCATAATGAAGACTGGTCTTGAGAGACAGCTTCATAAAAATCGAACTATAGAAGTCGGTCGGCTAATCATTTTCTCTACTCCGGTTTTGTTAGTTATATATTTCTGAATTAATATACATATACTGTCTCATATTTAGGTCCTATATAACACCCTAATTGTAACTAATGACCCCAACTTCAATTTCAGAAGAAACATCGACTGAGGGGCTGCAAAGGGATCGCCATCTTTGGAGGTGTCTCCGTGGGGACACAATTCTCGAACATCACTAAAAGCATCCGGCCATCATGAGATTCCGAACACCCTGGTCAGTGCCGTTGTGCATCGTGATTCTGGCATGTGGCGATTTTTTAATTTCCGCGTCACCTCTCACTCAGGTAAGCCTCACATTTTACTATTTTTCTATCGATTCCTAATAGCACCCGTGTGATGCTAATGGCATTCTAATTCTTTAAGTCGAACAACTAAAAAACTTTGAAAAACGTAGAGATCGGTCATAGCATTCGTTATTATTAACAGATTTCATATTGAAGGCGAAGGTGATGGCGCCTGTAAGAAATAATTTTTTTGTAAATAGTGCACAATGTGACAATATAAGTGCAATGAAATGTAGAAAAACGTAATAAAATTCACCCTCATAACAATTTAAGTTAAAGAGTTTTACATAAAAATCTTTAAACGTCTCTGAATATAGAAGATAAACAAATTCTTCTTTAAAATTTTGAGGTAAAGTCAAGTTTCTCTAAAAAATTGAAGATGTTTATGGTTAACGGCTTTTCATGACTAACACATCTCAAAAAGAGCGGACACATGTGGTCATACGCATTAGTGCTTGTATATATGTGATTTATATTTATTATAGGAATAAACTAATTTGTAACGATCAATTTATATTCCTTAATTAGTCTTTTTTCTTAATAGAAACTAATCTCTTAGTTATTCAAAATTATATATTAAACCTTTGCATATGTCTTGATCGTGCACGTGTGGAGTTGAAAAGTGTCTTTCTGATACTCACTACCAAAAAAACCATTATGTTGCACGACTTTTTCAGTAAAACTGGATGTAGATCTTACGAACACTTATTCAAAACACTGTCTGAGAACTTAATGTAAACACTTAGCTTGGCGAAAGTGAGCTCATAGTGAGTTTACGAGATTTATGGGCAATTTCATACGTGAAAGATAAAATGAAAAAAAAATCTTGTACTAATGCATTTAGTAGCAAAACAACAGGTAATTGTATCTATCGGCTAGTGATTTTATTACATGTAAAATTGTAAAATAGCATTTCTCATAACTGTTATTTAACTCATTAAAAGTCAAATCATACTTTAATACGGTAATCTAGATTCATGTAAACGCAAAAGTAAATCGATGAGTTTTCACACCTTGGAACATACTTTTTAAAATATGTACATCAAAACAAACAGACAAAATTAAAAATTAGAGATTTGTAATATCATTGTGGCGGATGAAGTTAGTAAATGCGAAAACCAAAGTCTAAAAACGTATTCTTAATTTTTACCATATTTTTAAACGATGTTTTCAACGACTTCTCGTTTAAGAAAAGGTGAAATCAATAAATTCTGTTTCTGAGGAAATGTAAAGAACGTCTTTCATTGAACAAAAATAGTACGGAAAAGTGCATCTATGTACCTTTCCTAACCTCTTTAAATTACCAATTAAAATGTGCATCAAAGCAAAAACCTGTGTCAATATTTCAAACCATAATTGTACACTTTTATTTTTTTAAATTCAATTTTATGACTATTGGTTTACAGATATAACGTTTTAATTACTACATGATTTGTCTTTTGCAGATTGCGTCGGATCTTGAAAATGTATATTTCCCTCAAGATACAGACCCAGTAAAAGATGACGCGAACGATCTTCTGATACGTTCATTCCAAACTGATGCCAGTGATTGTCCTGGCAACGGAGACATGACAATCCCTCAGGAGAGACTCAACGCTATATTATCCGCTTCTAGGAGTATTTCATCTTCTCCATCAGGACAAGACTCCGCCAGCCGTCTCCTCGCAGGGCCCAACGACGATCGTGTGGAAGTGGGACGACAACTCGAAAGCATCGTGGTCCAAGCTTTGGCCAAAGTTCCCATTCAAAGAGCAACCTTATTTCATTTCTTGGCAGCAGCGGATAGAGTGAACGAAATCAATTACCTCTTGGATGCTGGGGCGGAAGTGACAGTGAACGACACTAAAGGCGATACTCCGTTGCATTGGGCAGCAAAAACTGATGCCGTAGGAGCGATTGTTGCGCTGTTGAAATACGCAGATCCTAATGTCGCTGGCTACTTAGACCGCACACCTCTGCACGTTGCCGCAGAGAACGGAAACACGAAAGCGATGAACGCACTGCTACAGGCAGGTGCGGATATCGACTCCCGCGACGCAAACGGATCGACTCCTCTCTGCTTCGCCGCCGGCAAAAACAATCACGAAGCGCTCGACTTTCTGCTCACCAATGGCGCCATAGTCTTACACAACGACGCTCTGCACAAAGCAGCCGATAACAACAATGTCAAGGCCATCCAGATACTGCTGGAAGCGGGGGCAGACAAGAACGCTCAAGACGCTGAGGGCTATACGCCTGTCCATTGGGCAACGAAACAAGGGCGTGAAGACGCACTGAAAGCCCTTTTAGATGCTACTGTCGACTTGACGATTAGAGACAAAAAAGGCAGAACCGCCCTTAGCTGGGCATCTGAATATAATAATGTTAAGGGAGTAGAAATGCTAATTCAGTATGGAGCACCGATGACAATATCGGATCGTTACGGTTACTCAGCGTTGCACTGGGCGACGAAGAAAGAACAATTACCAGCACTTAAAATGTTAGTCGATTACGGTGCGAATATCCACGACATTGACCGCTCTTTCAAAAGACCACTTCACTGGACTGCGCGCTACAACAACGTCGAAGGTATAAAGATCTTACTCTCTGAGGGAGCGGACAAGAATGCTCGAGATGATCATAGGTACGCTCCTATTCATTGGGCCACTTATCTGGGGCATGATGCAGCTCTGAAAATTCTTATAGATGCAAGAGTGAATGTAAATGCTGAGGACAAGTATGGAAGAACTGCTCTGAGTTGGGTAGCTGATTACAACAACACAGAAGGAATAAGATTACTGTTGAGAGCAGGAGCATCTTTGAATTCCCAGGACCATTCCAAATACACCCCGCTACACTGGGCTACTAAACCAAAACAGATAGACGCGCTGAAGGAGTTAATTCATGCAGGTGCAAACCTAAACATTGCAGATAAGTGGGGCAAAACAGCACTGCACTGGACTGCTCAATATAACCACCCGGAGGGTATTAATGCGCTGATAGCAGCCGGAGCTGCAATGAACTCTCGGGACAACGACAAGTACGCGCCGATCCACTGGGCGACGTACCTTGGGCACGAGGCCTCCCTGAAAGCCCTTTTGGACGCTGGCGTCGACGTTCACGCGCGCGACAAGACCGGCAGAACGTCCCTCACGTGGGTGGCTCAGTACAACAACACCAAGGGCATCGGGATGCTCGTAAAAGCTGGGTCGCGTTTGGAGGATACCGACAATTCCGGATACACCGCGTTGCATTGGGCCACACGGCCGGAACAAATAGACGCTCTTAAAGTTCTGGTAAGCCTCGGAGCCAACGTCAATGCTGCGGATAAAACAGGGAAAACGCCGTTACATTGGGCCGCTGCTTACAATAATTCGGACGCCATTGAATTCCTTTTGGCGAGAGGAGCAGACAAAAACCGGAGAGATGTAAGCGAATATACTCCTATTCATTGGGCATTATATTTGGGACACGATGAAGCGCTGCAAGCTCTTCTAGAGGCGAAAGTCGATGTGAATGCACGTGACAAGGAAGGCAGAACCCCACTCAATTGGGCGGCACAATACAACAATTCTATGGCTCTAAAGATGCTCGTTAAGGCCGGCGCGCATTTGGAGGATCGAGATAATTCCAACTTCACGGCTCTCTTTCGCGCCACGAAGCCCGACGCCGTCGACGCGCTCGCTACGTTGATCATTCTAGGCGCGAACGTGTCCGCTACAGATCATCAAGGTTTTACACCACTTCACTGGGCGGCGCGGTACAACAACCCGGAAGGAATCAAATTGTTGCTGGAAGCAGGAGCTGATAAGAATGTTCTAGACAACCAGCACTACGCACCAGTACACTGGGCACTGTACGCAGGATATGTCCCTTCGCTCAAAGTCTTGTTAAACGGCGGAGTTGACGTCCACGTACGGGATAGTAGAGGCAGAACTCCTCTGTCTTGGGCGGCCCAGTACGACAACTCCGTAGGTATAAGAATGCTCGTGCAAGCTGGAGCGCGCTTAGAAGACGCTGACAACTCTGGATACACGCCGCTGCACTGGACCACAGAAAAGGGCAAAGGCAACGCCATGAAAGCGCTGTTAAGACTAGGGGCAAATGCCAACGCCACGGACAAAAACGGAAAGTCGTCCATGTGCTTTGTAAAGCAGTACAAAAATGAGGAAGGCGAAAGCATACTACTGCGCTTTGGTGCTCGTTCATGCTAGCAGTAATTCATGCTAGCAGATCTTATCCATCGCTAATTCTGGAAGTAAAAGGGTACTTCTGTAGAAAACAAATTAACTAGTACGAGAAATTCCATTAGTAAAAAAATAAGAATTAAAAGGAAACGGCAAAATTATTACTTCAAATACACGTTCACATTATTTTTATTGTTATAAATAACAATAAAAATCAAATTTGTTAACAATAATTTGTAAAAAATACTAAAAGTATAAAATTCAAATAGTTTAAGGTGTACTGTTTTCTTCATGTAATGAAAGGCAAGGTTATTAAGATGGCATCTACTCTTCAATTGCAATCGCAAGAGAAACTTGTGGTTCTACAGAATGTTACACTCTCTTGTACTCGTTAGCTTACTAATTATAGACTGGGCTAGCTTTTTGGTATTATTATTGAGAATAAACAAAATAAAAAACTCAACAAATACTTTTTGGGAATTTTGTTGAAAAGATGGTACCAACAGCAAAGATGTATGCAATTTCTATTTTTTTTTGCTTTTCTGAGAAGAAAGATCTTTTCTCAGAGGAGTGCGAGAAATTTAATTCATTTCTTTCACTTCGGCATCTCAAAGACCTCGGCTTTCCTTTTGCCGTTACCTTTCATCGATATCAGGAAGCATTCAAGGCGAAGATAATGCTATACGAGTTTCCTCAATTATTATCTTCTACATTCGAGTAAAATAAATAAACTGACAATGCATCAAAATTCAAGGTATGGTTGTTGCAAGGAACCAAGCACCATCATTAAAGGTCAGGGAAATCACTAGTGAATAAGGAAGAGAATCCTCTGAGTTTGATACGAGAAGAAAATGTTTCCAATAATAGTACTTTCTTCGTTTTTTTACATGATACAGGTATTTTCCGATTCTTTGGCATATTCTTTACGATTAAATATTGTACGTCTATGTTGAAAATATAATTCAATGCAATTTACATAAATTACTGTATCATCTTAAAGTGAATAAATAATAAAAAAGTGCTGAGGCAAAATGTAGCATCTATAAGAGTATAAATAAAATATATGAAAAGAAATTTGTCCTGTACATTTATTTTCCGTACGTAGGATGTCCGGAAGCTCACGTTTCAATAAATTCCACAGAACCTGTGTTAATGTTCATAACAAATGGCAGATCCATATTTTCCGAAAAAGTTGAGTTTGTATGATATTTTTGGTCGCTAAATTCAAACCAGCAAATCTTTCGGACGCAATTGTTTGAACTGTGCGCTCAGAAAGAAACTCAATACCAACGCACTTATCGACTTGCGACTCCACAAAATGCTTGACGAAAGAATGAGTTCGAACTTCACGTCCAGAAATCAATGAACTCAAAAGGTTAATAAACAATGGTTTTAGTTTCAAAACGCTAGTATCATGTGCCATGATATTAATAATAGAAACAGAGCCTATCATCGATCGTATGTGGATATCTAAGGCACATGGCATTAGTTCACACTGAAGATATGCAACAAATAATTCGAAAAATCCAAGAGTTTTGTTAATTTCCATAACGCTTGGTTCGTGTTTAGCGTTCACTGCCACGCCTCTGCATACCATGGTTATTTGTAACAAAATACATTTTATGTACATTTAATAGGTGAGATGAAAAAAGTACACATCAAATGCTTGATAATCGTAAAGTATTCTATCGTGAGGCAAGCCGTGTTTTCCTCTTTCGACAGTTTCACCGGAAACACGGAGGAAGGACGCATCCTCGAGCTGTTTGGAAGACGACGCCCTGATGTGTCGCAGCAGCTGGTTTGAACGGAAATAATATTTAAACTCAATTGTCTGAAAGCCTTTTTTTCTGGAAAAGTGGATCTGCCATTCTTTATAAAAATAATTACAGAATCCGAAATACGTTTTGTAACGGTAGCTTACAGACATACTATATATAGTCTTCTAATTGGTGTGGGTGCATTGAGAATCGTCCAAGTGGAGGATGAGGGTTCGACTTCTGTGTAAGACATGGATGTGTCCATCATGCCATGAGGAGTTGTTAGCCTCTTTTTACCACCGCATAATCCACCTTAACAACCTTTATCTACCAACATCACTCACCTTCATTTTCTTACTTTTTTTTATTTAAGGTCGCATCAACTACTAGGTCATTAGCGCATTTTCTTACTATTATCTTACAGTGCAAACAAAACGCGATCACTGATCACCTGCCCAAGATAGGGATTGGCATTAAGTCCTCCCGACCTGCTCTCTGATATGGGAATTACACTCATCAACCATGCAGTGATTATAAAAAGTAATTTTAGAAACTTCAAAATGACGAAATACAATTACATCAAAATCTGGTAAAATGATCGAACTTTTAACTTTCTTAAAATAAAGAATAAATTCTTAAAATAAAGAATGGCAACGGCAATTAGGGTAGCCAGATTGGGTGGAATTCCACATTTGAGGCTGGAAAACGGCTCTTTCGCGGGACAAAATTTGATTTCGCGTAATACCGCCCAAGTGGTAGAAGTCCGTCAAAACACGTGCGTTTTGGGCGGGTTTTCAGATTAGACCGAAATTTTAAAAACATACACACAACGTCGTTGACAGTGAGTCCGATTTGTTTAGGTTTTCAGATCACACATAATTTTTATTAATTATTTGTTAATTCGTTAAAATTTACTTTTTTAGAAGAGAGTAATGTTTGTTTCTAGACCTCTACCATAGAGTGTGCTCTAAATGTCATACTCATTTGTCGGGAACAACATGAGTATATGATATATCGCATTGGTAGTACTTGGAGTTATTTTTAGAACACACCATTTAAAATTAGTCATCTTTTGGAATTACAGTTTCACTGCCTGTATTTTCCGTTAAGCCATAAGGAATAAGCATGCATATGTAAGCATTTCTGTGGTAATCTTTTTATGCACGGATAATTAAAAAGCGCAAGGAGTGAAAATGGGAAAGTGGAGAAATTATTGTATCCCTTAACTTATTTCTCCTATCTGCTGTATTCATAAGAATAGTCATAAACCATTTTTAAATATTAATATATAACTCAATATTACAAAAAGCATACGTTCTTACATAAACATTATTATTAATGACAGTGTTCACAAACAAAAAAATAAAACCAATCAAGCATTTCATAGTGTCATCATCTCAAAAAAACCTAATACATTTTAATTCAAATTCAAATTTCCCGCTTGCAATGTTGAAGTTTTCTTATTGGGTGGTTTTACATCCATCTAATGGCGGATGTTTGTACGAAGCATCTGGCAACCCTGATGGCTAGTGTTCAAAAGCCCCGCCAGCACTTAAAGGACCTGCCGCCACTGAATCCACAATCACACCGTAAAATAAATAAATAAATAAATAAATGAAAAAAAAATATGTCTATTGATGGCGAGGCTCAGGCCCATTTAGCCTGCTCTTCGCGCCCCGACCACTTTCAAAAAAATTTTAGTACAATAGTTAAATGGAAAGAAGGTCATTTAAAGAGAAATACGAACGCAATTAGGATGAGGGGGTTTTCACTTTGGTGACACAGGAATGTAAGCGAGGGAGGAAGGCGTAGATAGAAAAGGAAATACTCACACAGACAGCATTGTGAAATTAAATTTATAATATATAATATATATTATATATAATAATATATATAATATATTATATTATAAATTTAATTTTACAATTATATATATATTAATATATATATATATATATATATATATATAAGTTAGGGATGTATTAAAGTGAATCATAAGGTATCGAGGAAAAGCACTTCTGGGTGAAGGCGACGCGGGGGGAGGGGGCAGACTCCTTTTGGCGAGTCACCCACTCCGCTGCAGCACTTCGTGGCTCGGGGGCGTTGATCGCTTAGCGGCGGCGGCGGCGGCGGCCGGGCATCGGCTATCGTCAAGCGCTTGAGGAGCGAGAGGATGCACGTGAGCCCATCGCCTGTGATAAGCGAAGGCGGAAGGAGAACGCCGTGTCTGAAGGTCGAGGCGTGGCAGCGAGGGTCGGGGCGGCGTAGAGGGTTGTGTGAAGAGAGTGGGCAGCCACGGAGAAACGTGACGAGGCGGAACGGTACCGGGCGGAGTAAGGTGGGGCATGGCGAGACGGGGTGGGGTGGGTCTAGGAGGCGGGAGGTGGGTGCATGGCCAAAAGAGAAGTGTGCGGCGTTGTAGGAAATGCGAGGGGTGGCGGGGGATGGTTGGGTGGGGTGGAGTAGCGTAGGGTAGTGCGTGATAGAGGATGGGGAGGCAGTGGGAGGAGGGGAGGTGTGTGATAGGGCGGGGAGGCGAAAGGAGAGCGAAGCGGGGCACGGCACAGATAGAAGGGGAGCGGGAGGAAGAAGTGAGGGGATGGTCATCCTGGGAAGCACACAATGTCAGCCGAGCGCCGATATACATCGTCCGCGTGGGACCTCTCTGGTCAGTGACACAGCAGTCTCCAAGATAGGCCTGGCTGCCCTCGTACCCGCCAGCGTCGGCTCATCAGACCTCGGCTCCGCACAGTGGACCGACTCGAGCAGTTTGCCTGTTGCACGTTTCGATCTTGTGTTATTTTAATTCCATGTAACTGAATTCCGTGATGGTAGCAGATATCTTGTGGTATTCCATAGTATGGTAAAGGAAATAATCTCCGCTCATTCCAAAAGATGGCTGCCACCTAGCTGTAACCAGCATGTTTTGCCGTTTACATTTTTTTTGACCATTTGTGAACATTCATGGGAGATCCACGTTGCTTGAGCAAGATCCACTGAGGATGGGAAAAGTGTTTCCCGAAAGTTAACTCTAGAAAATTATTAATAAAATTATTAAAACTTTTGTGGAGATTATTTCCTTTACCATTCCATGTAACTGATTGGGCGGAAGTGCAAGTCTTGTAACCTTATTCTCCTCTCCAATATAGGTCGACTGCCAAATAGTATCGGGTCTGAAATCTTAAGGTTTCTGGTTGATTTTGTGCCTCTTATTAGTAATAATGCATTGAAAATTGTATTAATGGTCTCATTTTCAAAATATTAGGCAACTGATCTTTTGGCGTCTACAAACTACTTTTTCTGGTGTCTCTGTTTTACGCACACAGTACCACATATTCCTCAAAAGATAAATCAAAATCAGTAGCGGCTTCTAGGGTAGAGGCAGTATGCCATGGCACCATCAACAAAAAGGAAGAAAAATATATTTTTCGCCACAAATGTATGTATAAAATATAGTTTCTTTAAAATATTTTGCTTTGTAGTAGTTCATTTGAACGAGCGCTTAGTCATTCGATGCTCTATCAATACTCTCATCAAACGCACAGGGTGTAGGGCCATCTGTCGGCCTCTTCCTAAACCTTTGAGCCATCTACAGATTGGCACAGTTTCTGCTGATTTAACACTTTATAAAGAACGCTGTGTTAGTTTGTAGTGGGTCTCTTATGGTTCAGACTGTGCCAAAATCGAACTGGTAGTACAGTAGTTCACGTTTCGTTCTATAGAGAGCACTAACGGTACTATCTTCATCGAGCAGACTATTTCTCGCTCAGAATGACTCTGATGCCCTGTTATTTCGTACGACTTTTCCTTGCGGCATTGGGCGAGCAGCGAACTACTGCTCGCCCAATCTCGAACAGCTGATTTGTTCGGCGAATTTTCGTTCCCTTTGATGTGTCCTAAAGACCGACACGCGGTGAGTAGGGCGAACGTTCGGCGCACAGCGAATCGCAAGCAACCCGTGCACACTACTAGGGATTCGCCAACGGTTACTCGGGATTCGTCGAATGCCGTTTATGTGGAGCCGCCTTAAGGCTTACCCTCGTCTTTCCAAACGCCTCTTCTCAGCCAACTCAGGAAACTCTAACCTTTTGAGATTACTGTGGGCGCTCAGACTTTCATGTTGATGATTGATCGTAGAAATATAATTTTTACGAACAAAATTGTATTGTCTGAGAACAGACACCCCCTAACTACACATAATCTTAATAAATTTTTTGTGGATTTCTATGCTTTTAATGCAAAGTAATATGCAGAAGTAGATTATTAATAACGTATTTAATTTGCAAATTAGGTTTTCATTTACACTGTCTCTAGGTGGCAAAAATAAGAAATGGCATTGTAAAATAGGTGTTTGAGACCAAACGCTGCATATCTTAACAATTTCTGGGCATATTTCAAACATTTTTGTATCATACTTGCAGGCATATTTCAGGGCTAAAAGCTTTCATAAACTTCTAGCCGGCTAACAAAATATTGTAATTTGTTGTAACAAAAAGCTAACAACAAACGACCAATACTGGTTTATCAGTATATTGCTGAACAAAACAATGCAAACATGGACATACAACACACGTAAAAATATGCATTATATTTGTCTAGAAACAAATAGTAATACACTGAATAACACGATAAACAGAAAGTGTTTTGTACGCATGTATTCATATGTCACAAATTCTCTGCAACAATCCAATCCAAGTTCACAAATAAAATCCTAATAGGATCCTTCCCATTCAATTTTCTGAATTACTATAATTTTGTACACAAATTGTGAATTCTCAAACTAAAAGAAATATTACAATAATCTTTGAAACCCCAATGTCAGTTGGGACTAAAATAGTTATTTAAATATATGTACATGGTATTTACTTGTGATTGTTTCCTCTTCTCAAATGCAAAATGGTCTCAAGTTATTTACTATAATACCACGAAATTCTTTCACTATTTCATCCCAAAGTGAAATAAATCCTGCCACCATCGCGTGACCTTGATTCATGCCTAGGGCAAGCGCGGCTAAAGAGCGTTTCCCTCCCCCTGGGAATCTGATCCCTGATAAGGTTGTCACTCAATGTAATGAATGTCCTTCTCGGTCAATGAAAAATTAAGAACGATGCTGTTACTTACAAGAATTTCTGCGGCCATATGGTGCATGCGATGGGCAGTCTATTCGTGACGTAACTTGTTGCTTCTGCTTTTTATAGAGTCCAATGTTCCAAATTTCTCTCCACCAGTTCATCATTAGACAGCTGCAGTTCCTCGAATGTATTTGTAGGCACCGGATAGTAGTATTCGGGGCGTATCGAATTTCACCGAAGTGCTCGGAAGCACGTGATTGTTCTTTCACAAAATATTTATTTCAGTAAGATTTCTCTCGCCAGCGTGAACGTAATATGCGTAGGTAATGAAAGAATCAGAGCAACAAAACAAATACAACTACCAGGGCAATTATAAGGCTGTAAATAACAGAGGTAACTTGCAATTAGTATGGTCATGCGATATGTCCTAACATGCAAATTTCACAAAAGTCTTCCTCACAAATAATTACCTCACTGCGTGATCCTTCAATAAAAGTATGGAAAACTATCCAGTGAATGAAACTTAGGTTCGTGGAGAATTCCTGCATCTCACGACCCCCGTTGTATCATCAGTCCGCTCGGATTTCAAGGATGCACACTACTCAACCACGGGTTGCTTCAATAGTAATCTGCAAATTGAGGAATTCACGGATCATGTTAACTGTCTGATGGCTCCGGCTTCTTATCCCGTGAACTACAGTCAATATGATTGGCCGTTCAATACCTCGTGTTACCGTTTGATGAACAGTGGTTACAGACACGGTGTACAGCCCAGCCACTATTCAATTTCAGGTAGAATCGGTTGATGCAATCTATCATGGCTTCTGTTGACAATAAAACAAAACTTTTCTATTCAAGAAATGGAATTTTGTCGAACATGGTGGACAAATACAGGAACGTTAGTGAGGGCAAAATCACAAACGATTTACACAATAGAACAAAAGAAGATGTATGATTTAACGTTCAAAATGATTTCAATTCTGTCAGTAAAGGGAAGCGTTCCATTAAACAATAATTGCAAAAATGTAAAAATGTGTAAATAATTGCTCAAAAAACAAAGAGTTCTAATAAAGTACATATATTTGTGATGGGAGAAGGAGCAGCAACAACGCTGTCCTTTAACGTATATGAAAGATTAACTGCATTTCTTCAGCCTCTAAAGTGTACATACGACTGCAATTTTGAACTTAAAAATATAGTTTTCAGGCCTCAAAGTAAGTGCTATTTGTTTATTTTTGGAAGATAGTTTTTAAAACTAGTGTATGTTTTATCAACTGACTATAAATACTGGGCATTGTATTTAATTCCTTTTACTTTTGATTTATTTAGTCAAAGAACAGTAAAAACTCTATGTGACATATGGGGGAATTGCGCATTTATTTAATGAATATTTCTATTTCACAATCAGATCAATTGTCACTTAACACTATTAATAAAAAGATTTTTTGACTCTCGTTCGTGAATAATAATTTACCATTGTACAAATATATTTGATAAGTTTGTAATTTTGAATTCTGAAGTTAGGGGTGCCCTACATATTATGTAATATAAAATAATTGCTCTTGAACTTGTGCCAACACATTGTTTCAGAAATAAATAATGTCAAATGTCATAGAACACTTAATTGTAAGTATTTAATTATTACATTGAAGTATGTGTAATGAAAGTTATGATAATGATACTTAGTAATAAATTAATAATATGTTCAGCATAAATACAATGAAATTAAGTATTGTATATAAATTTCTCCAGGTATTGCCAGAGCTAAATAAATAAATAATTAAGGATATAAATAAATAATTAAGGATATAAATAAATAAATAAATAAATAAATAAGCTGTTTTTCTGATTTCTTCATTAGAATGAAAAGGAATATTATATTTGCCTAGATGGAACATAGTGTGTAATAAATCTATTCAGCATTTATTAGTTCCACATATGATATTTGCAAAGATAAATACTAAAAATGTTTGTCTACAAATTTTAATGCATACTGTTTTTATCATGAACGAATTTAAGATTATGTTAAAATTAAGAAACAAGTTTAAGATTTTTGGCTTCAAAGATTTGATAAAGAAGAGTAATGATTTGATTTCTAGGTGATACAAGGGCAAATCCACAAAGTTAAGCTGAAAAATATACTAGCATTATAAATGAAAGTGATGCCCCTTTTACCTGTACACCCACCTATGAGAGACATGAAATATTCCTTTATTTTCTATATTTAAAAAGTCCATTGATTTGTTTGAGGCAGACACTCTCATCATAGCAATCTTTCTTAAACAATTGTATGAATTATATTATCATGCTGTGAATGTCTGCCTCAAACAAATTAATGGATCATAGAAGAATCAAAAAACATACCAAGAAAGACAGTCTTATTAATTAATTCAAGTAATTTAAAAATAAAAGAAAAAAATACCTTTAATAACATTTCTGAGATTTGGGCTGTAAAGGTTTCTAAGAGCTGCTGGAGCAAATTTAAAAAAATGTTTTGGTTTATATAAAAATCCAGTTCAGCCTATAATCTTAGCTCTCTGTTTACCTATGGCATTGCATCTCTAAGTTTCAAAAGTAATTAGGATATATTAATATTGTTGCAAAACATAACTCAAAATAGTAAATAATTTTAAAATTATCCAATCATTATTTTCCTATGACTGATCCAAAGTTAAATGCATTCTAATGGATTTGTGTGATAAGTATTTTTTTTCTAACAGTCTCTTGTCTAATTTTCTTTAATCTAATTGTATTGTGCTCACCTGCCAACAAGTTGAGTCAAATTGTTTAAGTGTACATTAAGTTTGCCAAATTCTAATGAATCTTTAGCAACATTGCTCTAAAATTAAAGAGTTGGTGACCTGTCATTGGCTTTGCTCAAAAATTTTGTCAATGCTAACAAACTTTTTTTGGCAGTGATAAAATTGTGCTTCAATCTTTGTTTTTATTATTACATTGCTAAATACAGTAATTAATATTTAGAATAAGTAACAAATACATCAATAGATCAACATGAATGTTTCCTTTCCAAATAGGAAATGGCAAATTCAGGCAGCAAGAAAGAGAGTAGAAAATCCACTAAGAAACACTAAAAAGAGGAAACCATAAGCTTCTTTTCAAGCTTCTGAAGCTCTGACTGCAGGAGTGAAAGTTCTGAAGCTTGCTGTTGAGCCAGAAACCATTCAGTTGAAAGGTTCAGGGCAGAACAACAGGAGTTGAGATAGAAAGAATATGAGTTCAGGAAGAAAAAATATGAGCTAAAATTGCAGGTTCTACCTAAAGCTCAGAGAATCTAAAATTTGAATTCAATTATGAAATCAAGAAAGAAAGAGCACTAAACTCATAATTAAAATTAAATGACTGTTGAAATCAAATAGGCCTTATTTTTTATTTGGAGTGATTCTTTTGAAGTTTTGATATTTTTTCTCCAAATGATAGAAAATATAATAATAATATGTTAATTTCATTCGTAATCTTAATTATACTTAATTTATAATGTTTCTTTTTCATTTATTCAACAAAAATATTGATTTGTTTCAGAACTGAAAAGTAGTAAAGTAGATTAAAATATTTATTACTTTTTGAAACATTTTTTTGAATTTATTTTAAATAAAGGTAAAACTGAATTTAACAAATTTAATAATCTTTTCTGTCTAATATTATTGTATTCTGTCTTTACACCCTTTTCATCCATTTCACTTCATTTGATAGCTGTTTATTGGCAGGCAATCCATTCACTTTTTCATTTTTTTCATTTATTTACTTCTGTAATATTACATACGTTAATAATATCTACAACATTATTTTTTTACTTTCAGAAGAATAAATATTTGATGTTCTCTTACGATAAGTATAATTAAATCAAAAGAGACATATGGGTACATGAAAGTAATATTAATTGTGTCAATACCATCAATTAAAAGGCAATAAATTTGACTTAATTAAAAAATTTATTATGCCCATTAGACAAAATTATACAATGTTTAATCAAGTAGCTAATAGTTATACAATATAGGAAGTAATATTAAATTACTGTAATATATAACTGAGTAGATTTTTATCACTGAAAGGTAGGAATGGCAAAATGTTAGAGACAATTTAGTTCCTATTGCTGAAGAAGTAATAGGATTTCAATGAGCTATATGAAGGTTTTTGGCAAAGACATTAGTTCGACAGAAGAAATGCCAAAGAACATGTATTGCCCATGGGTCCTTGCTTCAATTTCATTATCAGCTGCATAAGAACATACATGCATGCATATCATCAGAGAAAATATTACCTAAAATCATTATTTGAAATTATTAATTCAATTCATTTATTTATAATTATTAGAATATAACTGTAATGTTTTCATCTTATCTTTTAGTAAAGTGGAATTTGTTTTAAAAATATTCTGATAAATGCAATGCACAAGTCTTGACATTCATTGTTTTCAAAAATTATCATTGTTTGGTTGTACACCTTCTAAAGTATCGTCAAGAGTAATAACCAGATTATGAAATACAATAGTGGTTATAATGATCACTTGTCCATTCTCCAATCTTCACATGAGAAGGGAGGAGATGCGAGCAAACTTATGTTGCTACATGCCATACTGCCTCTCAACCAGATTTGTGAGCATCATTATATCTAATAAATGATATAATTTTAAAAAATTTATTCTAGTAGTCACTTTTAAAATGGCATATAATATAATATTTTAATTATCATGACATTACAACATTCCTTAAGATTTGAAAAAATAAAATTAGCAAAAAATCCATTTTGCATTATACCCTTAGCAAACACAAATTAAAATTTATTTTCTAATATAAATGTATTCATAAACAAACTATATAGTTAATAAAAAATAAATTAAGTTATGTACTTCATTTGACAAGTAATTGCACGATGCAAAAAGGGTGTAATCACATAAGACCTAAGTGGATAATCACTATCACTTATCATGTGATATTTACAGGACACCTCTGTTTCCAGTTGTACCCTGAGATAAGAGTTATCACATATCATGCTATCGTGAGTACTTCCTGGCCATCACACCACCAGATTTCTAATGTATAATTATCAGGATCACTCAATATTTGCGCATTTAGAGCAAAGAAACCATTTGGGCAACTGAAAGTTGCAGCTTGATCACCCCCTGTATTAATAATTTTAATTAAAGTGTAATCTAGTGCACTATATACAATAGAAAAATGTAATTCGTTATAGAATTTTTCACTGAACTGCAACGTAAGAGTAACTAAATTAAACATATATTGAACCTGATAAAATGATTAATTTCTTAAGTATTGAAAATCAAATAATGGATGTGAATAGTCAAAATTTCAAATAAAATTCTTTGCAAGTAAAAGGTTAACATAACTGTAAATTTCTAAAAATGTTCAAGATGTGTAACCTCAATAAAATTAAATTACTTTGCAAACAGCAAAATAGTCTAAATTTAAAACACACTTCTACTCTTCTGATTAGATTAAATAGAGTAAGTAATGCTACCTGGTTCTTGGCTCATTTTTTATTGTTAGTTCCAAGCCGGCAGCGTGGCAGTCGGACGTGCCAGCTGCTCCGCTCCGCGCGTTATCAGTGAGACCCCCGTTTCCTAAGTGAAAACAGTTACTATAAACGGTGATAGTGTGGTGTCCAGTGTGTGCAGTGTCCGCGCATTATCAGTGAGACCCCCTTCTTTCCTAATATACATCGAGTTATTATAATTCGGTGCATACTGTGTGTTCCAGCGTGTGCAGCTGAAAGTCCGCGCTCTCTCGATCAAGGGCAAGCGGATTCGCCGGCCCCGCCCTCGGTTACGGGGCCACCAGGATGGCGAAGAGAACTACATCAAATACACCAGCGGCCGTGAAATACAGCTGGCTGAATACCACCAGCAACAGAGACAACTGCTAATCGATCAATACCAGTGCCAAATCCAACAACTGCAACAAGACCTCCAAGAAGCACAACTTAAAGTTCAACGCTATGAACAATCGACGCAACTTTACAATACGCAGTTATCGCAAGCAGAAGACACAGAAATGCTACAGCCGCATTCCTCGGGAGAACAGTGTAATTCCATCGACATCAACAAATCAGGTACAGTGCAATTCTACTGTCCTACCTGAATGGCAAGTTGTTCGCTCTGCTAAGCGTAAACGACGTGACAGCGGTGGTATAGTAACCCCACAGCAAGCGTCAAATACGAGTGAAATAAAACAAGCAACAGGTTTGAAGCACTGCAAAGCATTATAAACAACTCCGACAACACGGAAGACGCCACAAGCAAACGATATGAATGAAGATACAGCTCCAACAAAACCTCCGCCTATATTTATTCCTATGTTGTAAAAGTGCCCTCGTTCACAGTCACTACGTGAGAGCCATCGGGCAAAATAAATTTACATATAAAATGTACAACAATGAAGTAAAAGTCAACCCAGAGACAATAGAAAGCTACAGAGCAGTTATAAAATTCCTAAATGAAAAAAAAGCAATGTACCACACACGTACCAACTAAAAAAAGAAAGAGCATTTCGAGTTGTCCTTAGGCAAGTACACCCATCTGTTGAAGCAGAGAGCCAAAGTGAACTTGAGGAACTTGGTCACAAAGTCAGGAACATTCATAACATTCGCCATAGATTGACAAAAGACCCAACATGCCTTTCTACGTCGACCTAGAACCACGGCGGAATAACGCAGATATCTACAAAATTACTACATTAATGCATGCCCAAGTCAAGTTCGAACCGCCGTATAAAAAGAAAGAAATAGTGCAATGCTATAGATGCCAACAGTACAATCATAGTCGTGCGTACTGCAAACGAAGTCCTAGATGTGTGAAATGCGGAGAAGCACACCTTACCGAAATGTGCTAAAAAAGATAAACAAACAAAACCAACATGTGCACTTTGCGGCAAGGGACACCCAGCAAACTACAAAGGCTGCAGAGTATACAAAGAAATCTTATCAAAAGAACATACCCAACAAGTGATCAACAAAAAAACTTCGAGGAAAAAAAACACTACGCAAGAACAGTACAAACCAGCTATGGAAGAGTTTCCAGGGTTAAACTCTTACTCAGAATGCCCGTCGGATCCCTTGCATAATACTAACGCCCAGATAAAAAATGTTCGATCGTATACCAAGCTTTAACCAATCAATTCAGTAGATATCGGAAATGTATTACATGAAATCATTTTCAAGATTTTGAAAAAATACTTAAACAGCAAGCAGAACAGATAAGTTCAGTGCTAAATCTGCTCACGCTTCTTATTTCAAAATTAAACTGAATTTGTATAAACCATTGTGGCATTAAAGATAGCAACATGGAATGCAAATGGCCTCCTACAGCACAAACAAGAATTAATTTTTATTCCTTCAGAATTATAAAATTGACATTATGTTAATTAGCGAAACCCATTTCACCAAGAAATCGTATTTCTCAATCCCTGGCTATGTGACCTACAACACACAAACATCCAGATGTACTGCTCATGGAGGAACTGCCATTATTATACGGAACAAAAATCAAACATCATGAACTAAAAGCATCAACTTTGAATACCTGCAGGCAACCTCAAGTCGCAACTTCAAGATCTATGCGGCCCAATCAACGTAAACTGCAGTGTATGTCCACCTAAGCCATACATTTCAGAGGCAATGTCGAAACATTCTCAACAATATCGGAACAAGATTCATAGTAGGTGGCGACTACAAGCAAAACATGTGCACTGGGGGTCAAGACTAAATACACCAAAAAGGTAGACGCCTTTACAATTGGTGTTCTTTAGAAATTAATCTTAACAACAGTGTCCAACTGGAGAAACCCTACATATTGGCCTACTTGACAGAAACAAATACCGGACCTTCTAGACTTCTCATTATTAAAGGTTATTTCAGTTGAATAAAATTCGTATAGAACCAAATCATGATATGTCGTCAGATCTTGCCTGTAATACTGACCATCAGCTCCGAAGTGTCACAAACATCCTCCACCGCCAAACTTCTACAACAAAACTCACAGACTGGGACAAATTTCGTGAAATTATAGATTAGTAGATTACTAGCTAATGTGCCACTGCATAACCCAGAAGATATCTAAGAAAGCCACAGAACATCTGACTAAACTCATTCAACATGCGCCTTGGGACTCAACGCCTCAAAAATTGTTCAAAGTAAGCAATTCAACAATTCCCAAAACATAAAGAGAAAAAATCAGAGAGAAACGGCGCTGACGACGTATTTGGATGACAACTCAGCACTCGAAGACAGAACAAACTTCAATAGAGCCTCCAGACAAGCTAAGGAATTATGAAACAACTCAGAAATAATCCATTTGCCAATATGCTACAGTCACTAACAGCACTGCAAAAACAAACTATTCGATCTGGAGTGCGCTAGTAAGAAAAATAAACGCCCAAGATTCAAATACCACTAAAGGAAGAAGATGGAACATGGGCAGAAGTGGCAATAGAGAAAAAGTGAACGATTTGCTGAACACTTCTCTCCGTATTTGAACCTGTAACTCCCATGGACCAATGCCAATTGAGGAAGAAGTACTTCGATTTATAATGCTGCCCTGTCAATTAATCGATTTCCAACGCAATCTTTTTCTTCTAATGAAGTAAGAGAAACTATTCAGCGTTTTCATAACATCCTAACAAAAGCCCAGGTTACGACCTAATCCACAGGCAAAATCTTTGCAGGAATTAATCACTGGAATGCTATTGAATTTCATCACCTTGCTCTTCAATGCGACTCTTCCGACTCGAACATTTCCCCTGGCAATGAAGATAGCACAGATCATGCGATACCTAAACCAGGAAAACCACCTAACGATGGTATCATCTTATCGCCCAATAAGCTTGCTTCCAATCTTATCAAAGGTATTCGAAAAAATTCTTACTCCAATCGTTTAAAACCTCTTCTGCAGAAATAATAACCCAGAAACCAGTTCGGGATTTAGAGAACAACACTCAACAATTCGAACAAGCGCACCGAGTTGTTGAAGTTATTACTCAAGTCTCGAAAAGGAAAAGCTACTGCGCAGTCTGTATTTCTTGATATACAACAAGCTTTCCGACAAGGTATGGCACGAAGGACTTCTGTATAAAATTAATCTTACTCTGCCATGCGTTTTACTAACTGATGAAGTCTAAATCTATCTACCGACACATTCCAAATGTAAATTATCAGAAGAATTATCATCCTTTCCACCCCATTAAATCAGGAGTTCCCTCAAGGCAGTGTGCTCGGGTCCTGTTATACCTTATATTACACATATGATTTGCCAACAAATGAAGGACTACCACTGCAACGTTTGCGGACGACACAGCAATTTTGGCTGTGCATGAGACCCTTCCAAGCATCAACAAAATCTCCAAGAGCATCTGAACCACTTGAACAATGGTACAAAGGATGGCGTATTTCAAGTAATGCCTCAAAAGTCTAAAAAATAATCATATTTTACCCTATCCCCAAAGGTGTCAAAGTACACTAAAAAGTAGCATGTAAAACATATGTTACATAATCACTAGCACTAACTATCTTCATTTAAAATATTCATAAGGAGATTCTTATGGACAAACCCGCTTACATGGAGGAACATATACTGCCAAAGGAAAGAAAAGAAAGCACAAATCAGATGCTCCCAATATGACAGTGGCTCAATCAAACCGCCAAATCTCAAACTACTTCTTTACGACAAGCAAGACAAAGTACTCTCTACAAATGCAATAATCAGTGACCTCATGCTAGAGAGTCACTACGAATGTCAACTCTGGGGACTCCCTACCAGGCAAGTCTAACATTGAAATACTCAGAAGATTCGATAATCAAAAATGCATCCAATAGATAGACCTAAGCCAAGAGCACCGTAAGGATATACAGTACAACACGAGCGAAATTGAAAAAACACTACGTCAAGACCTCAAAGAATAGCGGCCATAATATATGGAAGGAAAATCACTCATGCATTAAGAACACGACTTACCTAAAGTAGGCGGAAAATTAACAACCAAACATACCAAATCCCATCAGCCACAATCTATTTGGATAATAGCGAGGAAGTACACCGGACTGAACAAGATAACCACATATTCTGGAATATACCATTTCCGCATTCAAAACAAACACACATGACGATGTACTCTGACGCTTCGATAAATGCATAATTAACACATTATACTGACATGATTTGTTAAGAAAACAGATTGTAAATAAACAGAATAATAAAAGAAAATTTATTGTTGGCTCAAGGATGACCGAATTGATGTTGTCTAGGCTAGGACGAGCCGCGTCAATGTCATGGTGGCTAACGTTTCAGCCAGCGTATTGTGGCCTCCTTCAGAGCGTACTGCGTAGAGCAGCATAGACATTAACTCCGGCCGCGGAAGCCTACGCAACCAGACCGAATTGATGTAGGTCCTATGTCTTCAATATTTATTTGGTGACTGCCAAATGCGAAAAATTTAACAGCAGCTAAAACATCATGGTTTATGCCGGTAATTGAATTTAATCGTGGATACAGCAGAGACACTACTTCGTATAAATCATTATTCCTGCTTTCAGGAATAAATACTGAAAGTCTCCCAATGTTTTGTAGAAATTGGACATCGTCAACAGCAAAAATATATGTTGGACACACAGTGAGTGTAAAAAGTATTTGTTCACCAGTACATTTTAACAAGTATTGTAATTATTCTGCAATAATTATCTTATAATCAATAGATATTTCCATCATAATATTAACCTAAGTGTACGAAAACGTTAATACCAAAATCTGTTTAAACTTCCTTACATGTGAAATCTCAGGACGCAGAAAGTACGACAAGGACAACTGTAACCGTTATAGCTCCCCTACGCCTGACACGTAGGAAATACGTGACGCTAAGATTGGTATACAGAAGTAGCCTTGCACAGTATTTGTGCACTTGTGCAGTGCATTAGACAGGTATCTGTGTGATTTATGAAAAGAAGAAATGGTTCGTAAAGGGAAGGAAACGTCTTTGAAAGAGAGAGAAAAGTTATCATGTTGCATAATCAATCCAAATTGTCGCAGGTAATTGCTCACGTTTTAATCAGACCAAGGAATACCATTCTGGGAGTTAGTGATAGCTTAAGCTGGCTTTACACTTGCAAGAAAATGGCGAGCAATATTATTTCGCAAGAAATGCTGCCAATGTATACATTGCGGCTACAAATATTTCTGATGTTGGCAATATTTCTTGCTAGATATTCCGGTCATAATGTAAACTCGTGTGTCCATCCTCGGAAAGATATTGCTGATTGTTGCTCGGACTAGAATTGGATTAAAGTCTGAGCAAGATATTGCTGGAAGAAGCCAATGATGGCCCTTGTCACGCGCAGGAAGTACGGTTAAGGTAGTACATAGACGTAATATTTGCATTGTAATATGCATTTTTTCGTAAAATGGGTGTGTGAAAAGGTTTACAACAATAAAAGTAGTAATAAATAATCCCTTTATGGTTGATTATCAAAGGTTCAAATTTTGGTTCAGCTATAGATGCCGCCTGATTATTAATTTTTTACGTTAAAAAATATTAAGATATTAATCTAATCTAAATCAATTTTAAGATGTATTAATCTATAATACATCTGTAGTAGGTAATAGATATTTTAAAACTTTTTACCGAATTAGTAAATGTACATTTTATTAAAAGAACTTTACTTTGCTCCCACGAGAATCTAAATCCACAAAATCATTTTGTTTTATGAAAAATATTAAGATACTTTCACCTAATTCGCACAAGCCCCCTTTTTCTTTCTTCATAAAATTTTGTCACACGTCCTTACAAATCGTCGGCGTTTCTTATTCTCCTCATTTAGCACAATAAGTGCGACCACAACTCACATCATACGTGTAAGGAAATCGGCCAGCATAAGTGTAAGGAAAAAATTGAAAAACGAGAGAAAATGCGGACGTCAAAAGAAAATTATTGGAGCAGTGTGCAAAAATGAAGAAAAATCCGCGCACCAAAAATTACAACTGAACTCGATCGGCATATAAATGTATATGAAAGTACTGCGTGAAATTTTCTGGGACAAAGTGGCTACCATGGATGAGTAAAAGAATTCGCTTAGTACTCCCACATACATTTATCTGGAATTCATTTTCAAGTTCACTTGCTATTGGGTTTTTGAGTTGGACAATGGATGAAGGACTTCGTCTTTACTTTCACGCTACCGCTTACGTAGTAGAGGGAAAGTTATGTGGTGCCACGCGAAAAAACGGAGAATTTTCGACAGAAAACTCTTATTTCAGGACCTTGACAACGAAAAAGTGGATAAATCCAGTTCCTAAATTTAGAAAAATCATAACTAAGATGTAGCATATCCAGAATCCATGTTTTGAGGGTCCCTGATAACGAAAAATCGATTGACGGCAAAAAGGCTGACCATCTGGCTTGAACAACGCTAGCGACTATACCGTTCAGCCGGTTTTCTCCAAAATTGATATTCCCCAATTGCTCTGACTAATGTCGCGGCCTCTCGAATTTGAAACCGACATTTAATTTTTGGGGGTACTTTACGTGAAGCCCCTCGGACATTTTCAAAAAATGGCTCCATCATTTTTGATTAAATTGTTTCGTTGGATAGTGTGAAGAACGTTTAAGAGAATGGTAACGGTGTCATGTTCGTTAAAAACCCTGAGTTTTCAAAATTTTCGAAACTCATTGTTCAACATTTTTTCAAATTCTTCCTACAACTAAAATATTAAAAATAAATATTTTTTTCCTTAATGAAATCTGTTCTTTAAAGATGAATATTGAAAAAATATCATGTACACTGTTTCGAAATTTGAGTAATTTACGTGTAATTTTGCGTGAAAAACGGGCGAGAAAGTATGTGATGTCTTAGCACCACTAGTTTCACAGTAGTTTAATATTAATATACCGTGGCTTCAACAGAGCGGAGTAGAAGTGAATAGAACAGACACAATTAATACATTCTTCGTTTAGATGTTAGTAAGGCTCATTTTTTTCTCGTATTAAATGTCTTTATTTCATTGATTGAAGAATTGAAAGTTTTATATTTTTAGTGAATGAATTCGAGTGTTATATTGTTTTAATTTTCAATAAAACTGATGTTGGAGCAAATATCGGAACTAATAATAATATATGTGGAAGTTACAATTTAAGCAAATCATCGTTTGAAATAAATCTTATCAGAAATAATAACCTAATTATCATTTATTCACATATAAAAAAATTATTCAGCGAGATTACAAATTCATTATTTTATCTTAAGTTATGACTATTGTTTTCAATGTTCTATTAATTTTACATAAACTGCCTTTTTCTCCAATTTTGAGTTTTTATCGTGTTTTTCCATAGTATATGGTTTATAGCCATTTTAGGCGCCTTTTTCCCGGTGTAAGTTTCTTATTGCCATTTTAGTCGCAATAAACATCATTTTTAGTGCGTTAACATTCTATGTCTATTCGTCACATGTGTGGCGCATACCATATTTAGGAACGAATCTAGTTAATTCGTCGTTTGCGTTAATATTGGAAAGAAATGAAGCGACTTCTTTGGCCAACGACGCCCAGTGAACCGTTTAGACCCAGTGCGCCCAACTCCATATCATCCTCCGCTGCCTGCAAGCAACCTGTCGATGGCGAGTGCATTTTGCTGTGTCTTTTGTGCGGTGCTGCTATTGTGGGCCAGGCGTTTCCTTTTATGCCCCCGCAGTGGCCGGCACAAAAAAACAGGTGGAACGGTGTGCTGCGCGGGGAGGAGGGGGAGGGTCTCTTATCTATTAGGGAGGAGCTGCTTTTAAAGCATCCACGGACGGGCAACGTTGGCTCACATTCGAAGGGGCAAGTGATAGTGGAAAATAAAGAAAAAAATAATTATAATATATTTTCATCTAAATAACCAAAAGCGCTTCCTTAAATAAACTCTAAATACGATAACAAAGAACACAAACCTCTCGCCCGCATAAAAGACAACCAAATTGAAAAGCGACAAATTTAGTGGATGAAATCTCTCATCTCATTAGTTAAGTGTGAAAATCTATCGTGGTTTCATTTTAACAGGCTAATAATATTTCCTTATAGTTCCATTAACTTACTTGTATAACACCAAGAAATCAAAATCAAAGGTTTAAAATATAGGACAAAAGATAATATTGCAACAGTCCACCCCTCGATCGCAAAACTAGTTCCAACTCCACAGCCCAGATCAGCTGCAATCACCCCCACCACGATGAAATGTAAAATTTGAATCACGTTTGCGATAATTAATTGCATTTATTATTAATAACAATAATATAAAATAAGATAGGAAATATTTATTGACGAGTTTGTTGAAAAAATCTAAATCTTGAAACAAATGCAACTTCTTTAATAGTCCTAAATTAATACCCATATACATCAGCATCAAAACTAAAAAATTAACAGTTCATGTTCATTCAGTCACTAGAGAACAATTATTTATCCCACAATAAAAACTTCCACTTTTATGCTTTAGACGCCATAAAATATTTCATTCACGTCCAAATAATAATGTTGAGACCCATTTGTATGTTTCTAATGCTGATAAGAGTTGATGAATATGAGTGTATTATCTGCAAAGTGTGCTGCTTTAAGGGTGGATGTTTCGGTATATCCACTACATAGAGATTGAATAATGTGAGTAAAAAAGGAGATCTTTTTGATAATTCTGCTTTGATTAATTTGAGATTTGAGTGATAGTTACTGCGACGGTTCTGTTGGATAAATATTTTTAGATTATTGAGGTGATGTATTGTGGATTGCTGATTTCCATTAGTTTGCATATTAGTTAATGGTATTTTAGTGACAAGTATATTAGTGAACTTATTGTGTATATTCACGTCATATTCAAGTGATATGAGTATTGAATGAGTTTTTTCTAAAATGCTGTATGGATGTGTTCAGTAATTCTCAGGAATGATTATTGTGGGCATATGTTTTAAAATCGCAATTGCTCTCTTGGAATTTCTTTTCTTATTCTAGATGTTTGAGTTTTTCGAACTACGATCTTTTCGAAAATTTTGGGCAGGGGGATAGTAAGTTCATGTAGTGACGTTTGTCAGTGTTAAATGTATTATTGCTATGGTATATGAGGTCATTAACAACTACCTGTGTTAATACAAGGTCATCATCAATGTATTTAATACACATGTAAAACTGAAATAAGTTTAATTTAATTGTTATAGTGATTATGACATTATTATTACAAACATAATACTATTGAAGAATAATAATGGTTTCATTTCTATAGCACTAAACTCTATACATATGCTACTGAAAGGTAAGAAATTACCACTTAATTCAACAACAAACTCATTTAAAAAGAAAAATGTGGACATTTGTAATTACGCAGAAAGAATAGTGATAGGCATACATGATAACCGCAACGGCGTAAGTAATGGTATTTGGTAATAAGCAATGGTAATGGTAAAGTATTAACGCTCGTCATGTTGTTCAAACCTGTCCGTCCAAGGCGTTTAATACAGTGTTTTCCATGACCGGAAATGAACCAAGTTCAGTTTCATCAACGATATTTTATATAATGAGAACTTTTCAAACCTAAGTCATTTCTTGACTATTGAATTTTCCGAGTCCCTACTCCGTTGAATGGTTGGTCAGAATTTTGGGAAGCTCTAAACATACAAGTAATGAAGTAGACTATTATACGTTACGTGCTGTAAAATCATACATGTCCAAGTCTTTATCATCAAGAATAACGAAGCGTTTACCAGAAAACACCAGATATGATATCAATACAGTTTACGGTGAATTTGTTCAATGTTGAATTCAAGTATTAAGTTATTTTCACTTATAGGGCAATGTTTTACAAACAGGGTGAAATGTTCGCCCTGGTTACACAAGTCATATCTTAATTCAGATAACAAATATGATGGAGATACTATAAAGTCTCCAAGTACTTCACCTATTGAAATTGCAGTTTAAAAGGAGGAAAGTAACATAATGCTTTTATAAAACAGTACCAAAGATTTACACGCCACAGCGAAATACCACATATCACAGACATTTAACTTCGTTCTTCCAATCGTCGTTCTGAATTGTCAGTATGATTACGGCGAAAAGCTAGCTCCCGAGATGTGAGATTCCATATCCACGCAGGCGGTTCGCTAAAACTCCTTACTGGCCACTGTCGTTGCGTTACCACACAGTCCCCTCGTCTCAAGCGTCTTTGTGGCTGGAGGTAGGGGTAGGAGTGGGGGTAGGAGTAGGGGTGGAGGTGGCGGCGTCTTCCAGCATCTGGCGCAGCGCGGTCTCGTTAGCGCCTCCCGCGGCGACCAGGTCAAGCGGAACGCGCCCCTCGGCGTCGCGTGTGCGGGCGTCGGCACCCGCCCCCAGGAGCGCGCGCGTCGCCGCCACGTCGCCCCGCTC
>BOPP01000051.1:4002787-4019209 GCA_017312745.1 Gryllus bimaculatus | reverse complement strand
TGGCATGCTGTGGGGATGGCCTGGGGCGAGCACCAACTGCAAGAATTCAAGTGTACATTATTGGGAGGTTATTGGGATGCTAAGATTTAGTTGTTTAATTGGGAAACATTTGTCTTAAGTAATTCTTCTTGAAGGAATTCCTACATTCAAATTTGTAAACAGAAATTATTTAATACTGTTTTCTCTGTGCTCCTTTTGCCCGCTCTTCCACTTTGGCGTCTTCTCTTTTCTAATCACGATCCGAGGGTGACGTGGTGAATGGGGGTGGGGGGTTGGTGGGGACGCAGGGAGTATTCCGTCGTAGTTGAGGGACGTCGGGGTTGCTGGGTTGAAGCAGCAGTTTCACCTGGCCGTTAGTACGCTTTTGCTAAATTTGCGATTGAACTGGGGACAATTCTCACCGCTTTGGAAATATGCGTTATCTTAGAGGCGGCCTGCAGAGCATTTCATACTTTCGCTGACCTCGAGGGCCGTGCGCAAGCCACTGGAGCGGGAATTAAGTAGATGTTTTTGCGATTTGTTCATTCTATTTGTTTGTATCTTAACTTTAATAAATCGAATTCATAAAAATGTATTTGTTGAGATGGTATTAGAGCGGGTCATAAAGTATTCTAAAGGCGAGCGCGGGATTAAAGAATCAGATAGTGAAAAAGGCACGTGCCCAGACCTCGCAGGTAGTAAAAAACGTTTCCAGGCCTCTTTACAGCTACATAATAATGAATTAGAACGTATGGATGAAGTTCAAAAGCTCCCGTTACAAAAAAAATACTCCAGTTTCTGTGTAGATTTTCATGAAGAGTGGGCGATCCAGTTTTTCAAAAAAAAAAAAAATAGTCATCGAGATAATCGGGTTTAAATGCTTCTTCCGGGTGCGAGATTCAAACCAGTTGCCGCTTTACAACAGACACTCGGCATGTGCCAAATGGCTGGGTGTTGTTTGCCTTCATCCTTGTGCGAAGAGTGAAATTTGCGAGTGAGGTAAACATGCCTTACACTAGAGTACTTCAATATCATCAAGTGTTTAATCATTTAGTCTGACTACTATCATTTAATCTATAAAATGTACTTAAAATGCATTTGTATTATAAATTATAACCACGGTATAATACGTGGCGTAACAATGGACGCTCATTGTGTATCAAATCTCATGGAAATTAACAAATGTCCCGAAATGCTCCAATTATTTGTTATATACCTTCTGCGCCAACTAAAGACTTGTACTTTACATAGCAACATACGATAAATGACAGTCCCTTGCCTTTTCTATCTTTTCTTTAATGGCAATTGTTAACAGCGTTTTGAAGCGAAAATGTTCCTTCATGTACTTTGAGTTTATTGATTTCTGAACTCGAAGATCGAAATGATTCTTTCGCCACTCATTTTGTGGAGCCGCATGCCTGTAAGTACGTTGGAGAGACTTTGCAGTGTCTGGGTGCTCAGTCAATCAATCTTACACGTTGTCCATGATTAACCGTAAGAAAATGGCATCACCGTAAGCACCATTTGATGACTAACTGACAAATAAAGTATTAATACGGTGTTGGTGCAAATGAGTAAAGGGGGAAAGTAATGTTCTATTCATCGGGGTAAACACGTGTCACCGTTTGTTGTTGTCTCACTACACCACCATGCATTAGGCTTTTGCGTTGATGCTTGTATCGTGTTGCAGACAGACATTTGAACCTGTCAACGCCGCTCTCTATTCAATTGATAAAAGTCCGACACGCATTTAATGTACGTAGCTGCTACCTTTAACGCAAGAGAAACCGCCAGACAAACAAAACAGATAATTCCAGGAATTATCTTAAATCTTCGGGAGAGTGGCCCGCGTTCTACTCGCCTACGAAATAAAAATATGATGGCCAGAATACGCATTCATCCACGGGAACTCTATGCGGGGCACTCAAGACTTTGTCACGACTTTTATGTTCCATACAGCATAGAGTAGCGTGACCTACAAGAACAGCCATAAACGAAATACTGTACATTGCTTGCGGAAGTAAAATGTGCGTGACATCAGCCCACATGATTATCCGTAAGCTAGAATAACTCGCTTGTCTGTTTTGGATACCCACAGTTCTCTCAAATACTTTCACGACTGAGCGATTTCCACATCCGAGTGAATGAACATCTACATGTTAATTCATGTACAATCCTTCCACAAGTTATCTAACCAGGCAATACTTAGCAAGAGCTGCCCAAAATGGAACTTTCGAAAGCATCAGTTCAAACTGCGCGCCCATAAAATATAATCGATATACTCAATATTTTAATGAACAAACATTTTAGCTTTTAAAAACTATTAGCATGTGCCATGAAATCAAAGATAGAAGCCGCAGAGGACCTATCATTTATCGTATATCGCTATCGCTGTAAGGAAAAAGATATTTTGCACTGAAACTAAGTTTGGGCATATTTCGCTTCATTTCACAATTCGCTCTGACGATAAGCAGCAAATAATTCGATCGATCCAGGGTTTTGTTAATTTCCGAAAGGTCTGGTTCGTTCTCAGCATAAATTGTTACGTCATGATTATAATTCATAACAAAAATACATTTTAAGTAGATTTAATAAATCGATAACTTGTAAAACGCTTGTTCTTCATAAATTACTCTCGTGTGCAACAAGCGGTGTTTTCCATTGCTCGACATTTTCACCGAAAAATCAGAGAATCGACACAACGCCAAGCCGTTTGGCAATCGCGGTGGGCAGTAGAGGGCAGTAGAGGGGGCGCTGTGACGCGTCAGCTGGTTTGAATTAGCACCCGGACTCAACAAACTTAATTTCCTCAAATACATTTTTTATCTTCAGGAAAACTTGATCTGCTGTTCTTCTTGAAAATCAACACCGAATCTAGAGGATTTTTTTCAGGAGCTTCTTGACAACAGTATGCGGAATAATATATGCAGTTTTTATTTTTCTTGTGTACGTCTACAGAGTAAAATGCATAGAACAGAGAAAGATATGAAATTTCTGCGGAAAATCGATTTCGAGATTTTAACGGAAATACTGGTTTTAGTGTCCCCTATCAAGTGTTTTTTTAAAACGCTTGTCCTTGTTTTCGTCCGTCTGTGAACAATAGCACTTCAACTATTCGTAGTATTTTTCCCCGAACGACAATGTCCGACAGGAAGACCAACGATTTTGAAAAGAATTGTTTGAATTTTGTGGAAATTACATGAAGCACCTGGGACATTTGCAAAACTATTTTAACAATTGCTTCACGTTTGTACTTTCTCGCTTACCTTTTACGCAGGATAGTGAAAGTATTGTAATTCTATGGAAAATAAACGACGAAGTTTCTCCAGAAAAGCTGTTATTGGCGGACCCTGGTAAAGAAACAAGTTTTTGAAACATATTTCCTCATCTTTGTTCGATAATATAATAACAAACTGAACCTGAGGGAAACGTTACAAAAGTTTTCCCTCTATAGGAAACTCATGTAAGAACTTCAAACTCAAATTTTTTCAATGAAAATTTACATATAGGAACACGTTTTACTCTTCTATAATATTACAGTCGTATTTCCGTTCTATCATTAAGGGACCGAAGAAATGAGAAAATGTCCTTATTGTCTATATTAGCGGCAATAGATGGCAGCTGAGAAATGTGGAGGAAAACCGAAAAGCAAGCCTAGGCTAAAGAGACAAGGAAATTAAGAAGTACGAGAACGTCTACGCCATTCTGAGGCGCCACTAGTGTAATGAAAGATGTTATTTTTAATTTCAAGTCAAACAGAAAATATAAGTGTGGTGCAAAGAATTATGACTACCAATCCCCAAAACTGCTCAGTGTTGCAGGACAGTATAATAATAGAACATAACTAAAAAATATTACGTCAAATAAATAGACAAAAATACCAAAATTTATTTCTTTGGATGAAAAAATTTAAAGAAAAATTGTGGTAGCACGTACTTTCTCGCATCAGTAACAGTTACGTTAAATTATAATACCGCAATTTCTGCCCATATTAACACATCTCAGCCATCATTTGCAAAACCTATTACCAAATTTGTTCCAAGCGCGAAAACTGAATTCATGTAGTATGTCAACACAAATTATAGAATCCCAATTGCTAATTCATACTCCTAGAAACATCACTTAACAATGAGAAGTGGTTTTGAAAAGTTCAAACTGGAGTGTGGAGGCGTTCCCATTTGCTGAAAATTCGAATTCGCAATTTCATAAATTGGCAAAATTCTGCAAATATTTCTAATATTTTTTATAAATTCTACATGAACTTTCTTAAAAAATAATTTTTAAAACAGATTTAACACAAGTATTTTTATCATATATTTTATTAAATTTTTGTTGTTTGCAATTTCCAAAACTTCGGAGATATTTCATTCAAGAAACTGCAACAATGACCAATTCTTTTACCATTCTTTCCAAACATTACGGAAGAATAATGTAAAGGAAAAAACTTGGAGCGTTGTTAGAAAATAAGTTATTTTAAAATTTGTTTTAAAAATTAACCTAAGGTTCACGCTAAATTGCCTCAAAAAACGATTTCACATTTTTCGAAAAGTTGACTAATCTTATTTGAATATATGTGTTCCTTTGAAGAGATTTCATTAAAGAACAAAATTCGTACCTGTCGTTTTTATTTAGTTGTAGGAAGGTACCAATAAAATGTTGAACGTTTTGCAATTTTCGAAATTTGGGGTATTCAACCAAAATGGAGCGTATTGCCATTTCTTTACGCGTCTTTGCTCTTACGGTTTAGCACTTAGCGTTTGTACAGACAATTGCGCGGACAGACAGACGTTATGTCGGTCAATCAATTTCTTGGTGTATAGGATCCATCGCAAAAACGTGATCCACCTGATTAACACACGTGTTGGAGGACGTAATTCACTACATACAGGAACAAGATTTATACATTTTTTCGTTACCACGGATCGGCTATAAGAGTTTTTCCGTCAAAATTCGCTATTTTTTTCCAGGAGCAATACAATAATTTCTCTATACTGCAGTGAGCAGTAGGCGAGAAAGTAAATAGGCTCGTTCTTACAGAATTGTAACGGCGTAAGAATGGTAACACGAAAATATCTTGATTATTATGAAGCATCTAGGGAAAAATTCAAAATAAAGTGACCTTAAACAATAATTATCCACTTTGTAGTCACTACAGTCCAGCAATAATAATTTTTCTGTCGCAAAATGGCCGTTTTCCGGCGCACGATTACAATGCTTTCTCTTCGTACGAAGTAAGGTGAGAAAGGAAAATTCGATGTTCATTTATCCTCATCAAGTACATGCTTAACGTGTCTTGCTGAAAATCACCATTCAGTACTCACCTTAGCATGAGTGCTGGTGACAGTGAGATGTGCCAATAGTAGAGCAATCGCTTGATGCATCCTCAGCAAGTGAGATCCCATGCTGAGTTCGCCTTGCCACGAGAACGGTCACAGCTGAAGAGAAACAGGCCACGAATTGAAATGATATTGCTAAACAGCGGGTGCACTTCATGCGAATAGAAAACGTTTTATTTCGTATACATTACTAATTTCTGATGAATGCCGAAATTGAAAGAAAATTATGCAGCCACCGTGTGAGATGTACTCTCAGGGACGCCCAGATAAAACAAGAGATGTGGGACAGGAGATCCACGGGGTCCGATTATTTCAAATAAAAAGGTTTTCCCCACATGCATATTAAAGATAGAGGATATTGAAGTAATTAATTTTTTTCTCGCAAGAAGGACTATTGAAGAAAAATTTTGAAAAATATTTTAATTATATTTTAGACAGTTTACTTACCATATTATTAAACATTACGACAAAATACTCATAATACATTACTTTTCATTTTGAAGATACAACTTTAATCTTCGAACAGCACGTCTAGCTTCATGAAAGCTACTTTCTACTTTCCCTTTAAGTTAAATTTGCTGAAAGCTCCTTCTTTATCAGAATAATGATTATGTAATCTCAAACATGTAATTTTGCAAAAAGGAATTTTCTAAATACGCATCACGTTTAACTTCTTCTTTTTCAATGTTCACGATCAGAAACTAAATGTAAATTCATTGTATTTTCTTTATTTCTGGTATTCCATGAACACTCAGTGTTAAACAACACACAATTCAGAAAAAAATGTACATGAAAATTCGACGCAGAAATATAGTATATTAATGATCACTTTTACTTTTGACATCCAATATTTCTACACTGCACTGCACCAATTGGGAAATTAATAACATACGCACATGAAGGTTTCTCACCTAGTTCGTATGACCACGTGATGCTCCTTGCCGGTGCAACTTCAAGATGGCACCCATCAACACGTATGTGTCTCCGTATAAATACCGCTAACTGACAATGTCAGTCAAGATCTCGCACGAAACTTCTCATCCCGTAGCACCACAAAGCAACGACACAACCGCTTCGTATTGAAAGCCAGCCAACACACGGAACGCCGATCTAGTACCTCCGCAGTTGCATTACGAATGGAACTCGCCGACTCACCAGCGCCGCGGACGCTGAGCGCTTTTGACAAAACGCCAATTGCGGCTTGCGGGTAATACCTGCTATTTCTCTTCACCAATGTAGGCGTCCGCGCGGCTGAGAAGCCGCCGGAAAATTACCTAGCCGGCGACGCGGCACGGCGCGCGAAGGACCCTGTTCGCCGGCGATTCCAAGGCCGGCGGGCGACGGCCCGCTCGCCGGTTCGGGCCGACGAGGAAATGGCGCGCGTGGTCGACAGAGATTGTGACGCAAATTTCCGTGAATCTCACGATCGAGGTGGTTTTCTACGTCATCTCAGCGTGCGCCAGTTGACATAAATTTTTGTTATTTTTTTGTATTTTAAACGGAAATACAACGAATAACCCAAATTAATTGTAACTTGGCGAAATTCAGGCATATTCATTTTTATAGTACACTGAAGTACCAAAAGACCTCACCAATATTCTTTACACACACGCACACACACACACACACACACACACACACACACACACACATATATATATATATACATATATATATATACATATATATACATATATATACATATATATATATATATATATATATACATATATATACATATATATGTATATATATATGTATATGTATATATATGTATATATATACACATATATATATACATATATATATATATACATATATATATATGAAAGCCTCTACATACTGCTACGAGTATGTGCTGCTTAAAGTAAAAGCAGATTTTATTGATTGTAACTTTTTGTCTTTTTCAGCTCCATTACAAATCCTTTTTTTAAATTACTTTTCTTTTTACATTCAGCTGTTGAATTTTTCACAGTTGAAAATGCTTTAATATTTTCTCTTAAACAACGTAATTATAAATCATTGCATGTTCAATGGTAGTTATCAATCATTGCATGTAGCTAGTGGTTGAATTTCTTAACTGCTATATTAAATATCTATTAATTTTAATCACATTTGAATATACGTTTTAAAACTATGTTACGTCGTAAATACACTCATATTTCGTATTAATTGCAGAACATACTTTACCAATACAATGGCCAGGAACGAAATTATTTAGTTATTTTTCAAAATCATCTTTCACGCACTTGATCTTTTTTTTATTCGTTTAGTGCACACAGAGTAATTATGTGATCTGGCGACGCTTAATATCTCCGACTTGTATGAGGGAACATGCGAATATGAGATATTACTAGCAACTAATACGAATCCATTATATAAAGAGTATTTTCTGAATTTTTGTACATAATATTAAAGTAAATTCCGGGCAGAGACTTAAGAGATTTTTCACTTTTGCAGATCAGTTTTACGTAGCGATCTTGTTATCGAGGTTCTTGACCTCGCACCAAACTTAGGTGACGTCACCCACAAGCATAACCCTCCCCGACATCACGCAGTTTTAATTTCTCGATGAAGCGCTGACCTCTTGCGGCGCCATACGATACAAGGGGAATTCCCGCGTCTGAAGCGCGTGCGTGTTTGTGTGCATGTGTGTGTGTGTGCGTGTGGAGGGGGTCGGCCCCCACTCCGCCGCCTGGTCGAGCACAAGGCAGCAAGGAGCGCCTTCCTGCGACGCCTCTCACTCAAAGGTCACTCGCCGCTACGCGCGATCTTCGCAAGTCCGCTCTGGAAGCCGCCACAGCGAGGGTGAAAAGTAACGAGTGAAATAACCCTTACCACCCCCAACGTATCACTTTAATTTTTTTATTTACGTCTAAAACAGTTAAAATCTGCGTGCTATGGGGGGAAGTTAATTTGAAGTTACATTTATGTCCAGAAGCAAAACAAGGGGCCTCTAAGCATTTGCTCGAGGTTCAGGAAAACTGGATGAAAACCTGATCGAGATGGGGGTCATTAACCCAGAAGCTGAAGTACAATACTTGTTGCAGGTTCTATAGAATTATACAATCCAAATGGTATATAATACATTAAATGTCTTTGTTAAAATTAATATTACTTTCCTTTTGGATGATCGGTATAGTCTCTAATTGTAAAGAAACAGTTGTGCAGCAGAAAAGATCTTACTTGAGACTTAAACTTTTGTATCGAATTTAATCGTTTAACGTCATCTGGCAAGGTGTTGTAAAATAATGTATATTTATTATATGTGAATTTTAAGACACAATCTTACCCTTTTCTTTTCGTTCAATTTTATTTCGACTAGTTCGGTTTTTATTTTATTTTTACAATAATACTCTCAACTAGATGTTCGCTGTATGATTATTACACGTTCTCAGGGCATTCGTTTCGTTACTTACTCGAAATCGTGAGCCTGAAAATCCACCGCTCGTGCGAGAATTCGGCAGGTAGAATTATTTAGATTGGAGAAAGTGATGGCTAGATCTCATGAAACCTAAACATTTTAAAACGAAAAACACATAAATGGAAATATTACAGTAGTACAAAATGAGATGCTGTAGTTAAATTGCTGCTGTAGAAAAATTAATTTACTAGGTTTTAAAATATGTTGCAGTCTTTAATTTTTATTTATTAGAAACACGTATACTATTTTTTTAAATTTATTTGTTTAAAGTAGCATCGACTGCTAGGTCATTAGTGACTGAACATAATATTTCTTAGATAAGAATACAAAATAATATTTTTAAATGTCAACATAGTTACCCGTGTTGACCATCAGTTCCCTCATTCGTATACTTTTTACACTCTGTATATGTTGCCAAGTTACTTCTCTGAATGACATTAATTGGGATCTTTGCCACTATCTCGTGAATCCGGTCAAACATTTTCTGCAATGTCTGAGGTTTGAACTTGTACATCTTCTCCTTAGTCTATCCACTCAATAAAAAAACACACTGAGTGACATCTTCTTGCTGTAAGGTCCACACCTCCCAAAGCCATCCATGAAATTTCTGACCCAATCACTCGCGAACAATTAGTGCGAAGTGTGATGTACCATTTTCATAAAAAATGAGCCATCTGTGTCCTTTTATGAGACCAAAGGCCACAAGTAATCTTCAAGCATCTGAAGATAGAGATAACCATTCATGGCTATGCTTGTTTATAATGAGCGTGCTGCTTCCAGTGGTAAACTAAGCGAAGCAATCGGTATGAAATCCTAATAAGTATGTCACACTATGGCGCAGTTTATAACTTTAAATCATTAATATATTATAATGTTAACTAGTATTAAAAATACCTAGTTACTTTTCACCAATTTGTATACTATTTCAGTCGTTAAGTTTTGCACATAAAAGATATGAAGGATTTGTAGAAAACACGGATTTCAATATTCATGTAAAATGCACCCTGCCACATTCGGGCAGCACTGTTAAAATTTGTATAGTTGCATTACTTCAAAATGAAGCGTTCTTGGTCTTTAAAACCTGGGATTTTTAGAAACATTTCGCATATAATAACCTATACAGGATGAGATCATCTTGGACATTCCATTACATTTTTGCGGCGCATTACGATACTTCATTGCATTTTAATTTCAAACATTGCAAAGAATAGGTACTACTAGGTAGGCTGTACTTGCCCGATTCTGTATTTTTGCATTGTATAACTTTCTCAAAAGTAAAAAAAACCTTTTCTAATATTTTGAGTCTATCACAGAAAGCCAAAAATCAACAGTCCAGGAAGAATTATTTCAAATTTTGTTTTTAAGGAAGTGTAAATTGCCTCAAGATAGTACCGGGAGAGATGGATCAAGATATCAACCGATACAACCACAGTCCCTCTGACCGAGAGGTCGTATATTCGAGTTCCGACGGTGACAGGATATTCGAGACTAACTTGTTAGCTAGGTCGAATTGAGCTCCTGTCTGGATGTGAATTCTAACAGCCGGCTGCTCTGATCTGTAGTTTTCCGTGGTGTCTCCGATCAACACTAGGCGAATCCAGGAGCTGTGCTGTAACAATGGTGCCAGGAGATTTGTCAGGAGTTGAGAGCTTGTCCCGGTTGGGGCGGTGGGTTCCCATTCAGCATGGGAAAGATCAACGCCACCTCACGAAGAAAATAACATGCACTACACTTACGGTAATAATGATCCTGGTAGTTTACGTACCCGGAATCACTAACCAATCAATCAATCAATCAGAAAAGAAAGAATTCCAAGAAAGTGTCGATAATACTGAGTAAACGTTTATTAAAAATGGTTTTAAATATCAATTGCTTTGTTTTTTATTTTTGTCGTCTAACGTCGTTAATATTTACTTGTAGATTATCGTCAAATTGTTATTTGACATTCTGTAAGTATACTGGACGTAATCTTTATATTTTTTAAACAAATTAATACGTTTCGTTAACAACTTTCCCCCTTAATATGGAAGTAGAAGGATAGGGAAAAGGGTGGGGTTTAACAGGCAAGAGTACTCGAACGGGTAAGCTAGTTAACATCTAATTTATTCTGAATTCTCTTATTAGGCTCGTAGCAGAATAATAGTCATTATGAATCACCGTCATTATAGCACAGCTGTTTAATCAATCACAGAGTTTACAGTTGAGAAGTAATTAGTTAGAGCTTATTGTTACATTAATTTTTCATTGGTTTGTGTATATTACTGTACTAATGCAACACATGCTGAGGGCACGCGTTACGCCTCACATACACGTTCCCCCACGTCCCCTTTCGAAAATTAAAATACTGAAGAAAGCAATTTTTACTTTTTCGTATACGTACGAAGAAATATACACAGTATAGGGAAAGGTACGTAATGGTGCGGAAAATCGATTTCGAGATTTCAAAAGAAATACACCATTTCGGGGGCCTCTGATAGCGCAATAGTGTGTGTTTTTTTGTTTTTTTTTCTTCAAAATGTCCGTCTGCCCCTTCTGTCTATCTGTCTGTATGTATGTATGTCTGTCCGTCCGTCCATATTTTCTTCAGATTGAATAACCCCCTCTTCATTTGGCCCCAGTTGAAGCTTTAAGGTTTTTAAAATCATTCTTTAAATTTTGTGGGTACTTTTCACGAAGCCCCACAGATATTATCCAAATTTTCCCGAAAACGGCTCCAAATTTTTTCTATAAATTCCTAGCAATATTAGAGTAACATACTGTTATAAAAGTGGCATAGGTCCTATATCCACGGTTAATTGCAAATTTTCGAAAAATTCAAAAGTATGAATTTTTAGCGTCTTTCTAGAACTACAAAATTAAAGATGGAGATTTGTTTTCCATAATTAATTCCTTCATTCACCTTTTGTACATTTTTTGAAAATTTAATAGTTTTCGCCCAATATTGCGTGCAATATTTGCAATTAAAAACAACAACAATATTTTCTGAGAAACGACTCCAAATATTTTCTTTAAATATTCGGAAGGCATTGTACGACATGTACTCCATAAGATGTCAAATCGCTATATTTCCCTATTCTCTTGTTTTTCGAAAATTACAAAAGTGCAAATGGTTTTGATTGGTCTCTCATGCCGTCAGTATTACATTAGCAGTAATTTGTTAACAATATTGTATTTATGAGTGCATGTGCTTTAAATATTTTCAGATAAATTTCTGGAAAACTAGCCCAAATTTCTGATTTTACTCCATTTTCTCAAAAAAAGAGGTTCCAATTTTTTTCTTCAAACGTTTTGAACGAATATTGCTACTTGGATTCTTTAATATGTCGTAAAGTTTATTTTGAGGTATTTTTTCAATAATTACACTAATTATTTTTTAATATCTTTCACGTCGTTAATATGCACAGTTCCAGCAATTTGTAAACACTATTGTATTTGTGAGTTAATGTGCTGAAAATGACTTCTAATGATGGTTTCCGAAAACTCAAAACTTTTCTGTGAAAAAGAGCTCCAAATTTAAAATTTACTGTAGGGCTTAAGCTCCATTTTCTTAAAAACGGCTCCCAATTTTTCGAAGGAATTTGCCGTTTAGGACATTGTTTTATTGTTCTTTAATATTTTTAAAATAATATTTCTGTTCTACTTTTAGGAAACCGATAAATTTAAAAAAAAGTGTACTTAAGGCGGTGATAGATGGCAGCTGGAAAGAATATATAGCAAGTTCGTATAGCTAGTCGAGTCCAAAGGAAATAGTAGACTAATACGGGAAAGTCTGTGCCATTCTGTAGCACCACTAGTTTACCCTTATGATCTTGCACTACTCTTAGTAATTTCCTGCCACCCTCTTCTGCACGTGGCCTGTACATTCTTTTCAATTGTGCAGGTCTTCCCATAGGGAAGTTGTGCTTGTACAGTTCTAAACGTACTAGAGTCTCCATCACCCAAATACATCACATAGCGAACACCATTATTTTCTATTAATCAAGAAAATATCATACCCATTCATGCTTCTTCCATGTCACCACTTGACCCATCATCACTTTCTATATTGTTCTATCCATTTTGTTTCTTCCTCGGGGTTATCAGTAGCTTTGTCTACAGTGCTCTCATAGCAATACTTACTCATTACTTGTATATCAAGTACCTTGCCTGTGTACACAGGAGTAAAATTTGACACCCCGTGTTGAGATTTATGTCCACGTTTCATCCATGTAATGTCATAAGAGACACATAGATTAGTGGTTGCTGAAGCATCATTTACATTCACTGCTTCTTTGGTTGCTTTCATAATGCTTTCATTGCCCACATCAGTCAAAGCATCGAGCAACAAACTATTTACATCACCAAATCTAGTGGATTCATTAGTCCACAAAACAAATTAGTCTCTTCCCTACCCACACCAATAACTTTTTTTAAATTTTTATATAGTTTCTTCATACTCGGCATTTCTGCCTTTCAAGAGTGTTGATACAAGTTTTATTTAACTTGACAGACTGAACCATCCTCAGGTCTAAGAGCCAATACACTCCCGGCATAGGATGTTCGATTGACAGATAACATGTGCTTGGCAAGTATTATTTAGTACTGTTGCATAGTTTGTGTTTGTATGTGTGAGTGAGAGAGATTATATTTCCAGCTGGTTAAAGACCACATACCACAAAATTAATTGAAAATGTCCTTAAGGTAGTGCGAGTTGATTCATGAGTTGCGAGCAAGTCTTACCTGGATGGTAAATTGTAGTAACTGGGAATTCTGATAGTGCATTATAGAATTTTTTGAAATCTTGAAAATACAGTCTTGAGTGGGTTCTATTTTTAATTCTCACGGTTCAATTTTCTGAACCATAAAGCCTTGGTAATTCTTCTGAGGCACTTATTTGGAAGAATATATGACAATGGGCTGCTTTTATGAAACCGGGGCTCGCGTAGGTTAATGAGGGCCTGATTACTGATTTATAGATTATTACGATTTAACGATTTACGATTTAACGATTTAGTATGGGATAGATTTTTGTGATTTTGGGGTATGTTTTGTTTACTATGTTTGTTATATGCTTTCCTGGTCCCTTTTCTGCCCATTGTGAGTCCTAGGTACTTCCTAATGATACTTGTAATGTTTACAATGTTAGCAAATGTACTTTTTGAAGGTGGTTGTAAATCTGCATCTATTTATTATTCAGCCTGGACTTACTTTAAAAGAATGTCTATTGTGTAAATGTCATTTGAACAACAGCAGAGCAAATGACATTCATTCTCTCCCGGAATGTCACAATCGCAACAAACCACAAGCGTTATGTATTAGTTATTGTCACAGTAAAATGTTGAACAAAACTTGAAGAAAACACCCGAGTACGTGAGTACGTTTCATGCCTCCGGAGGCAATGCCAAGCTCTCGCAAACCACTGCTTTCGAAATTTGGACAATTCTGTTTCTAAAAAACCGCCAGAGACCGTTTCTTACCTCAGGAGATGATGCAGAGCTGTCTCCAACAACGGCCTGGGAGACGCAACACTTCACGATCGAAGATCGACTGCTGCGATCGATAATTTCCTCTCACACTTCAGGCAAGAGGGAGCATCACCGAAAAGTAGTGTCTTCGCGCTCGCGTCTCGCACCCGCCCTGCGTCATCTGCCTATCCGGCCCGAATTGGGAAGGAATAAGGATAGGCATAAGGTTTATGACGTTTGGACTAACCCCTGTGAAGCATGCTAACTCGGTTTACTGCAACAAATTTCATATGAGGCTCTACGGGGATTCTATGGGAATGGAACCCAGAACCTCAGTGATGAAAGACAAGCCACTGAGCCACGAGAGCTTTGCATGTGTGTTTTAACCTCCTTTTATAAATGATTTGTATTGTTTGTATGATCATCAGTATTTACTAGATACGAAAGCACAATGCAAACGAAGCATATATTAAATGAATGGGTGAAAACCAGAACGGTAAAAGTGACATTTTATAAATTCTTGACGTTGTTCATTTAAACGTATATTAGTGTAAAGTCGTGGTCCTTTTCTCATCATTAAAACATCGTTTCAATTGTCCATTAAAACAACGAAAATGCATTGACACTGGCATATAGTCTAAATAAAACACGTTTTTCTCAGAATTTATAAAATGTCACATCATTCTGGTTTTCACCATAGTATATTAAGAACTCTAATTACTTTATTACTGTACTTATTATACTACGTGATTAATGAATATATTATTTGTGATTCGACATCGACAGCTGAATCTCTACACTCAAAATTGAAATGTCGATGGGAATCATACATCACTCAAAACCATCTATGTTTTTAATTGTGGTTTAGTAACCTCCACCATTTTGTTCTCGCGGAAGGCAATTTAATTTGACAGTGGCCGTGTTTATTAATTTATAGTAGTAGTTTGTAGTAGTTTTAAGTCGAGAGAAATATGTTCTGATTCAACAGAAAGTTGAAGCAGGTGTAAGAATGGAAAAAATGAACATTGGGACAGGTTATGAACATACATCGACAGAACTATAGGATACAATAAATCATCTGAAACTTGGAAAATTACAACGAAAATGAGAAGAAACAATGAGTGCAAAAGCATGGTACATAGAGTCCGTCTCACAAATGGATACATCAATACTTCAATACTCAATGCTTCTCCAAGAACGCGGGCCGGGATGTGAAGGAGCAGGAAAAGAAGTAAGAGGTATGGAGGGGGAAAAATGTAAATAATTGATATTGAAAAGTCACAAAATAAAGCAAAACCCAGTAAAGACGAAGGAGAGTGAAATATAGGAATGGAGCTCCTGAAATATGGCAGAGATGTGTTTATGACTTGAAGAAAGGTGAAGCCTGAAGAAAATGTTCAATAAGACAGAAGCAGGAGAGGATCCACAAGTATAATAGACCACATCCTAAGTCTCTTCAATATTTAAAAAAGGGAGACAAAGATCGTGTGCGAATTACAGGGAAATATGTGTCATACTTTCTACAGCAAGATTGTTTTCTAGAATTGTGAACAAAACAATTGAATATATATCTGTAATGAGCAACGACCAGACTAGTTTTAGACGAGGACGATTATTCCTTGACAACATTCATTGTATCTGACAAGTTATAGAGAAGCATAAAAGCAGAAATATGAATAATTCAGTGACATTTATTGATCTTCAGAAAACATTTGATAGTGTCCCACAAAAGAAGATATGGGGAGCGATGAGAAGAGTTGATATAAAAGAAAAATGGATCAGCCTGATTAAAAAGCCTTACGAAAATTATGAAGCGCAAATTAAATTTGGAGATAAGTTAACTGAAAGCCTTCTGATAAACAAGGTCTAAAACAAGTTTATGGAGTATTTCCTACTTTGTTCGATTTCTACCTAGAACAAGCTCCATAGTACTGGAAATATGTAGGCGTGAGAATTCACTCCCTTCTATTTGCAGAAGACCACGTAATATTTGCCCAAGATAAAGAGGATATTGTGAAAATGCTCTTAAGAAAGCTAATAGAAGAATAAAACTAATGAGGATTACAAATAAGTTTTAATAAAATAGAATGTATGTGCGTTGGACAAGCAATAATTGACGTACAATAGTAACAAAATTAAAAGCTGTAACACCTTCATCTGATACGGACATGCTTTTTTACTTATTTATGTTAAAAACAGTTAAAAACTGTGTGTGACGTGCTATGGGGAGAAGATAATT
>BOPP01000051.1:3972478-3987542 GCA_017312745.1 Gryllus bimaculatus | reverse complement strand
TTTTGAAGTATGATTACGTAGAAGTGGCGCGTGATATGAATACGTTTGTTAAATATTATAAAAGTTCAAATTAGCCGTTAGTGGTGTGAATGAATAAAAAAACCGATCACCAAAAGACAGGGAAGACATGAACAGTACAGGCTTGAGAAAATTATATATTTGTAAAAAATCGTAGGTTGCAGGCCAAAAACGCCAACTACTGCACTACATTAGATTAGTCTATTTAACTGCCCTTTTTTGGCCGCATAAGTCAAAGAGCTGCTTACATAAGTATCGACAGCCGCACAGCCTACTTAGAGCAGGACTACATCAGAAAACTTCGAACCGGAGGCCAAGATCAATTTACATAAGAACTACCCAATAATCAAATAAATACCATCCTGCAACGGCCTCTGGCAGTAAAAGAAATAGAATTATGCAAATTAATCTGGGATTTGAGGTTGACGCGGCACATGAAATGAATATACATATAAACATTACAATGAATCAATTTTTGCACAAACATTCTCTTCACGAGGAAGAGTATGGACTGGGCGATTTAAACAAAGAAACTCCACAATATAGATTCTGGTTTCTATTTCGATTCTGAAGTTTCTTAAACCTTTTTCGTGGAATCACACAAATAGTTCTCTTCGCATCTTAATCAACCAGCCGCTCTTCATTCCTATTTCTCTAGACATCTTCTTTGCCATATCTTCTAAAATACCTGATTCTGTCATTCCATCTCGCGTGGTCTCTTCCCTTCTGTCTAATGGAAACCACTCAACGAGATTTTCCCTGGACCTCTTCAAGCCATTTCACGTGACCGAACCATTTCATCCTTCGTGATTCCATTCATCTATAATTTATTTAGAATTTTAATAATTTCTTCATATCTAATATGGTTCATTTTCATTACGGGCCAACAACCTTTTTTCGAGAAAATTGTAACTCATTACTTGTTTCTTTCTCTTTACCTTAATTTCGCATGTTTCTTGGAGCCATACACTGTGTAGCATCAGAAATACTTTTTTATAGTAAAAATATAAGGAAAAAATTACGAGTATGTATGAAACTCGTATGAGTAGTATAACTCGTATGAGTATGTATAACATCGTAATGAGTATGTATAACTCGTAATGAGTATGTATAACTCGTAAATGAGTATAGTATACTCGTAATGAGTATGTATAACTCGTATGAGTATGTATAATCGTAATGAGTATGTATAACTCGTAATGAGTATGTATAACTCGTAATGATATTGTATAACTCGTAATGAGTATGTATATCGTAAATGAGTATGTATAACTCGTAAATGAGTATGTATAACTCGTAATGAGTATGTATAACTCATAATGAGTATGTATAACTCGTATGAGTAATGTATGAACTCGTAAAAATATTTCTTTGTATGAAACCAGTAATATTGAACAATTAATGAATTAACATTGTTTTGTGTGGATTGTATGCGGCAAAGAAATTCTAAGATATGAAATTGGTAGCCTAATTTTAAAAAGTCCTAAATTCTGGCGCTTTGTTCGTGCGAGCGAACACATTTCGGAGATGACCTCGCACGTAGCATTTCCCGTTTCCAGTTGACTGCGCAGGCCTCACGGGCCGAAAGAGAAGAAGGCTGTTCGTGGAAGCCGGAATTGGCGTTTAGTCAAAGCTTAACGGCGGGCGCGGGAAGCAGTAAGCGGGGTTCCCAGTTGGGATGCATCTGTGCAGTAGAATGGGTCCGGTTGTTTTGCCGAGTCGCTCTTCGTCAAGGAGTCATAGTCAATTAATGAAGGTTGTTGCGTAGTGTTTCATGAGAGAAACGTGCAGTGTAAAAAAATACGTGAAAGCGTTTGAAGTCATCTGTGGGTTTGTTGCCGGATTTTATGCAGAGATGTATGTGTGCATTAGAACTAATCTTCAATTTTTTTAACGTGGCTCTTGACGTTAATTGTGTCATCCAGTCAGGAGCTTAAACGTCACCACAATAACGCCACCGAGATGACTTTGAAAATTCCCGATTGAATGACACTGTAACAGCTGATTTACGTCACGCGCAACGTAAAAAAATCGAAGTATAGACCATTTACAATACACATTACGGCTAAGCTCAAAGCGTCCACGGCGTCAAGGCGCTGTGTGCGCTGCTTCATGTTCGGTCGCCGGTTCTTATCTTGACCCGCATGCGCCCTCGCGCTGAATCGAACTGAACCGAACCGAACCGAACCGAACCCAACCCAACCGAATCGAACCGAATTGAGCCGAAACACAATCGAACCGAATCAAATCCAACAGATCCGAACCGAACCGTATCGAATTGAATTGATGTCTAATTTTACGTGTCTAGACTCAGGTCATGACGCTTTCTCTTCCGTCTGCCCAAGTAAATATCCCTGCACACTGTTCGCCAACTAGCGGAGGAAGGAGGTATTTCATGAACGACGAAATAGGCGATTTGAATTTAGCTCCGAGGCTTCATTTAGGCTTAAGAATCATTTACATACAGTAATTCAACTAACATGGGTCAACCGGCTTTTACTTCCCCTCCAAAAAAGGCGTACAGCAAGGATTTTTCCGCCCTTAAAAATCAACGACTTCAATCGCGTTTGAGCCCGTGAACTTTGGGAATAACAGTCCGATCTGTACATAACCGAACTTGAGTATTGCAATGGGGTTTGAACCCGAGAACTTTGTACCCTAAGCGTTACAACATCGCCGCCGCTATTCGCAGAGCTCTGCGAGAAGCTGCTACGCTGCTCGTGAAGGCCTCGTGTTTAGAGTCTCTGGGGGGCAAAGAAGGTCTGGGAGACCCCACAGACCACCGCCTGGCACGAAACGCTGAGCTTCCGGCCTAGCTCCCGCACGAGCGCCGGGAGTAGCATTGCTGAAGTAAAGTTGCAGTCGTATTGCGCCATCGAACCTTCTACAACCAACTCCCGAGAGCAATCCATAGATATGTTTACTAAGTGAAAAGTTTCACAATGGGAATACTAAACTGTGGATGATAATGACGAGGATTTATGATTTCAATCAATCCTAGAATCTATTCTACTGAAATGCAAGTATTATGAACTTAGGTCCATATTAAACAAAATTTTGAATTATGATTTATGAAAGCCACCTGTACAAGTACTTGCACACTTCACTTCACTTGAAGATGGAGATGCATTGACCTCCGAAACATAGTTCAAGACATAATGTGAAAAATTAACCACGTTTTATGTTTTATTTAAAATCTAATATTAATTAATGTATGACTGTATTTCCAATAAAATCCCGATTGTCTATAAATAATTTGAATACTTTTATTAATAAATGTATGACCGACAATCATTAAAATGGTAATAACATTTCATTAATGTTTGTGCTACAAAATGCAAAAGCTTCCAGGTCTGTTTTAGCTGTTCGACGATACGTAGGGACGTCAATAGGCTAAGGCCGTTTCTGAGGTTATCCGAAGAGGATAACCCTGCACATCTCAATTTGTTTGGTTCTGCGATGACGCGCTCTTCTCGTACGTTGCTATATCGGAGAACCCGTTGCCCAGCGAAAAAATTCCCGGCCGTGGAACGGTCACTAAAGGGTGCACCTATATTCATACTTCTGATATTTCGGCATGACAAACAAAAAATGGGGCATGGTCGTTGTGTACCTTGTCAAAATTAGACAAATTAATTTCGCACCCTCTGGCAAACCCATGTAAATTTGACCAGTAATTTTTTGCACTGTTTTTTTTTATTTCTCTTATTGAACAATATTTCCAGAATAATACTTTATTTGTTTTACTTTAATCCAGATATACGCACTGAAAAAATTCGTTTATAAGAAATTTTATTTTTATTTATAATTCTTAGACGAAACATTAGTTCAATGGGCTTCAAATCAAAAGGCTTTGTGAATAAAGAGCCTGTGCTTCTTGTGTCGGTACTTTAGCATGTCTGTTGTGTGTCTTAATTCACATATTTGTATTATTTTTTGCTTTTGGAACACCAATAATATTCTGAGAATATTATTGATTGATTATTTCGAGTTTGCAGGCGCGTCAAATGCTGTAATCATTAGTTCAGCAAGTGTCTTGCAGGGGTTCGCGTTCAAATTTCAGCGTAGCTGAGGATTTTTATCCGGTTATGGCCAATTTAGAGCCGTCCTACGGTTCAGTCAGCCTTGTTCCCAAATGAGTACCAGTATTTCCTTGCTTTGATAACAGTAAATGTAAGGTAAAAAATCCAGTTGATGCATGATGCTTGCCACGCCATTTTCACTTCACTTCCAAAGACATAATAAGACCATCTACTTACATGAAGTGTTCAGAGGGCCATGGAAGAGAGTAGTGACCGGGGAAGGTTAAATCAAAAAGATTCGTAACCCTAAGCAGGTCAACCTACAGTACTCTTAGTACAAGGGTAAAAAGGGGTCTTTCATGTTTTTATCACGCTTGACGGTGAGATTCAGCGATAGTTTTCAGCCATTTATTTATAATGCATTATACATTAGTTAGCGGTGGTCCTTCTAAATTTAGGTTTATTGGCGGTCTTTGGTGGATTGTAGGGAGCAAATTTTGTTTTTGGAGGGGAGAGTGTTTCATTGAGTTCTTAAATATTATTTTTTTAAATATCTATTGTTTATCACAAAACCCAAAAATAGTTCCCTATGAGTATTGCAGGTATATTTATCAAATATAACTGAGCTTAATAAAATCACTCACAGGCGTGTAAGATTATTTGAATAAATTCCCTTCTTTAAAATTGGGCGGTTATTTGCAACAGCCAATTACACCCAAAGAGTGGTAGAAGAGGGCAATGCAGTTAAAAGAAAACAACGAATCACAGCAATAAATAAGTAATGAAAACAACGATTTCGGTTGAAGGAAAGTTTTTACCGAGATGTTTATCAAAGAGGATATCATTATCTCTTTTTCAGTCATTACAATGAGTGAGACCGCGGTCCTTCTTACGTTTCCTCTTAAGTGAACCTGTTAAGTTGCTTAACTTGTACAGTGTGAAAATCTTTAAAACAAAACTTATATAATTAGATGTGTAGAGATGCACATTCATTACAAATGTGTGTGTTCATTGTAATACATAAATATCATCATATGTAATTAATAATATTTTTGGTATTTCTTTAATTAGCGAACCCTCTTCATATTTTAAACATGGTGTCATCTTTTTTAATTTCGTTTTTGACGTTCTGGTGTTTTTTGCAGTGCTCTATAGTGGGAAAGGATTAAGATCACCTAGCAACAGTGATGTGTGTTTAAGTAAGGGGAAAGAATAGGACACGGCCTGGTATTGAACGGATAAAGCACGAAACCGAGAGCAGCTGTCGCTAAAAATCTCCTCCAGGCAGCTTATGAATTCGACTTAGTTATCAAAAATCTGCCACCTTCAAACTCCAGGCCCTCGCGACCAGAGCCACAGCAGATAATAGCAATCCTGGCACCCCCAACTGATAGGCTGAAAAGATAGGGAATGAGAGATTAAATATTGTTAGGAAAATAAAATGGTTTAGGTTAAAACGGTTAAGGATGAATGAACAAAGTGTGAATGAAAATAAATATACTGGGTATATAAAAAAATTACCAAGACGGAGAATGAACAAAACATTACTTATAGTTAAGAAAAAATAACAAAATTGTTAAAGTTAGGTTTGCTAAAAATGCTACAAAATAATAAATAAATTATATTAAAGCTAATATTATTATGTTTAGTTAATTATTAATAAAAGCTCTTCCAATCAGCTGATTACGGCTCAAGGCAGCAGTTTACTGTAATCCAGTCTAAGGAAATAAATTCCTTAGGGAGTACTGTGGAAAGGAGTGGCTGTAAAAAAATGGATCAAAATGTTTAAGAGAGCTACGGCCCGTCTTGCTCCCCCCCCCCCCGGGGATCGCCTATATTGCTTATTGTACGTGTGCGAGAGGAAGTAAAGCATTCTTCGGTCCCTCGCCCCCACTCCGCCGCCTGGCCCACCGCAAAGCAGACAAGCCGTGTGTTTCTGCGCGCGCCTGCCCGCCCGAAGCCGGGAACGCCGACGAGCGATCCCGCGCGCCCATCCTGGAAGTGGAGAGGCGACAATCGGAAACAACATCCATGTTAAGGAACATCGATGCTCGAAATTAAAACATTAATGTTGAAAAATACATAGACTAAAAACAGCGATGTTTTTCAACAGCGATGTTTTAGACTGCTTTCGTAACCTAAAATAAATTAAAATTTAATTTGAGTGTTCATGTTTATTAATTCGCCGAATAAGGGTATGAGAAGAAGAGAAGCCCCACACCGTATTTATTACCCACATCTCAATGTGCGAAATTAATATGAAGAAAGAGGAAATTCGAGGGTACGGAGATCTCGGGCGAGAGTGTTTGGTCGATGAAGCGTTCCTTTGGTTCCAACATGTGATGTAAAAGTGTTACCATTATTACCTATTATTTCATATTTTACGTTTCACAGTATTGTGATCATGGGAATGTTTCATTCAGAAACAAAACACGGGAAAAGAAAAAAATCGGTAACAAAACATCGATGCCAAAAAAAACATCGACGTTAATATGTTTCTACAAGAAGATCAGTTTCGAAAACATCGTCATCGATTTCGCAACCCTACCTGGAAGCCGCCGCCGCGCATGCTGGTTCAGAAAACTGTGGGAGTGCGTTCTCGCCTTGTTCGACGGGGAGAAGTAGAATTACCGCAAGGTGGGAGAGGAATGTATCTACGAGGCGGAAAAAGACTTATTCGTGAGAGTGATATATTGTTTTCGACAATACAAACAACGAAATTATAGTCAAGGAAACAAGAAGTCGAGTCAGAGACTGTAAAAAAGTAATATTGAGTGGTATACAGTTTACATCTCGGATCATTAAAATATTTAAAAAGGTCTAATTTTGAAACTTATGCGACATTAAGCAAAAGCGTGATGGTAGTGAATTATACTACAAAATTACGACTATATAAAAATGTATATCAATCCATTTTTCTTTTCAACATGCTATAGTAATTCAGTATATCTTTTCAGATGAGGTTTTTATTCTCAAATAAAAGAACTTTGTGTCCTTCTGTGTTACTCATATTCCCCTAGGTATTCCTCATCTTGTGATGCAAAGAGGAGGCAGTATCCAAACGCCGGATATTGTTTTTGCATGTCTTGTCTCCGGAGAGTGGTTTTGTGAACTCCATGGAATTTGACGCTAATGAACGTCTTCTCTTTCCTATGTCCGTGAAGCCTACTTCGTCCCTTGACCTGTCCAATTCGGTCTGAAATTCGCACACACACAATCCTCTCGACGTCTTTCTTGATAAAGAGAGATGTCAGATATTCCCTCAACACACACACACACATACACACCTACGCGCGCACATATGCGGCTGGATTCTCTCAGTGCCACCCTTATCGTCGTCTGAAGTGATTTGGACCAGGTGGGCTTGGGGTTTGACCCTGGACGGTGGGCAATCGCCTCACCCATAAAGTTAAAAATAAACTAGAACAATACAGGTTTTCTAAATTTAGAAACTATAATTCTCAACTTCAACCTAACTCTGCTTCCCTCTGGTCTGCAATTAAATGCATAACAAATAACCAAAAAATATTACTCCCATTGAAAAATAATAACACATTAGCAACTACTGATTCTGAAAACGCAGAGTTTCTAGCAAATAATTTTGAACTCTCCTTTACGAGCAATCTTCCTTTGTAATAATCCCTTTACACAAAACGTAGTTCAAACGTTAGCTCACTTCATACAGTTCCTGAAATAATTAAATTTATTTCTCCAACTGAAATCCAGTATATAATTTCAAAACTTAAAAACAAAAAAATCTCCAGTCTTAGATCTAATTCCTAATATTTTAATTAAACATTTACCATATCCATCCTCAGTTCACTAACAGCTATATATAATGCTTGTTTTAGACTCAACTACTTTCCAACCTCCTGGAAAACATCACTTATTTTACCAATTCCTAGACCCAATACAGATCAAACTACACCTGAACATTTTAGCCCAATTACTTTGCTGCGAAACTTTTCAAAAATTTTTGAAAGAGCAATTTAAACAGGATTAATAAATTTGTAAATCTAAATAATATTCTTCCTAATACTCAATTTGGTTTTAGACGCAACTATTCTACGATTCATCAATTGCTACGCTTAACAAACTATATTGCCATTAATTTCCATAAATTACGACATGCTCTTGTTATATTTCTAGATTTACAAAAAAGCATTTGATAAAATCGGGCATATTGAACTACTTTTTAAATTGAGAAATATTGGTTTTCCAAATATTGGTTTACTTCCAAAATATAATAAAATCCTTTTTAGTTGATTGAAGATTGAAAGTACAAATTAATAACACTCTCTCAACTGATCACAATATACAAGCTGGACTTTCCCAAGGATTCCCTTTATCACCTAAGGTTTTCAATCTTTTTATTTCTGAAATGCCTTATCTCTTACATTCAGATATTGGCCTCTTTTGGGCGACACTGCAATATTTAACACTCATAGCGATCTTCTTTTAGGTAGAGATAATCTCCAAGATTACTTAAATCTCATTTCTTGGTTCAATGATTGGCAAATAAATCATCAAAAATCTTAAACAAAAAACCTTCTCCTTAAAACGTATTCTTCCTACTTATTCCCTAATAATTAATAATCATGCAGCCAAATGGCTTCCAAATGGCACTCCTGTAAAATATCTTGGACTTCAAATAGACACTAAACTAACCTGGAAAAAACACATAACGTCAATACCTAATAAAATATAAAAATATTAATATTGCATCCATTCATAAAAGGTCTAAATTATCCATGGACTCAGCATTCATAATATTTAAATTAAGTATGCGACCTTCACTTACCTACGCCTGCCCAATATGGGGAGGTTCCACTAAAAGCCACTATGAATCAAATCAATATATTCTAAAGACCTACTTCATCCACCTTAAATATCTATAAAACAGGTTCAGACATCCCTAAATTCAAAATTTATTTTGTACTCCAACTATTTATTGTATTTTTCTGAAGGAACCTTCCTTTGTATCCTTAGTACTTAGTTTCTAATATTATTTTTTTCAAACATGGTTCATGTACGATGAAATGTAGTTCAAAAACCGATTGTATAACCTGATTACCCTGTTACCTGTATACAATGTAACCTCAAAACCCTTGAATGGTATAATTTTGTCGAAGGAGGTTAATGAAAATTTTTTTAATTTAAGAAAAGGTGGCCTGCGGGGATGGTGAAGAACGATGAGACCAATCCCAGGTTCATTTGTAATTTGTAGCGGTTGAAGGTAGCATTTGGCGGGATTCCTCTGGGTTCTCCCGTTTCCCTGTCTCTCATTTCACCATTTCTTCATCATTTAATATTTCCATCAGTATTGTCGCCAACATCACCAGTTGGCCTCAATAACCTCATATGTGCAAGAACCCCTAAACCCAAATAAAAAATAAAGTGAATAAAGAAATATATATTGATATCTTCCGTGTTCCTGCTTCTCCGTGCCCACTAGTCACCTCCTGCTGCCCCGTTCCGGTGGCATGTCCTGGGCCAGCCGCCGCCCGCGCATTCAGATTGTATTGTTAGGGGCGTGCCCGGCGGGGTCGACGCGAACGTGCCCTGAATTGCACGGGGCGCACGTGCAACTCGCACCACCACCACCACCACCACCACGAGCACACCGCTCCTTCCCACTTTTGTCCACCCCCTCCTCTACCCTTCTGGAATTTTCCTGCACCCCTTCGTTCGCCTGCCCCGCTCTCTCGCTCTATAGCCCTCCCGACCTCTTTACCTCTCGCTCTCCCGCATTCTCGCCCTTCCGACCTCCCACCCGATCATACTCCCACTTGCTCGTTCTCTTCCACTCGTTCGTCCCCCCATCCGATCGTCCCCCCACCCCGATCGTCCTGCTCCACCCTTATCGGTCGTCGCCACCCGATCGTCCTCCCAAACGATCGTCTCCCCCACCCTGAAATCGCCCTCCACCCGATCGTCCTCCCACTCGATCGTCCTCCCACTCCTATCGTTCCTCCCACCCGATCGTCCCCCACCGATCGTCCGCACCCGATCATCCTCCACCCGATCGTCCTCCCACCCGATCGTTCCTCCCACCCGATCGTCCTCTCCACCCGATCGTCCTCCCACCCGATCGTCCTCCCACCCGATCGTCCTCCCACCCGATCGTCCTCCTCACCCGATCGTCCCTCCACCCGATTCGTCCCCCCACCCGATGCGTCCTCCCACCCGATCGTCCTCCACCCGATCGTCCTCCCACCCCGATCGTCCTCCCACCCGATCGTCCTCCCACTGGGACGATTTCCCTGCTTCCTTCACCACAACTATCCCACTTCTCGATCGGTCGTGAAACGCCTTCCTCGCTCCCGTTCTGGCTGTTTCCCATTCTTTCCCCGCCGCATCGGTCGTCGCCTTGCCACCTTGCTCTTCTCCCCCTCTCGACCCCCCCGTCCCACCCCTACTTCGCCGATGTGCAGCGTCACTCGTCCGCTCTGTTAAAATACTGCAGTTCGCTGCGTGAATTTTGGGAGTCGTTCAGATTTCCCCCGGGCGCGCTGCCGCAGCGGCCGCCCTCCCCTCCCAAACCCCCTCCCCCTCCACCGCCACGCCCTCTCCTACCTACGCTTCCTGAAGGACAAGCTCTACCTGCAGCGCTCTCCCCACACGTTCCTTCGACTGACTCCGCTGCTGTCGGTCGCCGCAGGGAGGCGTTTTGCTTGTTCTTGCCCGGAAGTTATTGCACGGTGTCAACCTCGCGATTGAGATGTAAAAAAACTCTGCGTCAATCTGAAAAAAAAAATGTTTTAAGCAAGGAGTGCGCCACATGCGGGATAATATTGAGTTGTTTTCATCGCTGTGTTTCAGTTCTAACGTTGTGTTAGAAGATTTTCAGTTTGCAGCTCCAGGTCTAGATAGTGTTAAATATCTAAATGAGAAAAGAAGGTGCTGTCAGTCACGAATTTTGGGTTTCTTTCATTGGTACCCAAATGTTTCCATCGCTCATGAGCAATCCCATACCTTTCGATGACTAAGCTCTCTCTTTTTGATGTACAATGCGACCCTTCTCAGTCTCTCTCTCTTGGCACAAATGCCGAGAACGAAAACTATAATCTTATTTTCAGTTATGCCATTCCAAGGTTCAAAAGGGATTGTACAATTTCGCATTTCGTAGAGCCAGCGTCCCGAGTAAAACAAATTCGTAGTCATCATACCGAGGGGTCATGTGCAATCAATATTACAACGAAAGTGTAGTTTCTTTCCACATAAGTGCTGGTGTAAATTCGAGTGTCAGAATAAAAATTTTAATCATTTTAGTTATTAATTTTAAAGTTAAATTTAAAATTAAAGTTCTTTTGTTTTCGTCCCGTAAGCTGCAAGCTCTGAGGATGATCGCTACGCGATCGAAACGATCATCAGCCAAATAAATTGTTGATACCAGACCACATATTTTATTTATCATAATAATAGGTATCTACCTCACCAGCTATCTAATTAATTAATAGTTTTTATGTATTTCAAAAAAGAATTTTCCGTTCCGCTGATCGTGTCAGCTTACAAAATAATGTCAAAGAATGCTCGTTCTTGCAAACACGCCAACGCGTGAACTGTAGATACTATCAGCGCGCTCTGCTAGACGGCGTTTCTGAGACAATGATTCAAATATTCAAAAAACACAGGCACTTTTCTGACATGTTCATGAACTACTGTCACGTTGGAATTTGCAATGAAGAGAAATTGCATGAAATGCTTTTAATATACCACTCTCAGTTCATCACAGTCCAAAACCACCAGCCCATAAACAGAATTCTTTGTCCTGATATTAAAAGCCCCAGAGCGTAAAATGGCAATGAAAATTATGCAAAGTACTTTAATGTGAATTTAAAACATCTCCAATTATTTAAGAAATATTTTCCTGGTCTGTTTTAAGGTATATGTGGGTTACTCAAAGAAGGTTGAAGATATCATGTTCATTGCACTACAAAACCAAAGACGCTCAGAATCTTTCTCTCTCGTTATAAAGGGGAGATGTCAACGTATAAGACGATCAGTGGAAAGTGTTAACATGATCGAAAGTGTACCTAATAGTATTCAGGATGATTTGTGCAATATTTTCACATTTCGCTGTTGAGTTTTATATTTCGCAAAGAAGCTAAACTTTATGAAGTACAGCGAAAAGACCACGCTCGTCACAGTCCGAATGTCGCAAACGGATTCTCTGCCTCTCTGTCTCCGAAAAGGGAATGTCTCAGCCCAGACCGACGCGGCGGTGCGGCGCGGTCGTAGTAAATCAGAGCGAATGAAGACAAACCTCCGACCGTCACGGCCCGCGACGGGGGATCCCCCATATTCGTACTAATTAGAGTAATTGTCGCTGATAGCCCCAGCGTCCGCCCGGGGGGGGGGGGAGGGGGGAGCGGAAAGGGGGCCCGCGCGACGTCGCAGTCGCCACGAGGAGGGGAAGACGTCGCATTTGCAGTCTCTCCTCAGCCCCTCTCCGCCCCGCCCTTCTCAGTTCAGAGCTCCTTGTGGTCGAGGCTGTTAGCGTACTCGCGCACGTGTACCCTACCCCAGTGGCAGCTCATACATTTACGTGCCAGTGAAGGCAGCAATGGTGATTGGCCTAACTAGAACAGAAACTGAGTCGCTGGCGTACGAATGAAATGCTGGTGGGCATTGTGAAATGAGTAAGCCATAGATTCCTTCGCACGGGTTGCTTACCTACATTATTTTTAACATACCGTTCGCGAAACGCGGTTTCTGGTGAATGTTTTCCGTGTGCAAAACAGCTATTTTTTTCACAGGGACCTGCGTTTCAACACGCACAACACTTAAAGCCACATGCAATGCTTGAGAAGTTTTATATAAGCAAAATGAATAGTACTTAATTAACTTAAATAAATATCGTGCGTATCTCTAATGTGCGACAAGTGCAAGTTTACTCGTAGACACGTGTTAATTGATAGTTGAACCAACTCTACAGAAAAACGGAATGACCAGGACCGCGATTCCGCACACCGCCTTATGCACGCCCAGCGAGGAAACTGCCCGATCGGATTTCGCGACCGGAAGTAACATACAAGTCCAACTTCCTAGAAAACGAGAAATTTGGCAGTAAAATGAAACCTGCCGTTCGCTAAGCAATTCTACAAAGTACCTGTGTCATTCATTGTCCAAACCAATTTGAATCATCGCATTTTTTAAGACAACGCCTGCCTTTCATTAAAATACAAAGAAATACTATCACTTCCTGGAATTTTTTTAATAAGTTACCTTACAATGAGCGATTAAAAATAGTTTAATTAATTCACATTATTTATTTCGCAATTTAAAGACCGAAATAACGGTGCGTTGAATCTCATAAAACAAATCGGTATTTCCTCAGTAGAAGGAGTCTCGTTAGCGATACGTTGGTTCTCGGACCCTTAAAACCCCACAAGCATGCGCAGAGCTGGAAAATGGCACCGGAAATTAGGTTAGCGGATTCGCTCCGTCGACTTCTCAAACCGCGGTATCCGGGAGTTTCAACTTGCGACCGCAGGAGCGCGCGGCACGCCGAGCTACGCGGCCGACGAACTGCGGGCAGGCCCTCACCGCTGCGCGAATTACAGCGGCCGTTTCATGTCTCGATTCTTGCGCAGCGTTCGTTCGTTTTTGCCTGGCGGACCTTCGCGCTTTGAAGCTCTGTGTGGGGCGCGCGGTAACGCCCCCGCCGCCGCGGCTGCAGCGTTCCCGCTTCCAGCTTCACCGCCGCCCCCGCAGCCGACGCCGTGGCCCGTGCCAAAGCCCGCGATACCACAGAGAACGCAAGGGGCGGGTGGTGGTGGTGATGGTGGAGGTGGAGGTGGTGATAAATGGTGCTGGTGGACCATGATGCATTGACTTAGTGGTATGTGCCAATGTGGTAATGCAAATTGAAAGAGATAATTTTTTGAATTCATGTTAATAAAACGTATCCAATGTTTTTATGACAATCCTTTATCATCAGCAATTACTCGATGTTTCGTAACATGATTAGTTACATCTTCAGATTACTAAAATTATGCAAATATAGAAATCAATTTCCAATGTCTCTTAAGTAAAAGTTAACACATTAAAATGTCAGACCAGTTAAGAATTACCTCAAATGTCTATTAAGTAAAAGTTTATCACAAAAATTAAAGATATCAACTACCCAACAAAAAAATGTTCACTAACACATTTTTTAACTTGAGAATACTAAGGACGAAACGAAATAATTCAATGATACAGTCGCTTCAAGGAATTAACTATTGTCCCGTTGTGGTACATCAGTAAATTTCACTAGTAGAAAATTTCAACAGTATACCACACGAGGTTACATTGTGAACTTCTCTATGTACCACCCCTGAAGGTGTTCTAAAAGAATTAATACCATGGTGCCCCGGGAAAGTATAGGACGTCTTCTCGTATGCATATGCAGTACATGCAACATAACTCACATAATCTAAACCCAATAAATTGGGTTTAATCTAAACACAACATAGTCAGCATTAGTAAATACATTCATCTCTACTTTAATATTAAGAATTTGATTTAGTTTAATCCAAAGGGTTTCTGAAATGAGTCGTGGAAACAAAATGTTTATTGCCGCGCTTAATCCGATTCTGAAGCCAAAATTGCGCCACTGTCCTTCAGTTTTCTTTAATCACGAAAAAACGCCGTAAAATTGAAAACTGTAAATTTCATTATTTTTTTCGCAATTTAAAAAACTGGACGGAGTTGGAGTAATTCGGATTCAGAGCGTTAACATACATAGAGAACCATTTAAGTTGGTGGGTCGTTTTTATTTTACTTACTTGCAACTATTTTTTTTATTTTGTGTGCCTGTGTTATTGGTATTTTCTACACATATACACAAACATATATATATACCATATATAATATATATATATATATAAATTATATATAATATATATATATATATATTATAACTATATAACATGTATAATATATCTATTAGAAGTTAAAATTGTCTCTCCAAAACTGTTATGTGTTAGAAGAATGGAAGTGGAATTACAGTACTGGTTACGATAATAGAGACGCAAATA
>BOPP01000051.1:3947740-3972453 GCA_017312745.1 Gryllus bimaculatus | reverse complement strand
AGCTTTGTGTTATAAAATAATCTACGTTCTATTTTTTGAAATTTTTCATATTTTTATTGAACCATAAACATTTAAATAATAATTATTATTCAAAAATGTAATTATGCAGCAAACCTTTTTATCCCACTTCCGCACCATCATTGGAACACTGTACCCCAGCCACCGTGTCCGGCACTACCTTCGCTCCCCGGCTCGGTTCCGAGCAGGAAACATATTTATGTAACGTCACAGAGAATTGAGTTGGTAAGCCTTGGCTTAGAGCTTGTCCTGACTGGGAAGGTAGCTTTCTTGTGAGAGATACCTGTATGGGAAAACCCGCTAGTCGACGATAGATATGCACCGGATATCGTCATCCAGTGTGGGAAGAACACTACCATCTCACGAGGAAAAAAACGGCACTACTCTTACGGGACTAATGGCCATAGCAGTTGACGCACCCGGTAGGACCAATCAATCAATCAATCAAAAAAGCGGTGTGCGTGGTGTTGCGAAGCGTGCGGCGTCAGAGCGCCCGACCGCAGCGGCATGCGCGCGCCCGCCGCATCCAGCCACATCAACGAGGCCGTCAGTGCTCTCGCATGGAAGCATGGGTGCAGCGGTGCCAAAAGGAGGGAAGAGAGGCGAAGAGGAGGGGTAGAGGCGATGGCAAGCAGAGTTTTCGTTCGCGGCGGAGTTGCAAGCATCTCTCACCGCAGCTATGCGATGCTTTGCATCACATCAGGGCGCACAGAAGGTCGGAAATAAAACGCGCAAAATGTCTGCAATTATTCTTTCTTTTTACTTTCTCGTATACGCATGTTCGTACGGAATAACTGTGAATCGGTTCTCAAAAATATTTGTAGTTTTTTAGTATTGAAAGTATTGTAGTCGTGCGCCTGAAAACGGCGAAATTTCGACTGAAAAAACTATTATTGTTGGGCTCTGATACCAAAAAAGAGCATAAATTATGTTCCTATACCTTACTTCCTCTAACACGTGGGGTAGCCAGAATTCATGTTTTGTGTATCTTTGTTGACGAACAATCGTTTGACGGTAAAATATACGTCAGTCAGTGATCAATACTAGCGCCTAAACGGTTCAGCAGATTTTCTCCAAAAATAATATTCTCTCATCGACCTGAACCAACTGGATGTTTTGGGAGTTTCAAACGGATATTTTAATTTTTGAGAGTGCTTTAAATAAGGCTTACAACCATTTTCAAAATTTTCTCAAAAATGGCTCCAAATGTTTTGATTAAACTTTTCCCTCTGATATCATACAAGATGCTTAAGAAATTAGTGCAGGCATGGTTTTAAGCTATAAGTCCGAGTGCGAAGCTCACTATAAAGCCTATTGTCATTTTCAACTCAATGTCTTCTATTCATTGAAAACAGATACACCAGCAGTCCAAAACATGCAAGAACTCATATTTACCCAAAACACAAAAGAAATCAAAATATAATTAGATTCTTTGTAATAACGAATTTATTAGAAATGACACAGCTGCAAAACGGCAACATTATTATAAAATGTTGACTCTTAAATTAAAGGTACCCAGAAAGGCATAAAAAACCTTTCCAAGGATTCTTTTTTAAATTATTGAAGTTACGAGCAATGATACATTTATCAAAACTAGATCAAGTAAAAACTATTCTGCAACCATGTTTTCCGAAATCAAGCATTAAAAGAAGAAAACAAGTCATCATAACAAATTAATTGGATTGTTGGTTAAGTAGATACCTTTTTTATTTTGATAAATAAATAGAGATATTGTTAGGTATCAATATTTTAATTCAACTAATGATCATTTCGATCGCGTAGCGATCATCCTCAGAGCTTGCAACAAAGTTTGTTTTCAGCCCAGAAGCTGCAAGCTCTGAGGATGATCGCTACGCGATCGAAATGATCATTAGTTGAATTAAAATATTGATACCTGACAATATCTCTATTTATTTATCATCAAAGCAAAATTATGGATTGGTCACTTGACTCAGAATTACTGTCAACTGATCAAAAAATCCAACCCTAAATGTTGTCCTAAATGTGGTGTTGCAATTTCTACTCCCCTTATTATTATTGAATATCCGAGACTTAATAGTGCTAAAAATTTACTTAAAATATAAGATAGCTTATATATGGTCAAATCAGCAGGTGGCATTAAAATTTTGAAATTACTAGAAAAAAGTAGGTTGGCGAATGTAATTAATTAATGATACAAGAGTATTAGGTGTTTAACATACATGTGTTGCTGTAAACATGATAGAGAATGCTGATGGCCTGTGTTGTTGTAAAGCGAGCATTAATAAATACATTATTTTAAAAAATTTGGATGTCATTGTTACTTTCCAATTGTGTTAGATTTATTCGACATAGATTTTTACTTTCGGGTAGAAATACTTATATACGGAGTAATATATCGAGGATAGAGAAAGTTATGTAACGCTGTGGAAAATCGCTAAAGAAAATTCAAGTTTGGGGGCTCCTGAACAAGTTCTTTTTTCTCTCAAAACGTCCATACACCTGTCTGAGCGTCAATTCGCGAACAACTCTTAACTATTCGTAAGATTTCGTCTGAAATGAATACTCCCGAATTGAAGAAGAACCTGCTTATGTGCTCGCGCTAGCGACTGTCGCGTCATCTCTTAGTTGACAGCTGCACTCCGTGAGTTACGATTCATTTGTTTACAAATAAAGAGATGACCAAAATGGCTAAAAATCAGTGTTATTATGAATCCATAAGAGCACACGTTCCAGAATGAAGCTCTTAAGAACATTCGAATCGACTCCCTATTGTGCTTTGAGTGGACTGCGGTGTAGATAAAAAAAGCTATAACGGTAGTGAAATAGTTTATTCGTTTCTTTTATTCGTACTTTGATAGCTTCCGTAAGGAACTGAAATATCATCAAATATACTATGTACTGATGTGAATACTAGTCGCTTTATTGATTCGTGACTCACAGCTCGGGAACAGTCAGTTGCGTGACACGAAGAATTTTACTTCACTAATACACAGAGTAAGCAGTGACATAGCCTAGGTCACTACTTTCTTTGTTATCTAATACCCATTTTTTCTGTGGGTATAAAATTGAAATATTTATGAACCCCTTATATCAGTTTCTTGTCTACTCCGAATACCCCGAGGCCGTTTTCCGCTTATCTTAATGTCTTTGCTTCCGTATTCTGTATCAGGAACTGCACACAGCTCCCGTAGGGATATAAAATCGTATGCGTGCAAAGAAATAAAGGTTGCCTTGTTCAAACAAATGGAACGTTGACACTATATAAAAAAGACGGCTTAAAGTTCCGTGGGCCCTCGACGCCCCGTTTAGCATAGAAATGGGAGCTTCCGGGAGCTGGGGGTAGGGACGAACCTTACAGGCGACCCTTCCGCGGCTGCAACGGTCAGTCTCTCGGTGATGCACAATCCTGACGAAAGACCTAATTGTTCTACGAAACTTTTAAGAGAATCTCACTCTCGGGATAGATGAGTTTTAAACTCTTCTGTATTTATACGTCTCATATTTAACATTATTTCGAAAGGACCCCACCGGCTGAGGTGGCTAAGGGCATTATTTTATGTCACTGCAGTGCCTCTGACCGCAAGTCCTACGGTTCAACTCTCGACGTTGGCAGGGTTTCTTACACTAGGTAGATAGGTAGGTCAAGTCCAGTCGCTATCTGGAAGAGGATTGTAGCGGCCGGCTGCTTTGATCGGTAGTTTTCTGTGATTTCTGCGATCAACACCAGAAGAATGCCGGAGACGTACCTTAACAAACGGACCACGGACGGCGCTCGATCTTTCCTACCTCTTCCTTGACTTATTATCATTCTTTACGTTGCACAACGCTACCACACACGTCATGAGCTTAGAGCTTGTCCCGGCAGGGGCAGTGCCCCCTGGTGGGAAGCATAGTGGGAGATATCTGGCTAGGGAAAACCCTGCAAGCGACGGTAGGTCGACGCCGGATCTCGACATTGAGCGGGGGAAGATCACCGCCACGTCCCACGACAAACACGGCTTTATTTTCACTGCTCTATATTTACGGGACTAATAACATCAGCATGTGGCGCGCCTGGAAACACTAAACAATCAATCAACCGAAGCCAGTCCTTTTTACCGCACTTCATTTTCACAGATCAGCGGCTTCCAGCTTCTCTCCGGCTCTTCTGATGCCCGCCTTTGTGCAAGCCCTGACTGTGACCGTGAGAGGGCGCGTCGCTTCTTCCTTATATCGCAGCTTATTCAGAACAGGGTACGCACACAGACCTTGGGCGTCTGTACAACCATAAGCACATACGTATGTACATTTGTTCGTATGTACTTAGCGTGACAGCCCGTGAACGGGCTCAGGCCTACCGGCAACGTCCCTACCTCGCAGCGATGGTTTAAGGGGGTACGTATGGATAGCACGTAGATATCTCCACTCGTAGTCTTCTCAACCTGAGAAGTGAATTTTCTTATCGTCACACAGCAACATATTTCGGGATATTGCAAAGAAAACGCTCACTATAATCTTGCCTAACCGGAAATCGAACCTGGTGGCAAGCAAGCACGCTGACCAAGAGCTAGCCACGAGGCTACCATAATCACATACACTAAAGAAAATCCGTAGCCCGGGGAATTCATTCCTGAAAGTGTTTCCGCACTTTTCTTGAAGGGTTTACCGTGTCTCGCATTCTCAGCTTGACGGGTCACCTCTCCCCACGGATATACAGGAGTTACTCTACGAGGGGACCACTTTGACAATTCAGGAAACGAATGAACGCCATGCAGGGCGATGACATTTCAAGAGTTAGTAATGAAGCCATTTACAAATGAATTAAATGTAAACGAACGCATTGACAAAATGCGTGCATGAACTTAACCTGGAATTATGTTGTCAGCAGTGGCCGAGCACTAGCTACCAAAAACGTCCCTTCTTATAATAATATCTCAATACATCTCTATCTCGCCCTTTTTGGGCAAATGTTACATCTGTGTAGGTGAGGATTGATGCTCAGCTTGTCTTGTTTGATTGATGCTCAGCAGAAGTCTTGTTTCTCAGCTCGGCAGCTGCTTCACTGTCTGCCTCGCTCTCTGTTCATCCTTTCCTTTGCACGGTTGAAGGCTCGTTTTATCCTAGAATTGCTACCTCTCTTGTACATGCGTCTCTAGAATAACCCGAACAGACCGTCAGGATATAAATAATCAGGAATCTAAGCATTAATATAAGAAATCAGAGTGTTAATCCCGAAGAAAACCGCTATTGAACGAAAGACAGAAAAGGACGGTTCAATGGGGATAGCAATTTTTATGATTGTTCTTGGTGTTCCAGGAGGCGACGGATATTCAATAGTATACAAGCTACTTTATTGAATAGGAATGAAATGTATTATTTTTGGTGATTAATGAAATTCTGCTCTTCCTTTTCGAATATTTGACATACTTGGAATATTCAAATATTTGACATATTCCGGTATTTCGACCGTGAGTGGATCCATATGAATCGCATACTGGAAAAGCTCTTTGATACAATGAGTTAAGCTCATAATTTGATTTGGAAGATGCTTTTAATGTTGTTACACGCTAAAACGCCAATTGAAGCTAATTTTTTCTTGGTCATGTGACAATTTCCAACAACGTGCATGCGCCGAGTAGCAGATGGTCATGTGACCGCTTAAAAATCGATTATTTACACTGACCAAAACATACAATATTAGTCATTTAAGTAAAACTACGAAGGTAAAGTAACCGATGTGCAACAGCACACAGAGGTATATGGTCCAACGTGGGCGTGAAGGCAGGGCTACACCTATTCGTCGCCGTCGGCACAAGGAGAGGAAGTTGTGTGGCGAGCAGAACGCCCGGCCGCATTTACCTCCGGGAGAGATCCTGGCACTCACTTGGAGAGGAGTCTCAGCCGTTATCAGAGCAGTCGTGAATGGAAACCACCTGATAAGAATTCCAACCAATGTCGGCACTCGAACTTGGGTCCTTCAGGTCTGGCAGCCAGCGCCCTTTCACTAAGACAACACAACTTTAACTCATTCGAAAAGTACTATAATTAAAAATGCAAACAGGATGGGAGAATAACATGTCTTATAATATTTAAAACATGAATGATTATTGTCAATATTTTCATCCGCCTCCATATCATTTTGGTGACGTATCGATATTTTGCTAAACTTAGATATCATTAGTTCGCCTGGGAAGCCCGGCGCTCCTGCTATCACAGGCAAAGTCCCCTAACTCTGCTTAAATTTCCCCTCCACATCCAGAAAGGAGTGAATACGAGCAAGCTCAAACAGGTAAAAGAAGCATTTGCGCACTGGAAATGTCTCGTTGAATGACTCTTTCATACGACAATGTATGACGGATGTATCCTAGCAAACAAACAACATTTTAATTATATTTATATACCTAATTACTTATTTCTTTAAATTATGTTTACTTTCTCTCGTTACGAATACTTCGTAAGAAGAAAAAGTTACGTAATTGTACGTCAGAAAACGACGATTTGTTTTTAAAATTCTGCCTTATGCAATCACACTTTTGTCAAGGGGTAGGAAGGTTTTTGGTTATTTGCTTTTTTATTTTTGTGTTGGTTTGTTAAATGGTTGAGTTTTTTGTATATAAACATAATTATATAATAACATATTGTAATTATGTATTAACATAATTATGCATTAACAAGTTGCTGTGTAGTGTATATCCCCTAGTAAGACCTTTGATGTTTTACATCACTCTTATTGGCGAACAGCTGTTTCAATAATATTTGTATAGTATTAAGTAGTAGTATCATATAATATTTGCAAGTAAATAAGATTACGAAATGAAGTTTTTTTTAAATTGAAAATGGTTAATTTTGTCTCATTCATAAGTTTAAATATTACTTACAGGAGCCATTATGAAAGTAATGGGCATGATATTATTGCGACGCAACTTTCGATGGCAGCGTGGAAAAACCTATTGAGAAATGTGATGGGAAGTCTGCCCTTCCAACACGCCCAATCGCAAGTTTGCTCTGAACAGTGTGAGCGGAAAGACGTGCCTCCGCGTGAAGTGTTTTTTCGACATTGTAACAAGGCGCCATGGAGCGTTTACTTGAACACAGCTACGTCATCACGTCAAACTTGGAAAGAATGCAACGGAAATATTCCGGATGCCTCAAGGGGCTTGCATTTCAATGTCACAGTCCGGGAGGTGGCACAAGGCGTTCAAGAAAGACCAGGAGGAAGTTCCAGGAAGACCAGTGCGGCCAACAACCGCCAGAACAAACGAAAACTTGATCATGGGCGCGACGTTTTGCATTCCGGCCGTCCACTGAGCATCCAGCAAATTGCTGATACCCTACACAGGTTTGCGGTACATGGGATAGTGTCTAAAGATACGCAAATGTGCAAGGTGTGTCTGAAGCTTGCGCCGAAATGATGACGGAAAACCAAAAAAAAATCTGGTTTTGTGTTATCAAGAATTGTTGGATTTGATTCAAAATGAGCCGGAATTTCTGAACACTGTCGACGAATCCTGGATGTTCGAATACAACTCACAATCGAAAAGGCAGAACAGCGAGTGCCACACCATCATCCCCCCGACTCAAGAATGCGCGAATTAACAAGTCTGACATCAAAACGAAGCTCATTGTCTTCTTTGACGCCCGAGGAATCGTCCGTTTTGAGTTTGTATCGAAAGAACATACTTTCAACTCGGCCTTTTATCTGGAGGTACTCAATAGGTTGAAACGCCGGTTAGCGCGAGTAGCGGCTGACACGGCCAAGCTCCACCTTGACAATGTCCTCAGCCACACGTCCATCGTTACCAACTTCCTGGCCCGGAGCAACATCCCAGTGGTGCCATCTCCCTTTCAGTATCGACTTGGCTCAGGGCGACATTAATTGTTTCCTCGGCTGAAGAGAGCTGAATGAAAAGGGGGTCTGTGGAAAACATGTAGTGTCGAATGTGAATGTGCCTAGTGAACGAAAACGTCTACTTTTTCAAATGTTGCTAATCCCATGCTTTTTAAATTTTATTTTTATTTATATATCTTTAACTTTTATTCATCCATCAACCATTTATAGATAAAATGATGAGGAGGGATTCTGAAACGCAAGAAAACGAGCGCGAAAATGATCTTCCCCATACGTCATATACAGTGTTTACTGTTGTTTTTTTTTTCACGAAATAAATCTAAATCTAAAATCATTCTAAAGTATATTACATTTCTGAGAGAAATTCCTGTCGAAGGCTTTCAGGGTGTCTTCCAGGCTTAGAAAAACAAGTATCCGCAAGTGTTCTGTTGCAGGAGCAGAGTGATTTGAAGAATTTTAAGAATTTGTACACGTCCAATCAATAAATCATTTTTTTCAGAAAATGGGCATTGGCTTTATAATGAACTCTGTATGTATTTTATTCTGGTAGAGAACTTCTTTGTTAACATTGAGGAATTCGGAATGAATATTCTTAAATTTGGGTCAATAACTGTTAACTGATTTCTACAAAAGACTGTCATGGGCCAGTATCCAATGATGTACCATCTGTTTGGAGAAATTTGTACACCCTTAATTTTAAATTTCGCTGCAGTTGTTATGAACGAAGTAGCCTCACACACTAGAAAGCTAGTTACTTTGCCCACGACCTCGTCGTGCTTAATTTACAATCATATTCCATAATTGAGAAAACATTTTATACCCCGAGAAAGTTTCCAGATATGGTGCTCATATGCGTTCGCGAAACGAATAACATTTAAATGTTATCCATTTTCAACGAAAAATACTTCTATTCTTCAATGTGAGAACATATTCAAAAGTAAATTAATAAACATAAAATATTAGTAATTTAAATGTATCTTGTTGTTGGCTCACGAACAGTATTTTGTCATTGACCAAATGTTTCATCATTACTCTTATCTTCTGATACCATACTTCATTTAAAATTAGAAAGGATCGTGGCATGGACTGTGAACTTTTAGATATCGCAGTCCCATTGAGCAGGTATAAAAAGGGCCAAGACCTCCCCCCCCCTTCAGCCAGACATTCCACCCCCTTTAGTCTACAGGATTTATAAATGAACGCTGAAGCCATGAAATTGAGGTAAGGCATAATCTTGTTACAAAGAATATTGAACATTGATTTTAGAATTATGATACTGAATTTCTTGACTTTTAGTTGTACATTCCGTAATTCTCATTCACTGTCATTTTATTTGAATAAAAAATAGATTTTATTTTGACGCAAAATTTATAGAAATGAGCCTTTTGATTCTCAGAGGAAAAAAGTGTGAGTACCTGCCGCGAGTCTATGTTATTCCTAATATTAGGAATGTTTTTAAAGTTATTCCTAATATTACGAACATTATTTTCAGTAAACAGCTTTGGTTACGAGAAGGTTTTGCAAGAAGTTTGATTACGGAAACTGCAAGCGACCCATTTCTAAAAATGTCGTAACCTCGAGATAAAATGTTTTATTTCTCCTTGCAGAATGCGTGAAGTTCTATCTATTATTGACGTTTTAAAGAGATAGTAGCATCTTTGAGAAATTAACTTGCTTCTCTACAGTTCAAAATTACTATCATAAAACCTCATGAAACGGATATGCAAATACAAATATTTAAAAAAATACAAAAACCGTCTACGAATAAAACCAGTAAAAAGTAAAATTTAAACACATATTTACTGTTTAAGTAAGACATAAATAGTACTGATCAACTGCCACTGTCAATAGCCCGTACGTTTTATCGAAAATATGGCACATGGAAAATAAACATTTGAACCCTTTATTTTTATCTCTTGATTTATAATCGAATAATCTGCGTCCGTCCTCTATTTAGAGAAATACCCCTTCCGGTCAAACTATCGAGACAATTGAGTCGTCATCTAACGCTTCTTGATCAGTTGTTGAACTATTATTTTTTATTGCTTTTTTTTTCTTTTGCGGATCTATCCAGAAGATTCTAGGAAGTACTACAAAAACCTTATTACGTTCTTTTAGACAAATACGCGTTTTGCTAACACGTAGGAGAGTTCAGTTGCTGAATTATTTATCTCAATGGGGCAAACGGATTGGCAATCTTTAGAGCCAGACAATTCTTCCAGAACATTCTTTAATAATCTAGAAAGCGCATTCTTTGGGTGTTTCAAGGCACGGAGAGTGATGAAATATGGTAAAACCTATGATAACCGTGTTTGTGAAACCTAGTTGCTTTTTGTTTTGTATGAATTTTATTACCGGTAATTGTCTCAATGCAGAACTACTAAAAACAAAGTAGTACGGAGTACAAAGTAGTACTTCCTAAAAACGAGTGTCCCCTGAAAATCAAAGCGAGAAACGTATGTGCAGGAGGTGTACAAGCCTGAGAGAACATATCGATTAAAATTATGCAAATACTGTTTTAATATAAACTTTTAAAGAATGATTTTGATGAAACGTAATTTTGGTTACCTTATATACCATGCTTACGTTTTATTATCTATTATTTTCCGTAATTTTGAAATCAATATCCCAGTCATTTGATGTAGCACGTTACAGGTCGCTAAACATCTAATTTAGACAAACAGTCGACACAGAGAGTGACGTGTTAATAATTCTTTCGGTATCAAAGACCCTCAGAAGGTCGTCACTATCTCGGCTACGCCTTTCTAGCATTACGTGCATGCTCCGTACTACGTACGCGAAAGAGGTACAAGCGAAATGAGCGCTAAAGGAGGACGTGGTGTCCCCAGCCTCGCTGTTACCTGCGCTCTGCTGCTGGCGCTGGGACGGGCGACGCCCGAGGAGGCACCTGAGGACGCTGAGGACGGGCCCTCGTGCGTGGCCGACGCCGCCGGCGACGCTCAGCTGTCCGTCCTCAGCGGAGAGAACGCCACCGGCCATTGGCTGGCCAAGGTAAGAATGCAACATGGCGACGGAGGGACAAGGGTCGTCACTACGCCAGTGCGAGGGCTGCGTGAGGAGAGAAAGTTGTGGGTGAGAGGACCTTGGGAGCGGAGTTGGCACTGAGACAAGCTGCGCGATGAGCCACACGCGGTGGGGCGTGTGTTGTGCCTGCGCAGGTGCGGCTGCTGCACGCGGCCGGGGCGGCGGGGGCGGCGGCCGAGGGCGCGTCGCTGCGTCCCGTGCATCTGCAGCTGCAGCGCTCTGCGCAGACGCGGCGCGGCGGCGGACGCACCGTCGCCCTCGAGGCGACGCTGGCAGGTGGCATTCTTTCCATCCTTACATGAGCACGGCCGTGCTACGGTCCTAACGTATGTATTGTGGGCTAGTGGATGGAAATATTGCGTTTCCTTGGTGTTCATTTGGCAGGTTCTCCAACCGCACGCCCTGGCGCGGCGGAGAGCGGCGTTCTGGACCCCGGGTGCAAGGCCTTCCCCGAGCGGCAAACGTCTGACTGCCCCGCCTGCCCATCCCCGTGCCCTCTCCCATGCCCAGCCTGCCCAGCATGCCCCTCGCCCCCCGCGTGCCCTTCGGCTTGCCCCGCACCCACTCCGCCTCCCAGGCGAATACCTCCAGGCTACGTCATGAAGGAAGGCCTCGGCTACTACAAGTACCACACGGTGCCCGTCTCGTGGTTCGAAGCTAAAGCCACGTGTGAGAGGGAGGGCGCACATCTGGTCATCCTGAATTCAAAGGTACCTTATCAGCCATCAGCCATCAGCCATCAAAAATTTATTATAAAAATTTGTCATATTCGAACGAACGAAAGTGAATGTTTGTCTGTTCGCGCACTGAGATATGACATCTAATTTGCTTAAAAATCGGTGACTGTGACAACAGTTTAGACAAACAATGTTACTATTTTGATGTGATCAATTAATGTTATGTGGTCATGGTCACTGAATATGAAGTTTCAAAGATTAATTTTGGTCATTAAAATGGTTCAGGTGGAAATACTGAAAGGATAACAGAGTATGATATTTATGTTCTTGCAGTTTACTACTTTCTTACTTCACGTTTTTCGATTTAAAAATGAAATTGAATCATGTGTTTTTTAAGACCCGGCGGATAATTTCAGTATTGTGGGTAGTTACACCAACAGGCAAAATTTCGAGTTGGTAAAATACTCTCTCTCGGAATTTAGGGTGAGAGAAATACTCGATAACCGTCAAATTCCAGAAAATATCGAAGTTTCTCAGTATTGCGTCGACTTAAACCGTTTATGCAATCAACTCTGTAGCAAAATCGACTCAACTGTATTGCGATTTTACATGTTTATCGATTATGATAAGTCAGGAACTCCGTGTTTAATTTGAATGGTCAAAACCACATCAAGCGTATATTTACGATGGGATTAAACGCATACAGAACGTTCGACATCGAAAGAATAAACGTTAAGGCAATGAATCAACAAGTGTAGTATTCTATGCTTGGTGTCATAGCGATGCTCATTTGGGGAGGCACGGCTTCGGAGATCGTTACATGCGAGAGATACGGAGAGGGCTTTGGAAACTGTGATTCCGTGGGAAGAAGAAATTGTATTCCATAGTGTAACTCAGATGTAAAAATATTTTTCAGGTCATAAGCGCATTCTAACGATTTAATTATGAACTATTCTATATTATACGTGATGTACATCGTATTATCATGTCACCCCATGCATTGTTAGGCGGTCATCGCGATAAGTTAACGAGTTGAAGTGATTGTAATCTTGTGGCGTCCAGATTCAAAACTTCCTGATTTCATATTTTGTTTCCATTTATCAGAAACCAAACGTTTTTAGGAAAATAAATCAAAAACTAATGAAATTGATTAATACTTATTTTATCAAATAAACTGTATGAAAAGTAAGTACATTTTTTAATTTGTGAAAAATAGAATATATTTTGTTATGAAACTCGTGTGTAACATCATGAATATACGGTACGATACAAAATAGATCTTTGATTCAGTGATTTTGTGGTATATGTTTTACTTTGAATTTGACTTTTCTAATTTCAATAAATTTATTTTCAGATGAGTTAATATAACTTGTCTTTAGACTGTAGGCGAATTTATCGGAACTGATAATAATAATAAATCTTTTGAACTTATCACAAGACAATAAGGAGGAATTTGTCGTGTCAGTAATGAATCAACAATGAATGACGTTCTCAAAAATGGATGAGCAGATTCTTGAAAAATAAAAAGTTCTTTTATTTCTCAAACGGGGTGATACCGGTACACCTGAGATACCTGAACGAACGGAAGAAACTTACAAATGAGTAAAATCAATCCATGCGAAAATTTAATATTTTTAAAATACTCTTACCTAAATTTATTATAATATATTCTAAAAAAATATTTTTCTTCAATTTCGTTGTTTTTGATTATTTTTTATCCTGTATGTAATCAAGAAACAATATGCAGAGTAGAATAATATTATATCCTAACTCCATGATGTACCTTAGGAGTAACATAATTTGATTTCGTAGTTTTCAGTAGCAAATATTTACTTCTATTTTTTTATAATTTTTCCCTTAATAAAAATAGATAAATGTAATGAACTATAATTATTTCAAGTAAAAATAAAAAATCATGCAATAAAGGATTAAGCTCGATCTCGAACGCTGCCGATCTAAACACATGTAAGCAATCAGTGCGGTACAAATGTTTCTTTCAGTATAGTGTGGGGTGCTAGTAAATCGTATTGAGGCGGGTAAAATGATGATTAGTTTTCTTTCATATACTAACATTGTGCAGGGTATGAGTTCAAAGTTGGTAACCATATTAAGTTATAATTGCAATTTTTATTAAAGTAATTTTGCGATTTAAGCTCAACAGACTCCGTATTTCCGAAGGAATTTATATCAGGGTAGGTCCGTAGATGGGGAGTATTTGTTTTATACGTCGACTAGAGATTGCCCGAAGCACAGCGAGGACTGGTCGCGTTCGCGAAATAATTTTAGAAAAAGCGTTGAATTACATAAAGTATAAAATAGTTGATAACATTCCGGGAACCTTTGGTAATTTATTCTGACAATAGGCAAAAACACAATGATAAGGGTACCGAGGTAATTCAATGGACAACGTCGAGCACTAAGGCAGCCGAGGTTATCTGAGAAGGCAACAGTAAGCTTACAAACTTTATTTCTGAAACCGTACGGTATATTCATGTTGTAGAGATAAAAAAAAGTTAATCTTTTAATTCACGAGATCTAAAGAATGGTGTAAAAATGTTACAATAAATGGTACACTTGATTTCTCGAAAGATAAACTTCTGACAACTCACAGCAGATGTCATCAATTCAGTAGCTAGTTTTGATCCACAGATCAGCCAGGAACCGTAATTCTGTATAGAAGTATACGTCCACATGCAGTAGGTAAGACGAGAAATGAGTCAAACCCATGATTGGATTTGAAAGTAAAGTTTGCTTAATAATAATATGATGAAAGGGAAGAAGTGAAGATCTTCAGAATCATTCTAGTGCACTTGTCTGTTTGTTTACTTAGGCACTTTTAATAAGGGTTGTTTAACAATTTTATAATTTTCTAAAATATTTAATTTAAACCCTTTGTGTTGAATGTGAAGAACTTCAAAATAGAATATAATTGGTTCAAAAAAGTGATTCTGTAGAACTAAATGTAAAGCAAATGTTGATTTGTCCAAATTCAACTTTCAAGCCCTTACTTCACGCACTTTTGGCCAAAAGCAAAGAGCTACCCCCGACAAAAAGATACAGAAACAAACAAACAGGAAAAAGCTACGTCTTTCTGTTTGACAGTAGAGCTCCAGAACAAGTTAACATTGCAACCAATTTATTTCTTGCAAAATTACTCATGTTTCCAGAACAATCAATCTGCTGCTATTTCCAGTAAAACTTTTTTTTCAGGCTGAAGCTCAAATGGTGGTTAATTTCTTCAAAGAATTGGGTTTGCCTGATTTCTCTCATTGGGGCATTCGAGTAGGACTTCACGATCTTTTACGAGAAGGCTCGTTCTTTACAGTACTAGGTGAGTGAACTTTTTGCCTCCTTTACCAATTCAAGTTTTTCTTTGCTTTGACGAACTTCACTTTAAGATTGATTGAAAATAATATTGTGTTAACAATCGTTTATTGTAAACAAATTTCCAGCGCAGCTTGCTTAATATTCACTTATTTTCTTTGCTCTTTACTGCAATTCATCAATGTGCGATACCTCTTCCAAATACATATCAACTCTGTATTGCTATTCACTGTATGTAAAACACAAAACACCTTAAAAAATGAATGCGAATATTTAATCTCTGTTATTGTACGTTTCTTAACCTTCATAAATCTGATTGAGGTTTTTTATACAACAATTTATTTCATGATATAATTGACATTTCAACACTACATTGCATATATAAAGTAAGTTATATTCAATAAAATGGTAACACATATTTGTTAAGGAGAACAACTGAACAAAACTGAACTACTCATAAATTGTGACATACCCAGTGTCCAGGATAGTTGACATCATAAATAATAAGCATTTAGATAAGAAATTGTCAATCACATAAAAATAATAAAGTCGTCAGCTTCATCCCATCAACTGGCATAATATGACAGAATTTGTTTTCTTAAAAATTGATTACAGATTCACAGTTTACAAATGTTGCACATCATTTTTAAATTAGTCTTTTTTTAGACTAATTATTAAAAACATCAAAGCTTACATATGCATAAAGAACTCCAAGTATGAAAGAGAATGCACAGTATCAAATAGGATCATCGGTATAAAAGAGTAAGCAGATATGTAGGAATGACCATCATGCTGAGGCCAAAAAAGATTACATTTTTGAGTAGCTATGGATATCATGGAATAACGTGAAATAAGTATGTCAAAAACTATATAATAGAAGACAAGTGAATATATAATGAGATACGTAACAGATAAGAAGTTATCAAAATAGTGATTTCTTCCGTACACCAAGGAAGAAAACGGAATGGCATGCAGTCGGGCTATACCTTGTTGGTGAGGAAGGTAACGGCTTACGAAAAAAAGGTGGCCTCGGGATGCAATTGGTGTACCGCAGGAGGCGCTGGGGTGGAAGCCTTCGAGCCCCTTAGGCCACGCTCAAAAACTCGTCGCACACCCCGCCAACACGAGTAGCACAGACTTTTTGGATAAACACTTTTTCGGTATCAAGGAACTTCAAAACGAGTATTTCCGTTCAAATCGGGAAATTGATAACCCGCAGCATTACATAACTTTCCCTATACTACGTATACGAGAAAGTAAATACGGGGAGTTTTATTGTAATTTGTGTTTGTAGTGTGACGAAACGCCCAAGTAGGGCATTCGCGCAAGGCAGCAGATGCCTCTCCAAGAGATACACGTGAATGGACTTCCCCGAAGGGGACAAACAACTTCGGGGTTCCCCTTAGATGACAAGACATACGGATAGGGAAACCACGCAAACTGAGATGTATAAAAATTCGGGATTTACCGTGCACGCGACCAAGCGGACGAATCACTTCACTCGACTCAGACCCAATCAGACTGGCTTGACTGAACACGTGACTAGAGGGGTGGCAGACGCGTGCAGATGTGGACCCGCAGGCGTGGGGGGAAGCATTTGGGGAGCGAGTGGAGGCGAACGCGAGTGAGAGAAACTCTCGGGGAGCCAGTGGAGGCGGACGCGTTCGAAAGAAAAAGACACGGACGAGACCAAAGACATATGTGACAAGTCAGATGTGTGCAGACCTAAACGCGTCGGGAATTGAACTGTGGCAGCGGACCCAAACTTCTTACTCCGGTTACTCGCGGCGCCGCGTCTCTGTGAAGAAACGGCGCCCGGTGCGTGCCTTCCGAGTGGCGGGGGCGGCAGCGCTGATGCAAAATCCAAAGCTGTGTCTAAAGATATGGAATATAAGTGATATGAGAAAATCTGTGCCACTGGGTAGCACTACTGGTTAACATTGTACAGTACAAATATTAACTTCGCTCTATATGTCAATGTCAAAATTTTAAAATTTATTTACTTTATATCATTTACCATTCTGATCATCAAAACTATTTATCTTGTTCTAAAATTCTCCAAAATACATTAAAAGAACTACAAATAATATTTGAAAAGAAAGATTTTTCTTATATTAAATTTTTAATTGAAACTTCTGTTGAGAACAAAAATCTCTCATCATTTTCTTGACAATTCGTTTTTAAAAAGAACTAAAAAAATATTTTTCGCAGGTCAACCCATTACTGACACCGGATATGCTGAGTGGGGTCCTGGGGAACCAAGTAATTCTCGTGGAGAGGAACATTGTGTAACTCTTTACGAAAGCACGAAACTTAACGACATTCCTTGTAGCTGGAACGGAACATTCGTGTGCGAGCTTCCGTAAACAAAGACTACGAAGGTTATTCAAAAAGTACGCAGACTGACTTCATAAAAATTAATTTATTTCATTTGTGGATCTTCTTCAAAATACTCTTCCCCCCAATGCACACAATTATGCCAACGGTGTTGAAACAGTTTACATACGCTTCTTTTGCCAAGCTCCTCAGCTCCTTCGTCGAATTTGGCATTATCTAGAATATCGTCTCCAGTCTTCTTCCTTTCTATGTTCTTTTGAGTTGGGTAATAAGAACAAGTCGCAAGGAGCAAGGTTAGGTGAGAACGGTGGATGGGGAAAAACAGTGATTGAGTATTGGATCAAAGACTCGCTAGTTCTGAGGGGCATTGGAATGGACTGGAGCGTTGTCATGATGGAAAACCCAGTCGCCGCTCCTCCATATTTCTGGCCTTCAGCGACGGATGTCGTCCCTCAGACATTACAAAACTTCAATATAGTAAGTTTTGTTCACTGTGGTACTTTCTGGAACATACCCATGGTGAACAACATTAATAGCATTAAAAAATCTGATCAGCATCACTGCACCACAGCATCACAGCAAAAAGCATCACAGCATCACAGCAAAAATCTGAGCATCACCTTGACGTGGGATCGAACTTAACGATCTTTTCTGGGCCTGGGGGGCGTTTCACCCATCCACTGGAACGATTGCTCTTCGTTTCAACGTCATAACCATAAACAAACGATTCATCACCGATTATATTTGACAAGAAGTTTTATCTTTTTCTGAACGACCAAGCAGTTGCTGACACGATGGCCTTTTTGTTTCTCCCTCATCAGGCGTGGCACAAATTTCGCAGCAACGCGATGAATCTTCAATTTCTCTGTCCAAACCTCGTGACAACATCCAACTGATATCTCACACTCATCATCAAGCTCCCTGACAGTCAAGTCGTCGACTTGTTCGCACTAGGGTATTGCGTTTGGTAACGTGTGGGTCGTCAGTTGACTTGGAAGAACGTCCAGAACACTCAACTTCTTCAATGGGCTGACGACTATCTTTAAAACGTTCATGTCACTTGGAACAAGCTCTACACTTCATAGCAACATCGCTATAAGCCGTGTTAAGCATAGGAAAACTTTCTTCGCACTTCACCGAAAACCACGTAGTTAATAAAAAAATGAAGATAGCAACAATCGGGAAATTGCGTAATAATCAGCAGATCTGTGAAACCCTAGCGACATCAAGCGTATTCCCTTGGAATCAACTGGAGCCACGCTATTCAAACAGTTCACGTATTTTCTGAACAGACTGTGTTTATTACTTTAACGAGATAAAAATTAATTCTCGAAGAACTAAATAAGTTTTACTTTGTCTCCTAGTTCTATGAGGCTTATTTTTTTAAAATAAACCCTGAAACACCGATTTTTTCCAATTGATTTTATGACTAGAATATAAAAATGATAAAATAAATCAATTGAATACATATTTCATTTTTAAAATAACAACTACTCTGGACAACAGGCTCTACTCTACCAGGCCATTAAGTACTTTTTTTTTTCAGAATAAAAAGTAATGCTCCAAATCAAAGAGGTTAGTTCATCATACAACTTTTCTTTTGCACACCTCAAGAAAAAGAAAATTACTATTCAGAGATTGTGTCTTGTTACTCTTTATCTGATATGGAAGAAGAATGGAGACAGTTAGTAAATGTAGAATTTAATTGCACTGTTTACTTTAACGCACACGTCAGAAAAATGTCGAAATTAACAAACAAAATGGATTGGTGGTGGTTTGATGCAAACACTTCTACAAGTCAGAATGAGTTTACAGTAGGCAGATAAATCATTTCAATGTAATTAAGAACTAAAATAGATTATCTCAATGTGTCAGACTAGGGAAAACCAACTTTTTGTACTCAACTTTGCTCCTTGGCAGGATTCAATATGTTTGCCTTCCTAGAATTGACATTTCGTCTCATAGAGAGCGGAACCGCCATTATCCGTGATCGGTTTCACAATAAAAATGATTAAATCAATTAATTGAAAAAAATAAGTCACTGACAGGACACAACATGCAAATGATTTAATTAAATCAATTGATGTGGATGTATTGTGTACTAATAATGGGGAATGAAAACAAAAACTACTATATAACAATCCAAACGATTATTCTGCAAAGAAAAGTGTTGCTTTAATTATAAATTAATAATTCAATTAATGATAATTACCTAATTAATACAATATAATATTGTAAATGATAACATAATTATTTTACACATTTATTTTAGCATATTTGACTCAATAATAAATTATTTTAATTTTCTTGACATGTTCTATCTCCGGACTTCTACTGGACATTACGATAAAATTGGAAAATTTATAAGAACGAAAGAAATTTTGTTTCTATGTTGTTAGGTTATAAGATTATATTGTTATTAATCTCTTCCAAAGGAATGTGCCTTGCGTGAGAAATATTTTGTAAATCATATACAATTATTAAAATATTGTTTACTATGTACACAAATAATAAAATTATATTGTATAAAAGTTAATATTAAAAACTGTTTTATATTATAACAGTACACCATCTCCTTTAATAGTCCTGCGATGAGAGTGCTGTTTTTCATAAATTACCTCCTTTAAAGCAACATACAAATTTCGATAACTATATGTAAAAGCTATCAAAAACATTTCATGACAATCTTTTCATATATCTTGCATCAGAAGTTCAGACAAGAACATTTCAGATTTGGATGATACAACAGTCTGCGTCATTTTTTTTAATCTCTAATATTTTGTTTATTCCTTTTATTTTTTCCTTCTGATTTCTAACCTGAAATACTGTTTTACAAATCGGCTCCAGTTTTGTTTCTTCATAGTCAATATATTTTTTTGACATTGTGGTCTTTATTAAATTTTAATGTCATTACGAAATACTTCTTTGATGTTTTCTTCAGACAGATTGTTGTATTTACTTAAGTTTTTCAGTTACATATTAAATATAACTAAATTTCATGAATTAGCATAAATAGGAAATGCAAAAATTACCCAAATAAGATTTGCTACATATGTGGTAAAGTGACGTTGCGAGTGCAAAAATCACACATTATTGCATTTGTAAAGGCCAGCTATTACGGTTACTACTTTAATAACAAATTGGAAGATAAAAACAAAAACTACACCTATGCCCCACACACAGAATACGAATTTTCCTTGTACAGTGAAGATCTTTCCACACATCTGTGTGGCAAAATTGAGGGTAGGTCTTTTTTTTTTGCTCCCTGAATAGGAAGATCAATGAATGATACCGAATTAGAAAAGAGTATGAATGAAATAGAAAGGAAATCTTGGCTTGATTTCACAATCGTTGTAATAAACTTTACTTGGAAAGGAACGAAGTCCCGAATATGAATCATTCCAAGTGTCCTGAACAGATTCAACAACATGAAAGCATGTCTATTAAACTGCATTTTCTGAATTCATACCTAAATTATTTTTCAATTGTTGGTATCATATTGAAGCAAAATGAGAAAGATTCCACCGAACATCAGAACGTTGGAAGAGGGGTTACGAAAGGTCTTTGTAACATCAATATGTTGGCTGACTTTTGTTCGTCTGAAAAGAGATGAATTTGAAGCCACACAAAAATCAAAGACCCTTAAGTCATAATTTCTATAAAATGATTTGTCTTATGTAAAAACCTTTAAAACGTAATAAAGGAAAATTGAAATACCTATATACCTTAAACCATATACACTTATTACTTATGAGCAACAAATACGGAAAGGAAGTGCGAAAGTACTTTTTTAGTATTTTCTATTAACAAAGACTGCTTTTAAACTACCTTGTGTTTAATTCTCTTAATTTTTATCAACAAATAATTTACTGTTTTTTTCAACTCTCTTACTTAGTTATATAAACTGTAAATGGTAAACAGTAGTCGTAAAAGTCACTGGATCCATAGCGAAAAAACAAGAAGTGATTGAGGAAAACTAGTATCATTCTCAAGATAAGCACGGTCAATTCCTATTAACGGCGTGGAAAAATATAACAGTCATATTTAAAAAAAGGCAGGCCAGCGTTATTACTGATGGTGATCAATAGCACCAAAATCAAGTATGTAGTTAAAAATGAGAAAATGATAGTCCCCCCTCCTCTACCAGATTTCACAGATTTATTACATCACTTTTATTTGCGAACAGCGGTTTCAACAGTCTTTGTCTCTAAACTGCATATAGGAATTTATGCAATAATAGCACTCGGAAGTACATGCGATTGCGAAATGAATATTCCTTCTATTCAAAATGTATAATTTTGGTTCTCATTTTATACGTTCAAACATTACTGATGGGTTCCACTTTGATGGAAAACTTCTTTGCTTACGCTGAAATAAAGAAAAATTAATGTCTCTAAATTCGGGGTCAATAACTGTCAACTGATTTCCCCAGAAGACTGTTGTGGGGCATATTCCCAGTAATTTACCGTTTCCTTGAAGACATTTGCACAACCCTTACTTCGAAATTTCGCGGCATGTGATGTGGACACGGTGAGCGTGAACTCTAGAAAGCTATTCTTACCTTGCACGTGACCTTCACGTGCCTGATTTAGAGTTACATCCCATAATTGAGTAAAATGTTCATATCACATCATATTCAAGTTTCCTGATGTGATGATAAAATGCGTTCGCTCATAAGAATAACATTTGAAAGTGTTAACAAAGCAAAAACTTCTGACTTCATATACATGTTTCATCATTATTCTTATCTCCTTATACCATATTTATTTTAAAATTGAAAGGGTTATGACACGGACTGTGAACTTCTAGATATCGCAGTCCCATTCAGCAGGTATAAAAAGGGCCAGTACGGGATTTTCCTTATACTCGCCTCTTCAGTCTACAGGATTGATAAATGAAAGCTGTAACCATGAAATTGAGGTAAGACATTTTTAATAATTTTACAATTATGTTACAGATAATTTCATTAACTTTTGGTTCCACATTAGGTAATTTCCATCTGTCATTTTTATTACAGTTTGAATAAAAAAATTACACCAAATTCACAGAAATTAGACAAATGATTCAGAGGGGAAAATATAGTACCTGCCGTGAGTCTATCGTGTTTCTAATGACGTTCTTAGTAATACAAACATTGTTTTCAGTAAACAGCCATTGTTTTAAGGTTTTGTAAAACATTGATTTACGCAAACTGTAATTGTTTCATTACTACAAATCTCGTAACCTCGAGATAAAAAAGCTAAAATATTATATTTCTTTTTACACAGTGCAGGAAGTTTTAACCATCGGCGTTTTTAAGAGATAATAGCAGAGATAACAGTAATAATATTTAACTGGCATCACAGTGTTCAACATCCACATTCATCAAGTTTCATTATACGGGTGCGCAAATAAAAATATTTAAAAAAGTTTAAAAAGTTTTATAACTTTTAAAAATATTTTTATTTAAAACTGCGAATGCAAGTGAAACTGCGAATGCAAGTTTTTCACTGCGAATGCAAGTGAAAGGTAGAACGTTAACACATGTTTACTGCATTAGAAAGACAAAAAGTTCAGAAAGCCAGAGTGCTGCCAGACCAGTAGTAGCCCGTACAATTTAACGTACAATTTTAAATGGAGCACATGGAAAATGAAATAGGTGAACACTTACGTCTTATATATTGATACAATAATCTAACAGTCTGTTTAGGATATGTTCCCTTTCAATCCCTCAACTGAGACAAATGGGCCATCATTCAACGCCTCAAGTTCTCTTGACAAGGAAATAATGTTTATTACTGTTTATTTGTTTGTTTTGGGAATGTATCCAGAAGGTTCTAAGAAATATCTTCAAAAATTTGAATTTTGGTGAATTTTTGGCAACTAAAACACGTTTTGAAATACTACACAGCTAATCGATAGCTCAATTCCTCACAACGAGACAAAACAATTAGCATTGTTTTCAGCATGATTCTCCCAGAACATTGTTTAAAAATCTACAAACTACATTCTTTGTGGGGTTTAAAGCACCTAAAGTGATGGAACGCGGTGTTGACGCGTATGATAAACATTTTTCGAAACATTGTTGTTGTTTTTTGTATGAATTCTATTCCCGGCAATTGTCTCGATACAGCACTAATACAAAAACTCGAATGAAATTAAAACCAATTTTGAAAACCAAATTTGAAAAATATATACCCCACATTTTAATGGAGCTGCAACTCCCAGTTTGTTGGGGCACCACCCGACACCGTTTTAAGACGGAGGTTACCTTTTCGATTAGCTACACACTCTTCACGGTTGCCATTTTTCAGGCCACCAATACCTAGGTTAAGACAAACAGTCAACACAGAGAGTGACGTGTTAAAAATTGTTTCGACATCAAGGACCTGCAAAAGGTCGTCACTACACCGGCCTCGCCTTTTTCGCATTACGTGCATCCTCTGTACTACGTACGCGAAAGAGGCACAAATGAAGTATGCTCAGAAGCCGAAAGAGGACGTGGTGTCCCCAGCCTCGCTGTTTTGCCCTGCGCTCTGCCTGCTGGGGCTGGGACGGGCGACGCCCGAAGGAGGCACCTGAGGACGCTGAGGACGGGCCCCTCGTGCGTGGCCCGGACGCCCCGCGGCGAACGCAGACCTGTCGTCCTCAGCGAGAGAACGCCACCGGCCATTGGCTGGCCAGTAAGATGCAACATTAGGCGAAGAGGGGACAAGGGTCGTCACTACGCCGTGCGAGGGCCTGCGTGAGGAGAGAAAAGGCGTGGGTGAGAGGACCTCGGAGCGCGTTGCACTGAGACTATCTGCGCAATGAAGCCACACGCGGTGGGGCCGTGTTGTTGTGCTGCGCAGGTGCGGCTTGCTGCACGCGGCCGGGCGGCGGGGGCGGCGGCGCGAGGGGCGCGTCTCTGCGTCCGGCGTGCAATCTGCAGCTGCAGCGCTCTGCGCAGAGCTCGGCGGCGCGGCGACGAACCGTCCGCCCTCGAGGCCACGCTGGCAGGTGCGCATGGCGCAAGTCGCGCACATGTTCTCTCCATTTAACCATGCTACAGTTCTACGTATGTATTCTGAGCTAGTGTGCGCAGCTGAAAACAATACCGCAGAAATACGAAAACTTAGAACTCTTTGGCCAACAGTAGAACCTCACACCGCAAGAAGCGCACAGCTCTCGTCTTCGAGTAATTGCGTTCCTTGGTGTTCATTTGACAGGATCTCGCACCGCACGCCCTGGCGGCGGAGAGCGGCGTTTCTGGACTCCTGGGTGCAAGGCTTCCCCAACGGCCCGCACATCTGGTTGCCCGCCTGCCACATCCCATGCCCAGCGGTGCCCAGCGTGCCCAGCATGCCCCTCTCCCGCCCGGTGCCCCGTACCCACTCCGCCCTCCCAGGCGAATGCCCCCCCAGGCTACGTCATGAAGGAAGGCCTCGGCTACTACAAGTACCACACGGTGGCCGCGTCTGCGTGGTTCGAAGCTAAAGCACGTGCGAGAGGGAGGGCGCACATCTGGTCATCCTGAATTCAGG
>BOPP01000051.1:3924007-3934936 GCA_017312745.1 Gryllus bimaculatus | reverse complement strand
TATATATATATATATTTGTATATATGTATATACACATATACTAATTCAATGCAAGAATTGTATTGTGTATTTTTTTTAATTGAATTAGCTTATATTTGTATTGTATGTTTTTTTAAAAGACTTATATTGTTTGTTACAAATATTGTACTTCAGCTTCCAGGTCAATGTCCCCCATCGCGATCAAGTTTCCCCTGATCCATTCAGCAAATGCTGATATGGCCCCTTGCTTTGCTTCTGGACGTAAATGTGGCTTCACTATGCGCACGTTTTGTTGAACTCTCATTCTGCTTGTAATGGAAGGAGTAGAGGCAAGGGCGAGTTACTTTTTTGTTAGCAACGCAGAAAAAGCATACCTGCTATCCGTTTATCGGTGCAAATAACTTTTCTTTAACTCGGGAAAGAAAATGTCTGTTTTTTTTGTTTTTTTTTTCAAATTTTGCTAATATCGCGCTTTCTTAAAATTTATTTTTATTTATTTATTTCTTTTGAACTTTCACTCATCTTTCAACTAATGAAAAATTAAGTTAAAATGATGGAAAGGGATTGTGAAAATCAAGAAAACGTGCACAGACAATCTTCTCCCCCACACGTCACATACAGTTTTTACTGTTTTGACTACATAAATCTGAATCAAAATGATACGAAACATCTTACTCTTGACTGTCTCTAAAACCTTTCCTTCCACAAAAACAGTATTATCTAATTTGTATTTGCTATTTAGAATAAGAAATGTACTTGTGAAGTGCAGAGTAGTGTAGTGTTATGTTCAGTTAATCATTCAGTGAGGAAATCGAGTAAGAGAAAATAAGTTAAATAGACCATGCATGGAAAGTAGCCCAGTGTAATGTAGTGAGGTAAAGCAATAACGTATCCAAAATTAATGTAATAGTTATGATGCTGTGTTTTGCTAGTGCTTTTTTATTTATTTTGCTTAGTAATTGTTATTTGTAATTAATATTACTGTTTTATTAAGTAATATTACAGTGATATTATTGTATTTCTGTTCATGTATTGTTATTGAACGATTATTATAGTAGTTGTTGTAATATCATTACATTATTATCACATTCCACCAGTTTGTGTAACTATTTGCAGAATAAATTTTATCTACACTGTAGCACCACTAGTTCAGTGCAAATGTTAACTGCACTATATATGCCATTGTTAATTTTTTAAATTGTTAAATTCATTACATTTTCTATTTAGATTATAGAAACCATTTATACTATTCTAAATTCGTCAAATTATATCAAATATACTATTCTAAAATTACCCAAAATACGTCAGGTATACTAAACGTAAAATTTAGAAAGAAATTCTAAATTTTTTCATTCTTCATTTTTCAAATTTATAAAGAAATTGAAATTCTTTTATTGAATTTTGTATTGAAACCTTTGTTGCAAACGAAAAATCTCTTAGCATTTACCAGACAATTCGTTATAAACATAACAAAAAATTTCCTTTTCACAGGTCAACCAATTGCTGCCACTGGATTCGCAGAGTGGGGTTCTGGGGAACCAAATAATTCAAAAAAACGTGAACATTGTGCAACTCTGTACGAAAGTATGAAAATTAACGATATTTCTTGCACCCAAAACGGAACATTCGTGTGCGAGCTTCCGTAAATTAGGTACATTATTTTAAATAGATAAAAATTAATTCTCTAAGGGCTACACAACTTTCTCTTCAATTCATAGTTCTACGGGCCTAATTTTAATTAATAATAACACCTGAGTTACTGATTTTTCACAATATGGTCTTTCTAACTGGAAACAAAAAATGTAAAAAATTATGAATTAATTAATACACATCATTTTTAAAATAATAACTACTCTGGACTACATAGCGCTCGCGCTATTACTCGCGCAACTTTTCTTGAACGATGGATAGAAGAAATGCGGGTAGAGTGGGGGTATTAGTTACGAAATCGGCCACTAGATTTTATCAAGCAATGCCAACCTCTGGAGAATCAGACATTACTTCCCAACGTTCTCAATAATTTGCGTTCTTCCTCAGGAGTTCGAGGTATCTCCTGTGATAGACCTTTACCTGCTTCGGTCCTTTCTTTACATTTTTGGAGAAAATGACGGATAGAAGTTCTCGTCTTCAAAAGAAAATTGTTTCTATTTCGTGCCAGTGAAGATTTATTTGAAATGTTGTCATCAGTGCTCCCTGCGAGCTTTTGCCTTCATCTGTTTATTGCGCAGGGGCGCAGAGAGGCGGAAGCAAGGTCATCGTTCAAGAAAAGTTGCGCGAGTAATACTCTACAGGGCCTCAATGTACATTTTCTTCAGAATCAGAAGATAGGATAAATATCAAAGAGATTCATTCATCATTCAAGGGTCCTTTGGCTTACCGTGAAGAAAGAAAAATGACCATTTCATAAATTGCATCTTCTTGCTATTTACACGATACGGAAGAACAATGGAGAGAGTTAGTAAATGTATAATTTCATTACGCTGTAAACTTTCACGCACACACCCGAAAATGCCAAAAGCATAATATGTATACAGTACAATATAAACAAGCAAAATTAATTTTGAATTGATGCAGAACATCTATAGGTCAGAATGCATTTTCTGCTGGCAGATACACTCATTTCAATGTAATTAAGAACTTAATTAGGCAGATTATCTTAATGTGTTATACTAGGGAAAATCATATCTTTGTACTCAACTTCAATCTCTGTACACTCCTTCGCAGGGTTCAATATTTTTGCCTACCTAGAATTAGCATTTCGTCTCATAGAGATAAGAACATCCATTATCCGTGATTGCTTCACAATCAAAATTATTAAATGAATTGTTAGTAAAAATAAGTCTGTTACAGAACTACCTTACAACATGATTCAATTTATTCAATTGATTTGGGAATGAATTGTGAAATTATAACGGGAAATGGGGAAAAAGTAAACTATTCTGCTAAGAAAATAACTTTAATAATAGATTAATAATTCAATGAATAATAACTACTTAATAAATCCAATATAATGTAGTAATTATAACAATTGTTCTAAACATTTATTAATTGATGTTTTACATATTCGACTCAACAACAAAATTATTTTCATTTCCCATAGTTTTCAAATTTTCTTGAACTCCTCTATTTCCGTATTTCTACTGTGTAATACCAACGAAACAGTACTTTGCTTCTTTAATAAATTTACTTACCATCACCTTTGCTTACCATCGGATAATTTTGGCACTCATTTTAAAAAAATGTGAAAACTTTGTTGAAACATTATTCACAGTAAAATCGATTGATAGATTTCAGCTATTTCACTTTCGCATCTACATATCTGCTGAAATCAAGCTATAATTTTCCAAATGGGAACCACATTTTCATATGAATACACAGAATGTCCAGGGAGGAAACATCGAAAATAAACTCTTAAGTCAGTTTTAAGCGTATTTTGTCGAATAAACTCCTTTGAAATTTCTGAACCGTAATAAGGACTCAACATTTAATTTCAAAAAACGGTTTCTGCGCAAATGATGCATTTCAGAAACATATAAACACTCTAGAAACATCTGAATTGAATTAGAACATTAAAACAACTTCATTCACTTTTCTTGTAATATTAAATAACTTAATCCCCTTCCTTTCTTTCTTTCTTTCAGTTCTTAAAACGTTAAATATATATTCTAAAACTTGTAAATTATTAGTAATCTTTCTGTTATAATTTTGTAGTCAAAGCAAAAAATATTCACGTTTTAAAGTTTTTTTTCTTGTACTACAAATGATGACTTATATATTTATTGTATTGTAAATGCTAACGAAAACTCATCACAATACCAATAGGCTATTTAAATTTGATAATTTTTAACAAGTTATTTGGTTTTCAAAATATTCTAGTACAAATTTGACTTATAACGCGCCATTTCAAAATTTATTTTTCTGTATCCTGATGTTAAATGCTAAGTAGAGCACTACAATTCAATTATATTAATTTGATTATAGTCTAAACAAGTACGTCTTCTGTGAATCCAACTGCATAAGAAACTCTATCATACTTTTTTTACTAGCATGAAAAAGTTAATACACATTAGCTGAATTAAAGTCATTATGATGAAAGTGGAAAATTATTAAGTACATACAATGTTGTTGGGTTATTATATCAAGTTGTTATTAATCTCTTCCTCATGATAGAGCCTTCTGCGAGAAATATTATGTAAATCAAATACAGTTACTAAAATGTTTATACTATGTGCGCAATAAACTTATATTGAATAAAAATCAATATTAAAAACTTATTTTATATTATAAATGTCAACCATTTCTTATTAATAATGCAACGAGAATTATGTCTTCCTTAAATTACCTTCTTCACCTTTGCCTTTAAAGCAACTTACAAAGCATACACAAGATATAGGGAGTAAAAAATGCCACAAGCTGAATTCAATTTTGAATAGAGAGCAAGATTAGTGTTATTTTGAAAGTCATTTTCCCAAAAGCTCAGAACGGAAGCCTGATTCTTTTGTAAGATATCAAAAAATAATTATTTTCAGTGTTTAATTTTTTTGAATAAAATTCTGAAAAACCTACGAGACATAGTTGACATCTATGTGTATCTTGGATAGCTTTTATAAAAAAAATTGGCGGGAAATTTAATTTTCAAAATATAATATCCGTGTTTCTGGGTTAACGACTCACTCCAAAACATTCCTACAAATTTGTATTAAGGTGTTCTTTACAACTTTTTTTTCTGATTTTTCTTGATGTGTTACATTGCAAACAATTAAGAACTATTTTCGACATTTTTACGCAAAATACCCATAATAAGTCAATCACTTTTCAACAGAAAAATACTTTTCAGGATGAAAATCAAATCATTTTATCACAAAAAAATGCAGAATATTTTTGTCGCCAAATTCAAATTTTCAAAATTAAAAAAATTTGATGTTTTTTGATGTGAATAAAAAATTATTTACTTCTATTGCTACAGAAGCAGAGATAAAGAATTCAGGAATTATCCACAGTTTCTAGGAACCCATAGTGTACTACTCGTAAATTAAAGAATTGATGAAATTTTTAGAAATTGTGTCACCTATCTGAATGAAAACTATACTCTGAAGTCTCAAAACTGTGCTCTTACACTACGGCAACATCTGTTTTTTCAATTGGTAGGTCATTCTGTACAGATGAGCGAAAGTTATGACAACATGATTTTTATCTACACCATTAAATACAATGATCATCAGTGGAGAATATGTTGTGATTTCAAGACACATCTGTATAAAAATTGTTACGTCTCATTTGTTAATACATTGTGACATAAAACTGATACAAATTACTTATGATGAAAACTCATCCCGATTCACTAATATGCTTAACATTTTATATAACAGTTTAAATCACCATGTGAGGAGGATACACGTATCCTCCCTGCTTTCTTTGTTTGTGGGATAGTCGGACACATTCAAGACATTTTACAAAGCATCAATGGCCACCTTCAAAATGTGCCACGTCCGCTAAAACCAATATTATTGGCAACTCATCGATTGACCTAAAAAATATTCTGCACCCACCACTCCATATCAACCTAGAGCTAATGAAAAATCTCGTTAAAGCAATCACCAAACAGAATCCAGATTTTCTTTATATATTGAAGATCTTTCCACACATCAATGTTAAAAATTAATTATCTTCTAATTAGAAGATCAATGAACGATTAAAAGTTTTAAAAATAGTATGAAAGAAACAGAAAAGAAATCTTCGCTCTATTCCACAATCACTGTATTAAACCTTTCTTGGAAAGGAACCAAGTCCCGAATATGAAGCTATCATTCCAAGCGTCCTGAACAGTTTCATCAACATGAAAGCATGTCTAGAAAATAGCAGTTTTGAGTTCAACCCATTATTTCCCAGTCAATTGTGGATATTATAGTGAGGAACAAGGGGAAAGGTTCCACCAAACATCAGGACGTGGGAAGAGAGGTTTCGAAATGGCCGAGTCGTTAATGTTGGCAGGATTTTGTTGGACTGAAAAGTTTTCAACTTAGAGCCACAGAAACGAAAGGCGCTTAAGTCATTTCGATCAAATGAATTACTTTATTTAATATATATATATATATATATATATATATATATATATATATATATATATACATTGTTATTTAGTTATGGACCCTCTATAAACAGAAAATGTTCTAATGGTAAAACAGTATGCGTAATAGCCATTGGATCCATTTATTATTTATTTTTTTATGTTAAAAAACAGTTAAAAATTGTGTGTAATGTGCTATGGGAATAAGTTAATTTGAAGTTACATTTATGTCCAGATGCAAAACAAGGGGCCATCTCTGCACTTGCTCGAGGATCAGGGAAACTGGATGAAAACTGATCGAGACGGGGGTCATTGATCCAGAAGCTGAAGTACAATACAATATATTAAATGTCATTGTTAAAATTAATATTACTTTCCTTTTGGATGTTCGGCATAGTCTCTAATTGTACAGAAACAGTTGTGCAGCAGAAAAGATTTTACTTAGGTCTAAAACTTTTGTACAGAATTTAATCGTTTAATGTCATCTGGCACGGCGTTCTAAAATAATGTACATGTTTTATATGTGAATTTTTTGTAGTGAGCTATTGATGATGAATATGATTGATGTCATAGACAAGTGTTGATGTTATAGACAGCGACGTTTGCTGAAAATATAGTCCCGTCCTTAGGTAAGTCATTTTTGACAAAAAACCACTGATTCATTTATGAAGAGAAAAGGTAATGGTAAAATACCTAGATTAATAAAGAATCACGTGGTGGGATTTGCTAATTATTCGTACAATTATTTTTTGTAATCTAAAAGTCTTGGAGCTATAAGATGTACCCCAGTATATTATGCCAACTCTCAGGCAGGAATGAACATTCGCGAAAAGTACACAACGAGCAGTGCGGAGGCTGACTGAATTTGAAAGAATTTTGAAACCGTAGCATAAAGAACTTAATTTAGTGTTCAATTCATTTAAATGAACGTTCTACAGACACGTTTGACTGAATTGAAAGACCTAACAATTTTGTTACACATTTTGTAACACAAGTCAATGGCACGCCATTTATTTTCAGTGAAATGTCGAGCTGTTTATTTGAAATGGAGAACAGCATTGAAACGGTTTTCTTTTCATTTAGTATTAATTCGTTATTACGGAACCAATTTGAAGTATCTGATATTGTACTATTTACGGTTTCTTTATTGCAAAGAATATTCGTATTATCCACAAAGAGACCTGTTTTTTCGTTTCTAATCGTCAAGGGCATATCGTTTACATATAGTAGGACGAGAATAGGGCCTAAATCGATCCCTGCGGGACACCACATGCAATTGGCAAAGAATCAGAAAGGTGTGTACATAATGTTCCATTATTCCAGTAAGGTTTTTCTACTCTCTGAGATCGTTGTGAAAGGTACGGACATAACCAATTTAGAGCAACATCACGAATTTCATACGAAGGTGATTTTGAGTAAAAAGTGTTTAATGACGTCAAAAGCTTTTGAAAAATTTAAAAATATTCCAATAGGTGAATCGTTTGAATACATGGATGAGGCGAAAGAAAATATGGTTGTTTGCGTAGATTTTGATTTTTGAAACCCATGTCATTCTGAAAACGCGTCGTGTTTACTAAGAAATGTTTCCATTCGTACGTAAAAAATTCTCTCTAATATATTTGAAAAAACCGACAAAAGAAAAATTGGCCGATAATTTTGAAATTCATTTTGTGGCCTCTTTTGATAAGCGGCTTAACAAACTAACCGGAAATTCATCTAAACCGGCCGAATATTTATTTTTAGTGTCAATTATTTTGAGATTTTCATAGGAAAAAAAATTTCTGGAACAATTATCGAGCCTGAAATTTTTTGGGGAAACGTCTTACGCTGCACTTTGTGACTAAAGACTATTAGTGAGATCGGCAGCAATTCTCAAAAAGTATTGGTTAAAGAGACTAGCCGGATCGTTCACATTTCTATCGTTATCTTTTAAAACAACACTTTTTACATGGTTTTTACTTGATTTGGTTGGATTTTTTACTATATTCCACATTGCTTTTGTTTTAATATTTGAGTTCAAAATATCCTGGTCATGTTTCATGATTATAGCCTGCCGTATGACATTTCTTAACAATGACGTGTATTTTTTAGAGTAGAGGAGGAAACCTTGAGATACGTTGTGGTGCTTAGAAATGAAAGAAAAAATTCGTTTGTTTTTACATGATGACCTAATCCCTTATGTTATCCAAAAGTTGCTTTTCCGTGAAATATGTAATTTCCACTTTTGAAAAGGAAAGCAAGTGTTAAAATGAAATGTAAGCGTTGAAAAAAATTAATTGTATGTATCGTCTGTATCAACAGTATTGTAAACCGCGTCCCATGACTCTGGCAGCAAGTAATTGGTGAATAATTATATTTTACTTTTAGTAAATAATCTATTCATAAGTGTATTATTTATTGTGTCAGTGTTTGCATTTCTCATAATGGTAAGATAGCGAAAAAGCGAGAAGTGATTGGTGAAAACTAATATCATTCTCAAGTTCAACGTGGTCAATTGCTACAATCGCCGTTGAAAAAATTTAATTGCCGCAAGTTTTTTAAAAACGCAGTCCCGTGATATCACAGAGAGTGATCAATTGCATAAAAATACATATGTAATTTAAAATAAGTAAATAATAGTCCTACTTAATCTACTAAGACTTCTCGGATTTATTAACACTTTTATAGGCGAACAGCAGTTTCAACAGTCTTTGTCCTTAAACTGTATATAGGAAGTTACGCAATAATAGTACTCTGAAGTAAATGCAAATACAAAATGATTATTTATATTCAAATGCATATTTTTGGTTTAATTTAATAAGTTCAAACATTACTAATGAGTTTCACTTTGATGAATAACTTCATAGATTAGAGGAAATGGAAATTAATATCTCTAAAATAACTTAACTAATTTCTCCAAAACACAGCAATGGGCCAGTGAGGTACTTTTCTTCTCGAAGAAATTTGGTCAACCCTTACCTCAAAATATCGCGACACAAGCTGTGACTTTGACGTGCCGGGTTTAGAATCACATCCCATAATAGAGTAAAATATTCATGTCACGAGGAAGTTTCCTGATGTGATGATTAAATGCGTTCGCTCATATGAGTAACATTTGAAAGCGATCGGTTAATAAAACAAAAAACGTCTTATTTCGATATTTAAAATGTTACTTTTCCTTTTGAAAATAAATTTAAGAGTGAAATAATAAACATAAAATATTACTAACTTAAATATATCTTGGTGTTGGCTCACGAACAGAATTTTGTGATTGACCAAATGTTTCATCATTACTCTTATCTTCTGATACCATACTTCATTTAAAATTAGAAAGGATCGTGGCATGGACTGTGAACTTTTAGATATCGCAGTCCCGTTGAACAGGTATAAAAAGGGCCAAGACCTCCCACCTTCAGCCAGACATTCCACCCCCTTTAGTCTACAGGATTTATAAATGAAAGCTGAAACCATGAAATTGAGGTAAGGCACTATCTTGTTACAAAGAATTTTGATCATTGATTTAAAAATATGATACAGAATATCTTGACTTTTAGTTGTACGTTCAGTAATACTCGTATGCCAGATTTTATTTGGACGCAAAATTTATAGAAATGAAATTTTTGATTTACAGAGAAAAAAGAGTAAGTTCCTGCCGCGAGTCTATGCTGTTTTTCCTATTCCTAATAATACGAACATTATTTTCAGTAAACAGCTTTGCTTACGAGAAGGTTTTGCGAGAAGTTTCATTACGAAAACTGCAAGCGGCTCATGTCTACAAATGTTGTAATCTCCATATAAAATATTTGATTTCTCCTTGCAGAGTGCGTTTTATCTATCACTGTCTTTTTAATGAGATAATATCAACTTCGAGTAATTATCTGGACTCTCTGTAGTGCACATCTTTTATCAAGTGTCATTAAACGCGTATGGAAATCAAAATACTAACAAATTATAAAACCCGATTACGAGTAAAACAATTAAAAAGTAACACAGGTTTATGGCCTTAGAAAGTCATAAAAAGAAGAGATTAACGGGATCAGACGTTTTAACGAGTAATTTCGAAAGGAGCACATATAAAATTAATTACTTGAACACGTACTTTGTGTATCTTGAATCGAATAGTCCGAGTCCATCCGTTATTTAGGATGAGACCCCTTCTGGTTCTCTAATTAAGACCAACGAGATGTCATTCAACGCATTTTCTTTGACGGAGATTTTTTTAGGATTCATACAGAAAATTCTAAGAACACCTCTATTTTTGCTTCCTTTCTTCTTCTACATAAATCGCGTTTTGAACCTGCAGAGCTGGTCAATTGCTCAATTCCTCTCGACGAGGCAACCCAATTGGCAAACTCTTGAGCCAGATTCTTCCAGAGCATTCTGTAAAAATCAACAAAATTCATTTTTGTTTGGTGTTTCAAGGCAACTAGTGTGCAGAAATAATAACGGTGAAACCTGTGATCATCGTATTTTCGACTATTAATTCTCTTTTTTTGTATGAATGCCATCAAAGCCACTACCTTGTGCTTAAGAGGTGAAGATACCATACAAGAACATTACGAATAAAATTATGTACGTAATATTATTTAATGTATATTAAAACTTAGTTCTGATTAATTTACATTAATTTTTTACGTTTCATTAACCATTAGTGTTCTGGATTTTGAACATTACATCCGCATCATTTCATGGAGTTGCGTCTCGCTGTTTGTTGGGGCGCTGCCCGTCACAGTTCTGAGAAGGGGGCTACCTTTTTGATTTCCTTCACGCTCTTCCCTGTTGCCATTTACAGGTCACCAATACCTCTGTAAAGACAATCAGTCGCCACAGAGAGTTACGTGTTAATAATTCTTTCGGTATCAAAGACCCTCAGAAGGTCGTCACTATCTCGGCTACGCCTTTCT
>BOPP01000051.1:3888852-3923013 GCA_017312745.1 Gryllus bimaculatus | reverse complement strand
TGCGAGAGGGAGGGCGCACATCTGGTCATCCTGAATTCAAAGGTACCTCATCAGCCATTTTGCATTTATCAGTCATTCCTTGAACGTGCTTCGAAACATTGACATTAATAAAATTTATTTTTTAGGAGTTTTAACATTCTCATATCATTGGCATTCTCTCTGACATTCTGTTCATCATTCTGTATGTCCTCGTCAGCCAGATCTCTCCAATTGTCCGTTAGATTATGACTCCATGATTTTGAATTAAGCCAACAATTAAATGTAAATAATTTAAATGAATGCACTTCTTACACAGGTAACATGAATAAATTGAATAATGTTACTTATTTGATGTAGGCACACCAACATCATGTATTAACCAACACAAATAGTTTAGGTGTGAGTGTGTGTGTGTGTTTGGGAGGCAGAGAAAGAAAGTGAAAATACTCAAAATAAATCCAATTTTTATATCCGTTGGTTCTTTTAGTCAGATTTTGGGAGAATTGTTTAACAATTTTATTAATCTGTTTTCTTTGTTTTGTATATGAAGGTCTTTTATAGTAGGAAGGGTTATTAGAAGTTTTATAGAAGGAAATTTATAGTAGGTTAAAAAAGTGATGAGGCAAAGGTGTAGTTGTCATTATTCATCTTCCAAGTTCTTACGTTCCTCTCGTACAGAAAAACGCGAAAAGCTAGCCCAGACTAAAAAGTTAAAGATACCAATGAGTAGGAGAAAGTCTGTGCCATTCTGTTGCACAGTGGCGAACACTGCAAACAATTTCTTTCATAAATTGCGCACATTTTCTTATAAAATCTATCTTTTCAATTATCCAATAATTTTTTTAGGATGAAGCTCAAATGGTGGTAAATTTCTTCAAGGAATTGGGTTTGCCTGACTACGCTCCACATGGAATTCGAGTAGGACTTCACGATCTCATACGTGAAGGCTCGTTCCTTACGGTACTGGGTGAGTAATTATCTTCTCTACTATTTCAAGTATTTTTTTCGAAAGCAATATGGAAAGGGGACCCGTTTTGTGAACATGACCTTTCTCTCTGGAAACCATACATGCCAAGATAATTCATTCGAAATTACCTTACAAAAATTACACAGCAGGGATACATTTGTTATCCCTTTTTCGTCAAATACCATAGAATAATTTCACTTTAACATTTATTGAATAGAATCTAATGTGAAAATTGCAAAATTTATAAGAAATACCCAGAAGCATATTTTGTTGTAAGTTCTTGTTGTTCTATTCTGCTGTTAGTGAACCGAAAACCTAGAGATTGTGAAAATGTATTTTAGTCGCCGATAAGAAGCATACCTGTCTGTTACAGCAGCTGGGAAGAGGCCACAACATTTGCAAAACAGAAAAGCTACCCTAGAGTAGACATAGAAAAACGACAAATCTGTTCTACTTTGTAGCATAACTAGTTAAGATTATATAGCTCATAGTTAAGTAGTCATTATTTTAATTATTAATTTTTGTTTAACTTTTATTTATTTATGCTTAATTTTTGCTTTTTTGCTTATTTTTTATTTTTAAAAATTGCCTACAGTTATTTTTTTTAATTGTTAAAATATTAAATTTTTTATTTTACATTTCTTCAAAAAAATATTTTTTCCATTCAACATTTTATTGAAACCTTTGTTGTAAACGATTGTATCTTAGCATTTACTTGACAATTTGTTTTTAAGCATAACTACAAAATGTGCTTTTTCACAGGTCAACCAATTGCTGCCACTGGCTTCGCAGATTGGTCACCTGGTGAACCAAATAATGCTCTCGGAGGCGAACACTGTGCAACTCTTAATGAATATTCGAAAATTTATGACGTTTCTTGCGACTGGAACGGCACATTCGTGTGCGAGCTTCCGAACTAAATTAAGACTGTGTTATTTTAACCAGGTATAAATTAATCCTAGAAGGGCTAATTAAGTTATATTTTGTCACCTAGTTCTGTGGGTCTTAATTGTTTTTAAATAATGAACTTCAGAGTCACCAATTTTTCACAATTACGCTTTATAACTGGGAATCAGAAAACGAACAAATAAATTAATTGAGGCAATACATCTCATTTTTAAAATAACAACTATTCTGGAATACAAAGTGCATTCTACTGTACCTCTAAGAACATTTTCTTCAGAAGCAATACTATTGTTCCAAATCACAGATGTTAATTAATCATTCAAATGTCTTTTTGTGAATCGAGCCATCAAGAACAAGACTATTCAGAAATTACATTATTTTGCTATGTACACGACATGGAAGAAGAGTGAAAAGGGTTAGAATATGCGGAATTTCAACTCGCTGTAAACTTTCTCACACGCGTCCGAAATATCAAAAACAAAATGTTACATAACAGTAACATTAATAAGCAAAATTAATTGTTTGTGGTTTGATGCAGTACATCTAGGTCAGATTGTGTTAAGAGCTGGCAGATGCTCATTTTAATGTAGTTAAGAACTTAAAAAGGAAGATTATCTCAATGTGTTATACTAGGGAAAACCAACTCTTTGAACTCTATTTTTCTTTTTGGCGGGAGTCCATATCCTTGCCCTCCCAGAATTGATATTTCGTACCATATAGAGCAGAACCGCCATTATCCGGTTTCTGTTTCATAATGAAAATGATTAAATGAATTAATTGAAAACCCCACAATCCCGGGATGATTAAGTTTATTCAATTGATTTGGGGATGAATTTTTAACAAATGAGGGAAAATGGAGTCAAAAATTACTAAATAAAAAACAAAGGATTATTCTGACAAGAAAAATATTTAATTAATAAAATATTTTTTAATTAATGGTAATTTCTTAATAAATACAATTTTAGTACCGGTAAATTATAAAAAATTATTTTACACATTTCTTAATTTATTTCTAGGCCATTCGACTCGTTAACGGAGTTATTTTGATTTTCCGGAATTTTCAAACATTCTTGATCCCTTCAATCTCTGAAGGTCTATCTTTTAATACCCGAGACACATTGCATTGCTTCTTTATTAAATTATTGTTTAAAGTATAGAATTAGATTCCATTCTAAAACGTTGAAAAGAAATAGAAAATACAGAGAAACTTGAAGGAACACCTTGTCTACTACTGGAACATTTTTATTTCTTCGTATTAATACCTATTAACATACCAAGAAATGTTATGAGTGTTATTACTTCCGATGCCAAAAGTTAAAAATCGAGGCGAAGCGTAGCGGAGCCGAGATTTTCAATTTGGACGAGGCAGTAATAACACTGTAACATTTCGTGGTATGTTCAGCGTTTTATCGGCGACCATAAAATCTCAATTTTTTTAGAAAATTTACATTACTGCGATATGAAACACATGAATTCTGTTGTTGCGGCGATTATTGATATTGTTGGGTATTGCTTGCGATATATGAATTTCAACAATACACTTGTATACCGTTGCTTGAGAAAGATGGACGCTGAAAATTCGTCAGTACCTAAAGATATTTTGGATGCAGCTGCGGAAGCCACGCGAGATTTAATCCCTGAAAAATCTAAAGCATGATGCAAGAAGGCATGATTAAGGCATTGTCTTCTAAATTACCATGTTAATTTTTTGTAATAATGTTGACTTGCGATGAATGAGTGATTGTTTATTTAGGTTACTAAGGATGTTAAAGGATGTTAAGGATGTAGCTAAGGATTTTAAATTTCTTAACCTACATGTACAAGTGCAGTTAACACAATTATAAGATTGCAATAAATTAAATAATCCCGAGATTATAGGGAAATCCTGTTACGTATGTTTTCAATTAATTCATTTAATCATTTTCATTATGAAACAAGAGTTAAAGACGCATGTGACTGATAAATGTAATTACATTAGTGTAGCGGTGTTCACAGTATAACCGATTGTTAGATTTCAACTATTTGACTTTCGCATCTACGTATTTGCTGAACTCAAGTTCATAATTTACCTAATGGGAACCACACTTCTATATAAATACATATCACAGATAGAAATCTGGCATTTCACATCAGTTCATCATCAGCGTACCGTATTCGTTACCGTACTGTTTTCGTATTCTTATACACGACACCTGAAGGAAATTTTGTATATCAATACCCTATATCAAAGTTTGAATAATTAACAAATGCAAGTAATGTTATATATTGCAAGTTATTATCTACAAGCCTTCAGTTTTTAATATTTATTTTAAAAAATTACTCTTATTTTAAAGCCCAGAAAAACGCATATTGGTAAAACCGCCATAATAAAATATTTTGATACTAAGCCGTCCGAATCTAGGTGGTCTTTTAGCCAACAGCCTTAGCGTACGCAAAACTGTTGGAAGTATCGCTATCGTTCATGAGTCAAGGAAGGGAGGGTATGTGCACACTACTTCTTACTTACTACAAAATGTTGGTTTCTCGCTTGTTTCTTGGTAGCATTATACAGTTATTTTGTGCAAACTCCGAGAATTGAATCAGTATCCAGGAGGTTATAAAAAAATGTTATTATTTGCCGTTTTTAATCACAAGTTATCAAACGAAAAACTGTACATTTAGAGAACGATTTCAGTCATTCAAAAATATTGATAAGGCATCGTGAAATATTTTATGAGTAATTTCGTTGTCAAAATGTTCAGTTACAAATCTTACCAATAGAACGCACGATTAAAAAGCACGGTGTAGTTTTCAGAGTCCTGATAGCAAAGGTACAACAATTCAAATAAAGTATATTATTTGATTATAATGTAGAGAAGTGAAATTGGATTCTTTTGTGAATCCAATTTCAGAAGGGCTCGTGGGCTTTTCAATTTCTTGCTTGCAAAAATAAATGCACATTAACTAATTTAAAGACATTACAATAAAATTGGAAAATTCGTAAGTACACATAAAGAATTGTCTTTAATGTTGTTGGGTAGTGAGATCAAAATGTTATTAATGCCTTCCACATGATTGCGCATTCTGCGATAAATATTATGTGATGACTAAAGTTTTGTATACTATGTACACAAATAATAAAATTATTAAAAATAATTGCATTAAAAATAAATATTAAAAACTGATGTTACACATGTCAGCCATGTCTTTTAATAATACTACGATGAAAGTGGTTTCTTCCATAAATTACCTTCTTAAACCTTTTCTTTAAATAAGGTGACCAGATCTCAAAAACAAAAAACGGGACATTCTTTTTCTTAACAAAAATCTTGGAATTCAACGAACGAATGATTCATGAAAGAGTATTTTTAAAGTATTCATTGCAGCGACAGCTCGACAGACAAAAGGCTCTTTTCATCTGTTCATAATGAATTTATTGAGGAAAGTAGCGTTTCCACGGATGGATTATATTCTGGAATTGAGAGAACAAGTACTGACCCCCTGCTCACAGCAGCTGTATCCCAAGCTCAACAGTTTTTGTTACATTTAGATCTCTGATAGGGTAAAAAATGCGTAAGAGAATGGTGCAGGCCTCATTTTCTTTAAATCCCTGTTTTTTGAAAAATTTCAAAAGTTCACATATTTTCGGCGCCTTTCTACAACTGCAATTATGAAGATGAAATTATTTTTCTTAAAGAAATGTGTTCATCAGAAACAGATCTGGAAGTGACGTCAAGTTTAATTCTTCCAAAATATGAGTAATTTTCGCGTAATTCTGTGCGAACTAAAGACGATTTTAAAATAATTATTTTCTCAAAACCAGCTTCAATTTTTTTCCACGAGGCAAAGAATGGTAAACAAGGATGTCGCAGTTACGACGCGCATGGTATTTTCGAAAATTGAAAAAATCGAAATTGTGAATTCAAAATTGCAGCGCTTCATTTGACAACTTGTCAGTTCGCAAAATGGCAACACGGCTGCTGAAAATCCTTAGGATTTTTGTCACCGCTACCGGGCGTGTTGATGGAATGATGATATATATATATATATATATATATATATATATATAATGTTTTTCAAATAGTATTTGTTAAAGGATATAATATTCTTACGAAAAGAAACAGATTTAAAGAAAGTAATTCATAGATTTAACTTTAAACTAAAAAATGCACATATTTTACTTTAAGAAGTTTTGATCGCGGATTATGGTATTTAAAAATCGGAAGCTTACTTCGATCTAACCAAGGCCATCATGTGTGGAATTATTCTGGCTTTTCTGTATTATGTGTCGCTTATACTCTAACAAATATATTCATGTGTTTCATTTGTAAAGTAGGAAATTACTGCTGTTCCTTACTATTCAAATAAATTATTATACCAATCACAAGCACATCGTTTGGGTGAACTGAATTGGACTTTTTCAAGTTGTTGCTCAGCGGTTAGAAATTGCAATTTTACAGTATTGCGTGACTGTTTCCAATAATTCGAGAATGTATGTACTGTTGGAGTACCTCTAGGTTCCTTCATTGTTGTTGTAGGAATACAGCTAAATGCACTGAATAACGAGACATAAACGCCACTTTGATATAATCTTTTGATTTTTCCAAAATTACACAAATGTATTTTTTTAAATGTCTCTTATGTTAATTTTTTCTTTTAGAGCCAAAACATGCAATATATACTTTCAGTTTTATTATAAGTACTTCATTTGATTACTTACAAAGTTTTTCAAATAGTATTTGTTAAAGGAAAACAAAATATATCTGTTAAAATGGTCACAAAATTGCAATATTCCAGAAACCCGATTATCTACTCCTTTTTTCGATGATAATCTAAATATATAATCAGATTTTAATCTTCTATAGTATTCGTAAGATCATATTTCCATTCCACTTAGAAGTGAGTGGTAAAACTGAGAAAATTGGAAAAATTGTTTACGCGCCGATAGGTCGCAGTCGGGAAACGGGTGGGACAAAATCGAAAACACACCCCTAGACTAAAGAGAATAGGAAACTAACAGTACGAGTACCTAAGTCTGTTCCATTCTGGAGCACCATTACTTTTAAATTGTCACAGTTTAATTCAATATTACCCGAAAACTACTATTTCAAGAAATTGTACAATTACTATATTTAAAGCTCTAACAATGAACAAATTTCATTAACAGAAAATTATCTGCAATTCTGTAGACGGTTGAAGAGGTTGAAAAACATTGTCAATTTTCGAAAATTTAGGCTTTTAATAAAATCTGGACCTGCGTCAATTTTATTAGGGTATTTTGCGTATTTGATTAAAATATTAAAGAACAGCACTCTCACCCGTATTTTCACGCAAAATTACGCGAAAAGTACTCTGATTTTCGAAAAATTGTTCATAACCTTATTTCAAAAATCTACAGGGAACAGATTTCACAAAAAGGAAAATCTCTCTCTTCATTATTTTAGTTGTAAAAAGATGCCAAAATTCTGAACTTCTGTCATTTTCAAAAAATCAGAGATTTTAACGAACGTGAGAACTGCACCATTCTCTTAAATATCCTTCACACTATCCAACAACAAAATTAAATCAAAAACGATGGATCCTTGCATGTATGTATGTACTTTGTCACAATAGCTCTTTACGTGCTAAGGCATACTAGCAGCGTGCCGGCCTTGTGGCCATGGGTTAAGGGGTACGTGTGATTAGTACATAGCCATCCCTACGCTGACGATTGAGGCATATTTTTGAAAAGTTCTCAGAGGCTTGATGTAAAATACCTCCAAAATTCTTTTCTTAATTCTTCTTTTTTCTTCTATTCGCTGGTGTTTCGCGAAACATTACATAACTTTCTCTCTACACCGTAGCGAGAAGATAAATAGTTGGTGCCCCTTTTAAAGAATGTTTAAAAGGTTTTAGATATTACATATAAACTACACCAAAAAATTAAAATATTAATTTCAAATTCGCACTGCGGTCAGAGAAGCTAGGTCGATTTTCGAGTACCGCCGATAGTGGAATAAATCCTGGGTGCGTTTTTGGTGCTAAGGTCGACCACAGACAGTTCAGTGGAAAATCCGTTTTCTAGAACCCATGAAACGATGAGTCTGAGCACACTGTTTTAGATAAAGTAATTTACTACATTTAGAAGTTTATATCTTTATCAGGATCCTGCTTTTTAAGTACCAATCAAATCATAGGCCAAAGATAGATCCTTTTTACTCCACCATTATCTTTTTAAACTATTTCTATACTTCGTAGTACACGAGGAAGTAACTATATGCTGCAACAGAACATACTTTCTCGCATTCTTGAAACACATTTGCAATATTGTAATATTATAATTTCTGCCCTACTACCTCAGTTATCAGTTGGAAATGTCCGATTCAGCAAGGTCAAGCTCTTGTAGTGGATATACACGTTTATTTCGCTAGTCAGGAACAGTAGTCCTTTCATGCCTTTACAAATGAAACAAACATAAATCTGTTTAACGGTTACAGTATAAGCAGAACATTGTACAGTATAAGCAAGCATACTTTCAAACAAGGTGGCCATGATTTCAAAAGTGAGCTTAGAATTTTTGAATATCATAATCAGTGACCAAATCTCCTTAAAGTAAAAGTGTATTTTGTTCTAAGTTAAATTTATTACCATTCGTAAGAATACATTATACGATCATCACGACCTGCAACAATGAGAATTCGAAGAACTTGAAACTGCCGTCACGTTGCTGTTTTGCCATTTTACGGTTTGACAGCGCGTCAAATGAAACGCGGGAAATTCAAATTTACGAGTCCGAAAGTGCGTTTTTCAAATATTCAGAGAGAGCATGGAGCCGAGTATGGAGCCCATACCACTTCCTATACTGTTCTTTGCTACGTACGAGAAAAAATAAAGAAACAATTTGGATCCGTTTTTTAGAAATTTAAAAGCTGTCAAGCTGTCTTTCTGTCATGTCCATCTACGGAAAATCAACCCATATTTTCGAGAAATTGAACTTAATCTTATTTGAAGATCTGCTTTTGATAAATCAATTTGCATTAATAAAACAATTCTACCTTCATTATTTTGGTTAAGAAACATGAAGAAAACGTGAGCTTTTGCAAATTTCGAAAATTCAGGGTATGCAAAGAAAATGCGATCTACGCCAATTCTTTATGCAAATATTGCTCTATTATAGAAAAAAATAATAAAACATTTGAAGCCATTTTTGAGAAGACTTTGAAAGTGGTGTTAGAGCTCAAAATTATAATATTATTTTCGATTTCCGGGGACCACAACATTAGTCAGATTGATCGGGGAATATCCGTTTTGGTGAAAATTACGATACAGTTTGCCTCTTGCGTTGTTCACATATGAAAAGCCGTTTTGCCGTTAATCGATTTTTTGGACCCACCAAACGTGGATTCTAACTATACAATATGTTTGAGGAAATAATTTATTATACATTGGAACAACATTTATTCACTTTTCGTTATCAGGGTCCAGTAGAAAGAGATTTCCTCTCCAAAAATTGCCGTTTTTCTCACAGAGTATAAATTAAAATAGTTGCTGGCGTCAAATTCCGCCAGGTAATTGGTTCACGGTTTCTATTTGAAAACCTATCCTATCAATCTACAAACGCACAAGAAAGAGAAGAGAGAGACAGAAAGTAAGAAAGTCTTCCAATTTTTTCTTCCACTCCTCCAGCGAATACCAGAATCCACGACCTTTCGTCGCTTACCACAAGAGAAAATCAAGCTTCATGGCTTCAACCTTTGACCAGTGGGACTGTTTTGAATGAATCATGTTCAATTATGCACATGTAGTGTTCTGTGCATATTTCATTAGCTGTTTTCATTATTTCTACGGTTAATAATAATAATAATAATAATAATAATATATAATTTGCATGATAGCTATATTATCTTACTTACGTAATTAGCTGCCATGGGGTTATGCCCATTTGCAGTTTAAATAAATTTATCATATACCTTATATATAGTAGGTGCACACGAGAAGCACGTGAGAAGAGTGATGTCATAGAGCGAGTTGTTGCCTAAATTTATATTTTTTATGGAAATCCGATGATTTATTTCCCGAAATTCATCCACGAAACCTAGTAATCCGACCAGAATAATCCTTCTGTTACTTGTGCAATTCAAAGGACATATTATATTCACCTCATAATGGGCCATGGAAGAATTCCTGAGCGTGTCTCTTTTCTACCTGCCAACACAGAGGTGAAGAATTCTCAAAGTTTAAAACAATAAAAATAATGATGTCGGAGGATTCCGCAGTCAGTGACATGATCTGGGCAGTTCGGGTGACGCCACAACAGAGGCTGAGGCGCCGACGTTTCGACCAACAAATCATGGTCTTCTTTTCTTCTTTTAAATCGCACTACAGCCCTGAAGAAGGCAACGATGATTGGTCGAAACGTCGGAACCTCAGTTTTTGACACGGCGTCACCTGAACAGCCCAGACCAGATATATGATATTTAGAGTTTTATTTCAGTATTGATTAATGGAGTTTAGGGAATCTCCATTGCATGAACAAAGATAAATTATATAACTAATAAATGTACTAATTAAAATAAAACAGAAATAAATCTGTTTACTTTGCGCTGAAACTCGATTTGAATCTAATCTGTTTATTAACAATTTCGCCACGTTTCATCACGTAACCTCTGATACTCTTCCCAACATAGAATGTATTATGACCCGGACTGTGAACTCCTAGATAACAGTTTCATTTAACAGGTATAAAAAGGACCAAGTTGAATTTTTTTCTCTCGATCTTCAAATCCTTACTGCAAAGCCATTCGAGTAGTTGAAAAATCATGAAGGGAAGGTAAGAAATTTATTACCAACAATGTTTCATTAAATGTAAATATTTTTAACACTGAATGTAAAAATACTGCATTTCGTACTTTTCAAATTAACAACAAAATCCTTGCAGACAGACTAGTATGCATTGAAAATGTATATGCATGTAGAAAACAAAAATAATATCGATATTATAGGACCTTAAAAATAATACTTTAATAATATGAAGATCGTTAATAATTATTAAAATCAAGTGTGTGAATGACTGGAAATTAATGCATATTAACATGAAATTGTTAATTTGATCATATTCAGCAAGCAGTAATGTTAACATTTCATTTTTAAATCTGATAATTGCTATAATACTACGTTTTAAACATCCAGTATACAGGATTAAAGTGTCTTATCACAAATACCCCAATTAGTAGAGTTCAAGATTAAATGACTTTAAATGTCGTGACCTCAAGATAACAGTACGATTTCTTTTAAACAACTTGCAATATATTCCCTCCAATAATTGTCCTACATACGTTGATTGGAATTTTAGAGGAAATCATGTCATCCTGAAAAAAAATCTCCAGATCTTTTTTCTAAACAGTCCGTCCGGTAGTCCGTGTGAGCAACGCTATCACTTAAACCACACCCACCAATTATCAAAATATAAATATTCTTCGACTGAATTCGCCTAACACGAGACCCTGTGATTTTAAAATACATTTTAGGAAATATACTCTATCTAGTTCGTACTACTGCATCTTCAAAATATTCGCATTGTATAGCGTAATTTAACACATTAACGCAAAAGTTTTAAATTGTCTCTTAATTTTTTTATGTCGAAGAAGCAGAAATTGCGATTTCTACAACGCGAAACGGCCTTGTTTCTAAAATGCGGCCACTTGTCACAAATTTTATTCGAAAAGAGGTTTTGCCCTTCATGATATTATGAGATTCTGTTTCAAATAAAATTTTAGGGGTCTGAAACGTTAGAACTTAATGAAAAATTAATAACTTATGAAAATGTAGTGAATTTATCAAAAATAGTATCAAAAATATCAATATGGCAGTAACAAAAAGGAAGTCACTGATTCATTAAATGTTTTCTCTATTTGGTGTGCACTTTGGGAATACATTATTAATTTTATTTACAGATAAGGATGTTTACTTAAATCTGAATAAACTCTTGAAAATGTTTAGCACGACAACAAACTTTTGCTGAACATTAGAAACACACACTCAATAGTGATAAATTGTTGGACGTAAGCGACAACCTTGGAATAAAATCGATTTTTCCTGATGAACTGTATGTTAGAAATACACATGTGTTGCAACATCATAAAAAGTCAAAAATAATGCAATCATGTCTGAATTACGCAGCATCACAAGTTTGATTTGTTTACGACACAATTCACGAAGAATCGTAAAAACATAAAGTAGTTAATGGAAATCTTAAGGCATCATTAATGATGAGAGCGTAGGCTTCCGCGGCCGGAATCAGTATTTACTAGGCTGTCCGGGTGATGCCGCGTCCATGGCGAAGGTGCCGACGTTTCGGTCGCCATTCTGCGACCTTCCTCAGGGCGCAATGCCTTCGCCATGGACGCGGCGTCACTCGGACAGCCTAGTAAATACAATCATTAAAGATTATTTTAAACGGTATAAGCATGCCATGAAAATTAACACTGGTTTTTAATACCTATTAAGACTGTAGATAGATTGATTTGAAAACGCACATTGAGCCAAAGCCGCGGAATGAGCCCGAATTCGCCTTAAAATTGTTAAAATAGATATGAGTTTGCCAAGGTCAAGCTCACGATGTCTCGATATCGAGCTATCAAGCTAGATTTTGATTTTGAAAGTTTTCTTGTAAATTCCTCTAAACAAACTTGCTTCTTCTTGCCTATGTGACAGATGCAATATTCACGAAGTTCATTTGAATGTAATTAAGTGAATAAACTCTTTTACAATGACCTGCGGATCGAAATACATAAGTATGGATAATTACGTAATCAGGCCTAAATTTAATGTTTTTTCCCATCCTTTGCACGTGTTTGTATATATCACGTCGAACTGAACCGTCGGAGGGTCTGCTTTCGTTTTGAATTCCTATACGGGATGGTGTATTCTTTGAGAAACGCCTTCAGCATAAGGATTAATGTAATATCTGCGTACTAGCAAAAATACTTTAGATTTAACTACCCTGTCAAGATAAGCTGTGTCTTTATTTTATTGAAAAAGCGTTGAATTGTTGCGCTGTATAAAGCAAAGGAGAATAGCAGTGATGGACTATGGTCGGAGATTCGCGGTTCACTTACAGAGCAGCACGCACAAAGACAATTACATTGGTTGCATTAAGTTCGTGATTCTTAGCCTATGCTAAATTAACGTAATTACCTTAACGCCTATAACTTGTTTAATCATCATTCATAATACCGTTGTTTCCGAATAAATGATACATTCGTGTGGGACATTTCAAAAGGTCGAAACGAATCGTTTTCTGCTAATGAACATGCGTTGGGAAATTTCATGCAGCAAAGTTTACCATTTGCTTATTTTCCCGTCGTTCATAGACAACTTATCTTTCTCATTTGAAAAATATTTGAGTCAGAACGTGACCTGCCAAGCACCAGTGTATGATGAGTTGCCTAACAATCCGGGAGCACATCGGAGACTTGGCTCTCATTGAACAGTGTTTCTGGGCGGGTCAACAACCAATGTCATTAGTCCTGAAAGTGTAATGCATGCTATTATCACGGGGGGCGGTGATCTTTCCCCTCTGATTGGCGACCTACGTCGGCTTGCGGGTATTTTCCCCAACTAGGTATCTCCCATCCGCACCACCCTCAGCCGGGACAAGGTCTAAGCTGCCAACACTCGTGGTAGTACATGTAAGTGTAAGAAAGAGGTGAGGGTAGGAAGAGGAAGGAAAGATCGCGCGACCTACGGTCCAGTTGTTGGGGTACTGTTCTAGCATTCGCTTGGTATTGATAGGAGAAACAACGAAAAACTACCCATCAGAGCAGCCGGTCGCTAGAATTCTCGACCTGATTATGTAGCTGAGTCAAAAATCCTGCCACCGTCGGGACTCGAACCCTAGGGCCACCCAATCAGTTGCATTACAGTGACATTAGTTGATGCCCTTAGTTATCTTTGCCTGATGAAACTTCGCCATATGGAATTTTCCAGCATTTGTAAAATTCGTAAAAATCATTGCTACAAGATGAACATCTTCGACCCCTACAAGTTTGTACCATTTATTCGGGATTCCCTGCACGTCTCAATCCACGCGTGTTCCATTTACCCATTTTCTTTAAATGTTCAATAAATACTGATATCTAATCCTCTGGGTGCTCCATACATCAATAAGTATCACGGTCTAAAACCTATACTTTATTGGCCATAATGTGTATTATATGGATATCATCTTTGAATCAAAAGGGCTGTTGTCGCGGTAAAGTCTGCCTCCTGCAGTGTCAGTAGGAGCTTATCTTCACATGGCGCGACGCGTAGGTCGCCGACTCTGTGTATCGGGGTTCACATCGAGCAGACTCCCACGAAGAATTTGTCCGACACTTCCATTCAGCCGTACAGAGTACGTGAGCGAAGGCTGTGTCGGGGAAGAGAGGGAGCTGACAACGCCCTCTCCCCCAACGAGATCGAGCACCCGTGCCCTCTGCCCCGGGCGCCCTCGCCCCTTGGCTTCACGTTAAGAGACACAGACTTACTCGAGTTCGCTTTGAGATAAGGCGGCAAACTGATTACAATTCAAAGCTGATAAGCCATTTCTAATTAATTGCTAACTATCTCTAAATTAATATTGTGTCCTTGTTTTCTTTGATTTGTACTAATCACATTCCACTCTTCTACACTTCACTATATATGAGGCAATCATAATAATAATAATAATAATAATAATAATAATAATAATAATAATAATAATAATAATGAAAGTGTGAGTACGTATTAATAGTAATGATCTAAACGAATTAAGCAATTTTTAAATTTGACTATATTACAAGGACGAACCTCCAGTCTTTTTGTAGGTAGTTCGTTAAATTAACTATAATGTGATTCACAAAGGATAATTTTACTTTACCAGTTTTTTTTTGTTTTCTGCGTCGTATTTCCCAATGGATAGCCTCCTTGGTTTCTGTATTCTTCTACTAACATCTGTCCTCGCTGCAGCGTAAGCAGATATCACAGAAGGGACTGTGTCCCCTCTGCATGCTTCGTACATTACAGAAACGTGCCCGCTCTCTTCTCTTAGCTAAGGACTCCCAATTTTTTCTCCGCCCATCATTTGAGCAGTCTGGTAGTCGCACAAATATCAAGGATGAGTTTGAGTTGAGTTTGAAATTGCAAATCAAAATCGCCTAATATACTCTACAATTATATGTTCCATCTTCTTGTAGACAACTGATGTAAAACTTATAGGTCTCTAATCGTTAACAACCCATCTGCCACCCCATTTACTGTAACAAAGTATACATCATATCTCTTTAATTAATTTATATATTTTAAATACATTTTTCGATATTAGGTGGTGGTAAAAAAATTAACTTATTTGTGAATAAAACTAATTATTTCAGTGAATGTTGGCAATTAAAAAAATATTTTACGTAACACTTACGACCCCTTTCCTTATGTAACGCTGCCTCAAACCAAGGGCACCGACACTGTGCCCTTGCTCAAGCGTTATGTAATTTATGGACGGCCGCATTGGCCACCTGACTCCTCAACCATCCATCCCAAGAATGGCCACATCTCGGGAATAAGCATCATTATAAACGGCGATCGCGTCCTCAGCTTGGGCGCGTTGTGCGCGGTGCTGCTGTCGCTGGCCGCAGCGGTGTCCGAGGAGCGACTCCAGAACAACGACAGCAGCGAGGACGGGGTCGGCTGCCTTGAGGACGCAGCCGGCGCCGCGGAGCTTTCCGTCCTCAGTGAGCAGAATTCTTCAGGACACTGGCTCGCCAAGGTAATATGACTTTCTCTTCGAATTTCCCAGTGCTGCCATACTCCCTCATCCTCGACCGGTCTTGATAAGTCATGGTGTAGTGCCGTCAAATAATGCTATACTTCGTAAAATGAGGATCCCCGCTTGCAACTCAACCACTGTTACTCTTAAGTCTCCAATTCTCAGTCTAGGCTACGTATTTGGTATTGTAGTCCCCTCCCTATTCCCAGCTGCTGACTATCGGAGCCTAAAAACTTTTGTTTTCACATTTCCCAATTTTATGTCTACTAAAAGTAGAAAGATGACTTTAAGAATATTACAGAAGTGTAAAATATGGACTTATGTGCAAATGGTACCCCCGGGTAAGATGACAAAACGTTCTCCTTAACCAAATGACATGACTAGTTACACTATAACTAACATAAAAATAATAGTTTAGAGAGGTTTCTAAGCCCCTATCCTACCACCTACGCCCCTCTAAAGCCATAAACGTTTTTTCGTTAACTTAAAAATATTTTATCTTATCAAAAAGTATTAAAAACAAAAATAATTTTCGGTGCCAAATTTAAACGCAAAAAAATAGTTTTGGAAACAAACATTAAATCTTATGTTAACTGTATTAGAACAGTGGAACAGGCTCTAAAATAATCTCAAAAGTTCCTCTCAAAACCCAAATTGTTAATTTTTCATATTTTTGGACTGCTGAACTCTGGTTAAAAAATAAAAAAAACTTTTTCTCCGTTTTCCGGCCTTTAAATCATCTTGACTTTAAATATGAATATTAACCTTGAATCAATATTGTCGGTAACTAGTAAATATAGTTTCAACATAGAGAATTTTATCTACAACGATGTACGAGAGTACTTCTCAGGTCTTCCTTGGGCATACGCCAGTATAACCGTTTCATTTACTTCGTCAATATTCTTACATTGACGCCAAAGTTGAAAATCTTGGTATTATTTCTTATACCATATCTTCGTTTTCACGGGTGACAAGTCGAAATTTGCACCACCTGCAATTTCCAATTCATTGTCTGGAATATCCTCCATCCTAAAATGTGAAACATACTTCTTTTTACGTGTGTGTAGAAACAAAACTACCAGTCTCAAGCGACAATCGAATATGGAAGATGGCTTTGCACTTCTACGTGTTAAAAGAAATGGTATTTCTCATTTATATTATTTTTCTTATAAGAAAATTGTTTTACTGAAAGCAGTGAATGACACACGGCCAATAACACAAATAACAGACTTGGTTATTAATATCTTGTACGCTTCGGTTTACAAACTTCAAACTTTCTGTTATTTGGTGTTTATTCGTATAATGGCGTTATTAAATATAACGGACGCCAACCGTCAAGAGAGACTTTTCATTCCTCTGTCTGGTGGCGTTGATATAATAGAGCAGGGGTGACCAACTTGCTAGGCTCCAAGAGCCACAATAATAATCTTTAGAATGGTTGCGGGCCAAATTGGGCATTCCGCACATGACCCCGTTTTGTTGATCTTGGCAGTTTGCCCGACGGCTCTGAAAGAGGGGGGGGGGACAATGCGTGATACCAGGTCGTACCATAACGCAGTGAATTTCTAAAGTTGCTAGAAAAAATCCTTTAATTTAAAGTTTACCTATTTTTACGTTAAGGGAGCTATGCCCTAAGTACGCGATGTTCACGCCCGACATGAATGTAAGGGACATTGACGTTTGACTAATAACACTTGGAGGGCCACAATAAATGACACGGCGGGCCGCCAGTTGGACAACGCTGTATTAGCGTAACTCGAAAACCGAGCGAAATGCAGCAGAGGGCGCGCGTGCGAGTTGCAGGTGCGGCTGCTGCACGCCGCCGGGGCCGCGTCAGAGGGCGCGCAGATGCAGCCGGTGCACCTGCAGCTGCAGCGCTCGGCGCACGCCTTCTCCGACGGAGGTCGCACAGTCGCCCTCGAAGCCACGCTCTCTGGTGCGTAACGCAGCGCTGCCGGTGCCGCCCGGTGCCGCCGTGTACCGCAGGGGGAGGCGTCCGATTTAGCAAGATTTCATATAAACAACGTAACGTTGGCGGTCCGCATGGTCGAGATCGCTAAGGCAGTAGTGCCGTACCGATCTCGGACCGAAGGATCGCGGGTTCGAGTCCCGCCTCGGGCATGGTTGTATTGTGTTTGTCTTTTCACCCCCCCTACTATCATCATGTCGTGTCATCCTCATAGTTACCATACCGTTACACGCAATATTGGTCGCTAATGACCAAGAAGTTGATGCGACATTAACAAAGAAAGTAACTTTACTACTTTGAAGTTAAAGAGCCTTTCATATGACATTTTTTGTTATCGTTCAGGAGTGAGAACTTTCCCGGGGTGATGGTACGAGTCGGGGAGAAAGGGGGGAGCTAATTCTCAGGAATGAGGAAAATGTTTTACTAACAAGTGCTGCTTCTTACTTTGCCCAATTCTGCTGTGTTAATGAAAGCGAGAAAGTTTCTTTAAAATGTCTGAATGTTACTTGCATGTTTAAACGATTCTCGGCTTTAGTAAAACACTGAAAAATGCAGCCAATAGATTTCTCAATGATGCATACAGGCAGTTAGTTATATAAGTGACCAAATCAGCTTTTAATTTCTTTTCATCAAACACTTTCATTCCACACTCATTCCAAGTTCACTCCATGCTTACGTTATTGGGTGTTTTAGATTTTTTGTCAATGTAGAAACAATTTTATGAATAAATTTCATTAACATTAAACATTGAACAATCCAAGTACAGGACACAATACATGGCACCGCGGGCCGCCAGTTGGACAGCCCTGAGGTATACTGTGATTAATCTATGTGCGCCTTCAGGGAAAGGCGACCTGGTTGCCACGGAGACGTCCGAGCGCGGAGACGGCGCGCCCCACGGGCGATGCACGCGCAGCCTTAGCGGTTGCCTGGCGGCAACGCGCAGTCGCCGGCAGCCCTGCCCGCCGGCATGTTCTCCTCTGCCACCCTTGCCCACCCCTGCCTCCATCCCCACTTCGCCCGTGCCCCCCACAGCTGCCCCTTCCACGCACCCTCCCCCACCGCCACCCCCGCCGCTTCCCATTCACACGTGCCCGCCTCCACAAACGCCCATACCGCCAGGATACACGTTCTACCCCGGTTTAGGGCATTACAAGGTTCACCTCACACCCGTCACCTGGTTCGAGGCCAAAGCCACGTGTGAGAGAGAAGGAGCCTACCTGGCGGTTATCAACTCCAAGGTACGTGCAGCGTGCGGCCACTTGGGGCTTAGTACTACCCCACCTGCCGCCTCAGAGGCAGCATTGCCGCTGCAGCGACTCTGCCCGGGAGGTCCTAGGAAAGGACGGCGGTGAATTTTCGACTCTAGCTATAGCTACGACGAATTCAGCTATCTAGGGGGGGGGGATTTCATCGACCGTCTGCTTTCCCGTGATTTTTACTTTCCCGTATACGTACGTATCTTTTCCTATTTTCCTTCATTCTCAATTTTTCACTTTTAATTCTAAAATATTTCTTAAATCGTTCTCTATGTGGATATTTGATACGGATTTTCATCACCACTTATTGGTGTTCCATGCTTAATTCCACACCCACATATCCATTACTGCATATCGAAATGACTCCGTGTACGTAAAGTAATCAATCACACTTGTAACTATTATCTTCTTTCGTCTTGTTTCAAAGGTGTATTTTTGTATGTGGAAACCACATATTGCCTATCAACAATTGACTATCCATACATTCTAGCATCAGCTCCCCGTTATGAACCCTTATTTTCTCCATTCCATATTTCCCCATACCCCCTCTCCTTTCCGCGCATCCCATTGTATTCAAGCATTCCAGTCACCCGTTATCACCACATGATCATTCGTCCCTTATGTTTGTGCTATTACTCTCTAAAGTTTGGAATAAAATATTTTCTATTGAATCTTTGTCTTCGGGTGGTCAATATATACTCACCAGTGCAACTCTTGCCTTCAATTGTATGTCCACTCTCATAATTCTTGCACTTACCGGTTCCCAATTTATCACTATTATTAATTTCCGGGTTCACGATAATACCTACTCCCCCAACAAGCCCTTGTTTTTGTATCCATACCGTCATATCTTATTACATTCCCTCTATGCAATTCCACCTCTCCTGCTCCCTTCTTTTTAACTTCACTAATCCCCAAAATATTTAAATTGTACTTTTCCTTACCTATTTCCACTTATTTTCCTACTATTGATGAAATATTCCATATGCCTATGTTCATGTCCAATTCTTTGCACGTTCGTCTAAGTTGTCCGAGGCTATTGAAGTTTCTCTTAATCCGCTACAAGAGAGAGAGGGTGATTGGCCTTACGTCACTGTGCCCAGTAGGGTGGATAGGGGATCCCCCTGTGGACCTGCGTGATTTTGTTCAGGGTTTTGCCTTTGGAGGCCCCGCTCCTCCCTGCAAGGCAGCAGGTTAGTTTTTTGTCGGGGTTTCCTTCCCTTATCCCAATGCTCCCGTTTCCAGGCGCCCATACTCGCCCTTGCCCTGCTCTCATTAGCTGCTCTCCAAGCTCTCACCTTAGAGAGCAGGGGCCGCCACGGGAAAGAGAAACAGAACTTGCTGACTTTTGACCCAAACGGGTATTCCTTTTACAGGAGGACATTACTGGTGTTTTAATGGTGTTTACTTGTTGGGCGTAGGTGAACCCCCGCCAGGCCCGTCAGCCATATTACTTACTCATCGCATCAATTACTATTTTTCCTTCGCCGTTCATCCAGGGTCGTTCATATCCACTGTTTCTCTGTCCAAACACGATTAAGGAAACTGCGCAAGCAAGTTCCATGAGGTAGCTGCACAAGCTTTACAGTGCTACCTACGTCATTCGTTTTGCCTGGTTTAACACTTAGCAGTTGCCATAACTGATTTAACTCTTAACAGGTGGCCACAATCGGCCATGTTATGTTGCTGATCCTAGATCTGTTATTTTTCAACTGTTATTAATAACCGTTATTGTGTGTCGACTGTTATTCCGATAACAGTTATTAAAGAAAAGCTGTAAAGCCTATCTCTACTTTCAAGTATAATTTCGCATCACATCTTTAATAACTATTGAGAGGGTAAAATACGAATGTAAACATTTACAATCAAGGCAGATAAATGAATGATTTTATTTACAGGTACCTCACAGAAGATAGTATACGAGATATAAATTTAATACATAAACATTGGTTATTTTATATAAAGAAAAACCTTGAATGTACGTAGCATATATTGTTGATAAGTACTGCACCAGAGATATGTACGTGACTTTGGTATGGAGAGACATTGCCAGGGACAAATCAATTGCTGACGGTATCAAAACCATTTTACAGAGATCATGGTAAGATGTTTCAAATGAGAGTGGGGAAATAACAGGCTACAGTTGGGGTCATTCTGGACCCATGTAAAAAAATAATTTATCAGTAACATAATGGAGGAAATGCATGCATTCGTGATCAATAAGCGAAGGCACATCTGGAAGTTTGTAAATCAAACAAATCAATTAGAACAAATCAATCAGGAAAAAAATCAAACAAAAAACTTGTCCTGGGGTCCAAAATGCCCTTAACAACTGCGTGGAACTGGAGGAGCTGCCTTCCACTACGACGGCACGTTTCCGCGAATGTCATGTCCCTTCGCCGCTGCAATGCAGTGTGAAGTCGAAGGTTTCCGCGGCTGGATTCTTGCGAGAGCTCTTGGCTGTCCCAATGACGCCGCGTTGAGGACTGTGATGCCGACGTTTCAGCCATCTTGTGGTGTCCCTCAGGGCTGGTCTGTTTTGAGGAAGACCACAAGTTCTTCGAAACGTCGGCATCAGACAATTCAACGCGGCGTCAATGAAATGTATCGTTCACTGAGGTTTATAAACATTACTCCGTGACCGGTCGCTGCTTACAAGAAATTCAAGGGTTAATGTTTCAATTGGAAATAAAGTACTATGCTGTTAACTTCAGTAGGTGCGAATCGGTGGGAAACTAGTACCTTTGTACGTCTTTGTAAATGCGAACATGTACCATGAGTACCACGAGAGAGGGCCGTAACATATGAACGAGAAAACTTCATGGTACGCTGGTAAGAGAAATTTCCAATATCAATATTCAGGCATCAAACCGTTTCAAATAACATCCCCATTATCGTGTCGGTCGATGAAATAATTCCATTCATGTATCTCTTGCCGACAACAAAATATTTCGATTTCAATTCCGGTTTAGAGTTTAGATCAGTTCTGAATGGTTTTTCTATCACTTTACTTAATTTTATAGAACTTGTGTGTATATATATATATATATATATATAATGTTTAAAATTAGAAATAAAAACGAAAAGTCTAATATTTGAAGAAATGAGACATTTCTTTACTCTGAGCCACACCTCGAAACATGGGATGAGCCATAGTCAAACAGGTAGCATTGCTCAGGTCTTCTGCTTTCAAGGGAGAAAGGTCGGGGTTTATACTCAGACATGTTTGTTGTTGTTTTTGTTGTTGTTGTTGTTGTTGTTGTTGTTGCTGCTGCTGCTGCTGCATTGCCACACTTCTAAAGGCACTTCCAGGATTACTAAGCCCGATGATCAGAGATATATGCGTCTTTCTTAGAAATCAAGAGCCTTAAATGTGATCATCACATCATTTTAATCTACTTCGAATTATCAAGTTTTTTTTCACTGTTCATCAAATTTTGAACTTGTTCGTATTTTATTATTTCGTAAAGCATTTATTAATAAATAAGAAAGGAATGTAATGTTATGAACTGTGATGAAACTCAACATGGAATTCTAATATAAATCATAGAAGTATTTTTTTTAATAATCTTCCGGGCTAGACCGGAAGCCGCACAACTTGACCTTGAAGTTACCTTTAAACTTACACAACTTTCGGGACGTAATTTATTATATAATATTGAATTGTGTGTGTTTTAGGAAGAAGCCAATATGGTGGCGAATTTTCACATACAATACAACATTCCGCACGAACTCTTAGGTATCCGGGTCGGATTTCATGATCTTTTAGTGGAAGGCACATATTATACAGTATTAGGTAAGACAAATACTACGATTATACCTTGATAAAATACAAAATTTAAAAAAAATCGAAAACAAATTGCTATAATAAGTTTTCAAGCATTTCCTCATTATTCTTCATTAAATATTATAATTAATTTAATATGGACTAAATGAAATTATACCCTGAAGTTATTTCATTAAAATTATTTTTCAAGAAATTATATGATACTTTGATCTCGGTACATTTGAAATGTCATTTGTTATCCAACAATAACTAATCTATAAACATTCCAAAAAATGGTGGAAATTTTAGTTTCATGTGTTATGACAGGATTTTTAATCTTTTTGGATGTATCATTTAAAAATGACTATTTCGCGTGAATGTTTTCAATTGCAGGGCAGTTGCTTTCGAATAGTGGGTTCACGGAGTGGCACCCCGCCGAGCCCAACAGCGCGGGAGGAGAAGAAGACTGCGGCAGCCTGTACTGGACGGCGCAACTCAACGATGTGTCTTGCTTCTGCAACGGCACGTTCGTCTGCGAGTTGCCATCATTCCAGCTGCTTTAACACCGTTATTAAATTCAAAACAGATTCTCAGAATAGGAAATCTCCATTTTACATTACGCGTTAAAATTTAAAAAAAGGCGATAATATAATATTAATTTCGCAAATACATAGTAATCTAGTGATTTCACAGTAATGTTTTTACTGTGCCATGCGTGAAGTATGAAATCTTAAAATTTAATAATTTCGTCTGGAACAAAAACTGACAAATTAATTATCCGAGGTTTTGCACTTAGTTTTGTATTGACCGTTTTCGTTTTATTGTCAAGAAGTGCACTGAAATTTTACTTATATAGGTGATATTATATAGAAACTGGATTAAAATTTTATTGAAATCAAGAAACACTGATCATCTACATATTTATTATTTTTAGACGTGATTTTTTTTTAAATAAAATCTTCAAGTTTGGAAGTTGGCTTATAAATTCCAAGTTGCGAGATCGCTTTTGGAATTAGCTGTGATTTCCATGGCACATTTTATTCTATTTGATAATACATTTGTCAAAAGAGTACGATATAATAAATGTATTATACTGCGGCCTTTTTTTGCATGTTTGTTATGCATAAAATAATTAACTTTATTATGAACTTATTCAACAAAAATATAATTTGCTTAATTTATTTTTAAAATGTTTTAAATTCTGGGAGAACGTTTCCATCACTTGTTGCTAATTTATTCCAATTTTGTAATGTCCTATTTACAAATAAAAGGTTATCTACATTTGCTCCATTTTCTTTACCTAATTTTCGAACTGTGATCTTTCCGCGCGATGTACTTTTATGTCAGCTTTGATAACACTAGCCCACAAAACAAACATTTCTTCTGCAACGATAACAAAACACACAGTTTCTGTAAGATAAGTTGCCTCTCAATTCAGATCTAACTTCCGAATTTCTCTATCGGCTACAGTTTTCATGTGATGGTTTTTGTAATTGCATATGCCTCCCTGTTTATTGTAAGTGTCTGGCAAAATGACACGCCCAATAATAATATTAATAACAATAATAATATTAACAACAACAATAATAATATTAACAACAACAATAATAATATTAACAACAATAATAATAATATTAACAACAATAATAATAATATTAATAACAATAATAATAATAACAACAACTTGCTGACCTCTTTGATGTTTTATGTAGATATCAAATGAATTATGTATACGAAAGTACATTGAATACTTACAATATTGATGATTGGAATGGGAAGATGGTGTCATTCGCAACTTAAGTTCGCGGGAAATTGAAAAGTAGTTCGTCTTGCTTAGAGGACGTAGTGTTGTGTGATCATTCAAATGATTGTTTCGTGCCTAGCAATATTGTAAGTATTCGATGTACTTTCTTATATATAATTCTTTTTATATCTACAAAAAACATTAAAGAAGTCAGCGAGTTCTGATCATTATTATTATTATTATTATTATTATTATTATTATTATTATTATTATTATTATTATATTGAAATGATTCAACTAATTGAAACATTCAACTATCTAAAAGATAGGTTCATATTTCAATTGACGGATAGAAATGCAGATCTACATCCATTACATTATCAAATATTATACAAAAGCAAGCGCGTGTCTGCTTGGAAGCTCTACACTTCAAAATCAGACTCCATATTTCACGACAGTGTATAAATAAAACTCATATTTTACCATTTTTGCTTCACCTTCATCTTATCTTAAAACGTCGAGCTTGAATGACTGTAAGACAACAGTTCTAGTGAAAAGAAATCGTGAATTGAACACTGAAATATTACGTTCTTCGTAATACGCATACAGAGTTCTTTCAAATTCATACAGTCGTCATATTGCTCATTGCACGTATTTGGAGAATGTACATTCCCGTCTGAGATGCGGCATAAATTTCTTCATCCTATAGTTGTCACTGAGATAATACGAGTAGCAAATCATCTCCAAATATCAGCTTTTTAAACTGCAACGCCTGCTTTATAAGTCGCTTCACACGATCCACTCCCGCCACCATAGTGTCCAATCACCTCGCTTCAGCTCCTTCAACTTCAATCTTCAATATCACTGGCTCAATTTTCCTAAGCCTCCGCCGCTACTCCTGCTCTTTTCAAGGGCACGTTATCATTTGTAAGGACTGTCATCACCGTCACGAACATAACATTACTGCGAACATTACTGCGAACATTACTGCGAACATTACTGCGAACAGCAGCATTCAAAATGCCATCCCGCCGCCACCACCAACACCGGAAGTAACCAGCGTGCCCCGCGCTCAAGCGTCCTTAGGATTTGAAGGGGTAAGATCGCGGGTACCATCACGGCAGAGTGCCGGAAATTTGCGTCATGTGTTTAATAAGATACTTTCTTGCGTCTGCCAGGTTCGACTACTCTCATCAGGAGTTCCCGATGTTTCTCAGAATGCTACAAGACGCTTCTGGATCAGCGCCCTGTACAACGAACTTCAAAACTACGCGCTTCAAAACTACGCGCGATCTAGCCTTCTCATTCCTGACCCATCCCTTTCCCTTCACCGAGCGCCAAAAACTTAAGGTGAGGGATTTTTTTTATTCCACCGCTGCCCCCATCTTACACCGGCAATCGCATAAACCTCCTCCTCATCCGCCGCCTACAGAACCTTGGTGTCTGTGGCCGTCTCTGCCGCCATTCGCTTCGGTTCATTGATTGATTGGTTGGTTGATTTGGGGCTCGTTAACTAACACAAGCATTAGTGTAGAGACCCCTCAGGAGGTGGCGGTGGTCCTCCTTCGCTGACTGTTAGAAGCCGGCGCCGAACCACACGTCGTGCGCCGGGCGATTTTTCGTCTATGTATCTCTTCCAGGGAGACACCTCCCCACACAGAACTAGCTACAGGTTCCCGGGTAGCCTCTGGACATGTGTGGTAGTACTGTGTATGTAAGTTTGTGTGTGAGAGTAAGGGAAGAAACTAGGAGAAGGAGGAGGGAGAAAAGATCGCGCGGCCCGTGGACCGATTGTACGGGTACTGTTACTGGATTCGATTGGTATTGATCTAATTCTCCTCCAGACAGTGTAGCTATGTAACTTAATTTAAAAATCCCACTACCGTGTGACTCCACGTCCGAATTGATTGATTAGTGAATGTGGGCGCGTCAACTGCACAGATTAGTCCCATTAGTGCATGGCTATAGTGTGGGGTGGCAGCGATTTTCCTCCGCTGAATGGCATGATCCAGCGCCGACCTACATTAGCTTGCGGGGATTTCCCACAATCTAGCATCTCCCACTAGCGTACCACCGCCCAGACGAGGCAAACACCGTGCTCCCGACTGGTCTTCCAACAAGTGGTAGTGTAGTGTAAGTGTAAGTGTGTAGTGCATGTAAGTTTAAGTAAGGGGTGAGGATAGGAATTGGAGCGGAAGAGGTGGCTCAGAGCATCAACTGATGACACTGCAGTGCCTCTGACCGGGAGGTCCTGGGCTTCGAGTCCCGACGATGGCAGGAGTTTCGACACTAGCCAGATATCTGGACCGCGTTCGGTCGTTGTCTGGAGAAGAATTCTGGCGGTCGGCTGCTCTGATAGGTAGTTTTCCGCGTTTTCTTCGTTTAATATCAGGCAAATGCCGCAGAAGTACCCTGACTAAAGGGTCACGGACCGCGCTCTATCTTGCCTTCCCATTTCTTGTCCTATCCTCAACCATTACCTGCTATCCGACGGTAGGGCGGCGCTGGATCTAGCCATTCAGTGGGGAAAGATCATCACCCCCTTCTGAGTTAACGCGCTGGGAGTCACTAGCAATCAATCATTCGATAAGAAAGAAGAGGAAAGAAATATCGGTGGCGTCGATGGCCCGTTTGATAAGGTATTTCTCCAACATTCCTTCGTATATACCGGAGAAATCACAAAAAACTACTGATCAGAGCAGCCAGACGCTAGAATGCTCTTACAGGCAGCGAATGAATTGGAGATTGCTATCTCGCTAGTGTACAAAATCCTACCACTATCGGGAGTCGAACCCTAGAAGCTCCCGGACAGAGGCACTACTGAGAAGAGGCAAGGCTGAGTCTGAGCAAACTCAGCCCGCCCATCGGGTCCCTCTCCACTTCGGACGGCGGTATCTCGTTTCCACTGCCGCCGCCTCCGTGCCTGGTTGCGATGCGCGCCGCGGCCGCGTCATAAAGCCCGACCGGGAACGCGCGGGTGCGCAGGCGCAAGCTCGCAAGAATTGTTGTCGGCGAGGGCTGCATGCCAACGACCCCCGGCCACCCGGATGAATAGCAACGAGGGGGCGGCAGGGGGGCGCGCCGAAGGTGTCAGGCGGGCGGCGAGGACTGCGGAGGGAGCGCACCGGCGGGGATGGGGCGCCGGCGATGACGGCGCAAGCAGCTTTGAAATAGAACGTCGTGGCATGTATGCGAGGTCTCGATTATGCATGGTAGCAATGGCAAGCATGACGAATTATGGCGGTGGACGGGCAGCGGGTGGAGGTGGGGGTGGAAGGAGACGGGAGGAGCGGCGGGGACGGCGGCGGGGACGGGCGGCGAGGACGGCGGCGGGGACGGCGGGCGGGGAAGCGGGGGGCGACGGCGGGGGGAGCGCGGCGGACGGCGGCGGGGAGGCGGCGGGGAGGGGGCGGGGACGGCGGCGGGACGGCGGCGGGACGGGGGCGGGGACGGCGCGGGGACGGCGGCGGGGACGGCGGCGGGGACGGCGGCGGGGAGCGGCGGCGGCGGCTGGGCGGGGTCGGTGGCGGGGTCGGCGGCGGGGAGGCGGCGGGACGGCGGCGGGACGCGGCGGTGGTCGGGCGGGGTCGGCGCGGGGTTCGGGGCGGTCGGCGGCGGGTGGCGGCGGACGCGCGAGATTGCTGCAGCATGTAATGGCGGAAGTTTGATTGCGACGTGGCGATACGATGATGTGAGGGTGGTGGAAGATGGATGACTGTTAATAGTAAATTGGTGTGGGTGGCGGTGTTTGGTAGTGGTTGTGGCGGTGGAAGAGGGAATGGCGTTGGCACTCGATTGTTTGTTATGGGATGAAAATGACAGGTGAACTAATCGTTACAAATAAAGGAAGACAAGAAACCCACGAATTGGCGTTAAGGTGTTACTTCAGGTATTCAATTACACTGAAAAATATATTACAGACAATTTCCAGAGTCATGTTACTTACCCACCATACGACATTGTTGCCAGATAAAAGCATTCGATCTCGTAAACGTTTAGAAGTCACGGGGGTGGTCATTGTAGGTGCGACGTATTTTCAATAGAAATGTATTTTCGAGTATTCATTGACAATTAAAATGCTGTGGTTATAATGCTGGACGAAGCACACGACTTTGCGGTATACTGATTTAAATAACAGACATTTCAAATTTTGAAACTGCACTTTTAACGTTTGATTTTCATTCATATCGGTTTTCATTCTAACGCATTTAACCTTAAAAAAACGCGATTTAACGTAAATGAAACAAGAAAAAAACGTTAAAACGATAACGGCGTTACCGTAAAATGATTGCAGATTAGCGTTTATCGCTTCGCGATCATCCCTTCATCGTTTTCACGTTACCTTCCCTTTATGTTTTTCAAGTTCTTTCCATACTCGTTTTAACCATATATCCTTTATCGGTTTTTTACGTTACTTATTCCCGTTATCGTTTTTACGCTATTTTCGTATCATTTTTACGCTATTTCCGTTATATTTTTACGCTCTTTCCCGTTATGCGTTTTTTACGCTTTTAACTGTTCGTTTTTTTACCTTTTTTACCTGGGATGTTTTTACGCTTTTACCCGTGTATCGTTTTACGCTTTTACCTGTATCGTTTTACGCTTTTACTGTATGTTTTTAACGCTTTTTACTTGTGTCATTTTTTACGGGCTATTTCCTGTATCGTTTTTAGCTATTTCCTTATCGTTTTTACGTTTATTTCGCTTTTGGTTTTACCGTATTCTCATTTACACATTTCCGCTATTTCCTGTAAGTTTTTTAGCTATTCATTGTATTGTTTTTCCGTTTTCCTGTATGATTTCGCTATTCCCTGTATCGGTTTTTTCGTATTTTTCTCTGGTATCGTTTTTACGCCTATTTCCCTGTATACGTTTTTTAACGTCTATTTCCTGGTAAGTTTTTACACTATTCTGTATGTTCGCTTTTTTTATATTCTTGTTTACCTATTTTCTTATGTTTCGTATTCATTTATGTTCATTTCAGATCTTAGGATATTTCACATTCTTTACCGCTATTTTCTGTTTACGCTTTCTTTACTATTCTTATCGTTTACGCATTCTTTAGCTTTCTTATTTTTCGCTTTGTATGTTTCGCAGCTGTTTTTACTTTCCTCGTTTACGTATTTCCCGTTCTTATTAGCGCTAATTTCGTGTGTATGTATATATTACCCTATTCCTGTACGTGTTACTTTCCCTGTAATGGTTTTTACGCTATTTCCTTCTATTCAATATTTCCTTATTTCTTTACGTTTTCATTACCGTTTCCTATCTTATCGTTTTTACGCTATTTCTGTATTTTCCTATTCCGTTCTTTTACGCTATTTCCATGTTAATCGTTTTTTAGCATTATCCTGTATCGTTTCCGCGTTCCTATTCCCTTTGTATTGTTTTAGCATATTTCCTGTACGTCTTTGACACTATTCCTGTATGTTTTTACTGCTATTTTCTACATAGAAATTGTCTTTATAGTTTACGCTATTTCCTTCGTTTTTACGCTATTTCTTATCGTTTTTACGCTATTTCTTATGTTTTTACGCTATTATCTTGTAGTTTTTACGAGCTATTCTTATCGTTTTTGACGTATTTCCTCTATCGTTTACCTAATTTCTTATGGTTTGACGCTATTTGCCTGTATGTCTTAGCTATTCCCTCGTTGATGTCTTTGTTTGACCGTTTTCCTCTATCGTTTTCTATTCATGTTGACCTATTCCCTCTAATCGTTTTACGCTATTCCCTCTATGTTTTACGACTATTTCTCTATGTTTTGACGCTATTCCTCTATGTTTTTACGCTATTTCCTCTATCGTTTTTTTGCTATCGCTATTTCTCTTAGACTATTTGACGCTATTTCATCGTTTTGGTATTCTATCGTCGTATTTCCCTCTATGTTTGCTTCTCATCGTTTTGACTCCTCATGTTGGCGCTTCCTCATGTTTTACGCTATTCTTTGTTGCATTCTTATCGTTTTGAGCTTTTTTAGTTGCTATTTCCCTTAGTTACGCTTTTCTCTACGTTTACCTAATTTCCTTCGTTCCTATTTCTTATGTTTTGTTTTCCTCAGTTTTTCCTATTCCTCTATCTGTTTTTACGCTATTTCCGCTCTATCGTTTTTACGCTATTCCCTCTGTTTTTACGGCATCCCTCATCGTTTACGCTCTCATCGTTTTAGTATCCTTAGTTACTATTTCCCTTATCTTCGCTTTTCCTTCGTTAGCTATTCTACGTTACGTATTTCCTCTACTTTTCGTATTCCCGTTTTACGCATCCTCTCGTCGCTATTTCCTCTATGTTTTTACGCATTTCATGTTTAGCTATCTCTATCGTTTTTAGCTTATTTCCTCTATCGTTTTTTTAGCGCTATTTCCTCTATGTTTTTTACGCTATTTTCTTATCGTTTTTTACGTATTTCTCATCGTTTGCTATTCTAGCCTATCGTTCTTTACGTTTCCCTCTACGGCTTTTCTACCTATGCTTTCTTTCTATAGTTTTACGTGTTTACCTATTTCCCTCTATCGTTTTTAGCTATTCTTATCGTTTTTTACGCTATTTCCTCTATTGTTTTTACGCCTATTTGTCCTTATCGGTTTTTTTTACGCTATTCCTCTGTGTTTTTACGCCCTATTTCCTTAGTGTGTTTTACGCTATTTCCCTGTGTCGTTTTTAGCCTCCGGGTTCTATTTCCTGTTTCGTTTTTACGCTATTTCCTTATGTTTTTACCCTCGTTTCGCTATTTCCTGTTTCCTTGACGCTATTCGTTGTTTTTACGCTATTTCCTGTTGTACGTTCCCTGTTTTTACGCTATTTTCCTGTTAGTCTGGTAGTCTATTTCCTGTTGGGTTTACGACCTATTTCCTGTATGTTTTAAGCTATTTTTTGGTTTTACCGCCTATTTTCTTTAATGTTCTTTAACGCTATTTTCTTTATGTTTTTACGCTATTTCTTTATGTTTTTCGTTTTCCATTTTCGTTTTTTACGTATTTCTGTAGTGTTTTTTCGTATTTCTGTTACTTTTATGCTATTTTCCTGTAGTCGGTTTTACGTATTTCTGTATGTTTTTCGTCATTCTGTATCGTTTTTAGCCTATTTTCTGTTAGTTTTTAGCCCTATTTTCTGTGATGGTTTTTACGTATTTCCCTGTATGTTTTTAACTATTTCCCTGTATGCGTTTTTACGCTATTTTCCTTTACCATTTTCACGATATTTCGAGTTTATGTTTCTTCGGCATTTCATTTTCGTTTACGTGCCCATTTCGAGTATCGTTTTACGCTATTTCAGTATCGTTTTTAGTTTTTTCCCTATATCGTTTTAGCCTATTTCTATATCGTTTTACGCTATTTCCTATATGTTTTACGTATTTCTTAGTTTTTACGCTATTTCTCCTTTATGTTTACACTATTCCGCTTTTACGCTTTTTCGTTTTCTGTATGTTTACGCTATTTCTTGTATCGTTTTCCGCGTATTTCTGTATCGTTTCCCGCTATTTATGTATGTTTTTAGCTATTTCTGTATCGTTTTTTACGCTATTCTTTAAGGTTTTACGGCCTATTTCTGTTAAGGTCTTTACGTATTCCGTGTATTGGTTTTTACGTATTTCTGTTGTTTTTACGGTATTTCATTATCGTTTTTAGCGCTATTTTTTTATGTTTTTACCGCTATTTTCCTTATCGTTTTCGTTTTGATTTCTTTATGGTTTAGACTAATTCATGTAGTGTTTTTTTCCGCTATTCTGTATATTTTATGCTATTTCTGTATAAGTTTTTTACCGCTATTTCCTGTTCGTTTTTACGTTTTCCCTGTACTCGTTTTTACGCTATTTTGTATCGTTTTTTCGCATTCCGTATGTTTTTACGCTAATTTCCTGTATTGTTTTTACACCATTTCTGTTGTTTTACGCTATTTTCCTTTATCTTTAAGATAGTTCTTTATAGTTTTTTAGGCCTATTTCCATTTATCGTTTTTTACGCTATTCAGTATGTTTTACCGCCCTATTTAGTATCGTTTTTTACGCTATTTCCTATTATGTTTTTTACGCTATCCAGTTCCGTTTTTTCGCTATTTCTATATATCGTTTTTAACCGCGCCTTTCGCCTATATCGTTTAACGCTATTTCCTATATGTTTACCGCCTATTCATTTTCGGTTTTTACGTATTTCTTGTTCGTTTCGCCGTATTCCTGTGGTTTTTTTGCCGTTTTCTGTATGTTTTAAAGAACCCGCCCTATTTGCCTGTATGTTTTTCTGTCTATTTCTATAGTCGTTTTTCGTTTTCTTTATCATTTAAAGATTTTCCTTTATGTTTTACGCTATTCCTTAAGTCGTTGTTACGCTATTTCTGTATTAGTTTTTACAGCTATTTTCCCTGTATGCTTTAAGCTATTGTCCTCCTATCGTTTTACGGCTATTTCTCTATCGTTTTAGGGCTATTTCCTCTATGTTTTTTAGCCTTTTTTATCGTTTTTACGCCCCTATTTCCCTCTTAGTTTTGACGCCTATTCCTCTATCGTTTTTTGAGCTATTTCCTCTATCGTTTTGAGCTATTCTTATCGTTTTGAGCTATTTCTCTATCGTTTTGACCGTAATTTTCCCCTATGTTTTACGCATTTCTCTATAGTTTTTACCGCTCATTTCTCTATCGTTTCCCGTATTTCTCCTAATGTTCCGCTATTTTCCTCTATCGGTTTTTACGGGCCTTTACTTATTGTTTTTTAGCTATTGTCCTTAATCGTTTTACGCTATTTCTCTATTCGTTTTTAGCATTTCTCTTAATCGTTTTACCGGCTTTTCCTCTATCGTTTTTAGAGCCTATTTCTTATCGTTTTTTTCGTATTTTCCTATATGTATTTACGCTTATTTCCCTCTATGTTTTACGCTATTTCCTATCGGTTTTTACCGCTATTTCCTCCTACGCGTTTCTTTACCGCTATTTCTACCTCCTATCGTTTTTAGCTATTCTCCTTCGTTTTTTACGTATTTCTCTATCGTTTTTTTCGCTATTTCCTTATCGTTTTTAGCCTATTTCTCTAGTTTTTAGCTTTTCCTTATGTTTTTAGGCCTATTTCTTATGTTTACTTCTTTCTCTATCGTTTACGCTTATTTCTCTAGTCGTTTTTACGTAGATTTACTCTATCGTTTTACGCTATTTTCTATCCGTTTACCTTTGTCTTTCGGTTTTGTAGCTATTTTTCTGGTGTTTTACCTATTCTGTGTGTTTTTAGCGCTTTACCTGTGTCGTTTTTACCGCTATTTCTTATCGTTTTAAGCTATTTCTTTATGTTTTTAGCTATTTCCTTATGTTTTTTTACCGTATATCCCTGTATTCTGTCGCTTTTCCTGTATGGTTTAACGGCTATTTCTGTTCGTTTTTCGCTTTTCCTTTATCGTTTTTTACGCTACTTTCTTATGTTTTTTGGGCTATTTTCCTTTATCGTTTTTACCGGCTATTTTCCTTTATCGTTTACGTTATTTATTTCGTTTTAATGTTTTAAAACTATTGTGTGGTGTTTTTCGCTAATGTCCTGTGATATTATTTATGCTATTTCTGTTGTTTTTACTATATCATGTATCGTTTTCGCTTTTATGTATCGTTACCCTATTTTCTGGTATCGTTTTTACCCCGCTTTTTGTATGTTTTGTAGCGCTATTTCTGTATCGTTTATGCTATTTGATGTATCGTTTAGCTATTTCTTTATCGTTTTTAACTATTTCCCTTTATCGTTTTTAACTTTTCCTTTTGGTTTTTACCTTTTTCCTTTTCGTTTTTAAGACTATTCTTTATCGTTTTCTATTTTTTTTATTTTTTTTATATTCTTTTGTTTTTTTTAGCTATTTCCTTTA